>LPNX010080947.1:504871-596206 GCA_001517045.1 Pseudotsuga menziesii
GCATCATTTTTTGTAGATTTTCAATTCGGCCATATACTTTCAGCCTATTTTGGACAGGGTGTATTTCACTGTTTAGTGGATACAAGCTTGGTTTTAGAGCCCTAACTTCATATACATCTATTAAACTTGTTTTTTTTGCTGTTCTAGGAGTGTTTAGGTGGCTGGAACTTAGTTTCCAACCAGTCTTGAGCTCTATGCAAAAATAGCTCTTTTCCTGAATACTCGTGGTATCAATTGATCCGCTTCGGCGGTGAATGAAGTCGGTCTGAATTGGTTTTAACCCAATCTCTAGAGCCGAACGCCAGTTCCTTCAGGAATAACTTATTGCATACCTCTTTGACAAACATTATCTAGTCTTTTTGTTAAAAATTTCAATTCGACCATTTTCTATTTTCCTGCATAAAACTGGGTTTTATTCACTGTATAGTGAATATAACCCTTGTTTTAGGGCCCCAACCCATTATATATTAGTAGTAGGCTTTAAATCTGCTGTTTACATATTATTTCAGCCCTCTAAACATTCATTTTCAGCCATTAAAATTTCTGTTTTTCCATTTTTTAAAGTTCAGATTTTTCTGTAAAATTTCTGGGTTTTGCACTAAATGTTTCTAACCTTCTGTTCAGTTTTTCTACAGTAATTTCCAGCAAGTAAGTTGCTGATTTTTTGCAGGTTTTGTGTACATAAAGAAGGGGTTATGCTGCCCTAAAATTTCCAGAAAAAACCCAGCTAAAGTTGGTCCAAAAGGGACCCAAAAAACCACTTTTTCTCTCAAGTATTTCCTGTATTTGTAAACCCCAAGAAGTTCTTTTGGGGTATTCTTTAAAATATTGTAAAGCATTTGTAATCTGCAAGTAGATTAGGAAGTAGAGTAAATAAATAGTTCGATTTCCTTTTACCCACCCATCTTTGTGACAGATTACCATCTCTGTCACAAAGGTTGAAGTGAGGTTAGTTTGTTGTTTTTTTTTATTTTGTTACATTTAGCTTACTGTTCTAGTTTGCTGTTTTATTTATTCACCCACCTATCTTTGTGACAGACCACCATCTCTGTCACAAATATTGTTGTGAGGTTAGTGTAGTTGGTTTCTTTTCACCCACCTATCTCTGTGACAGACTACCATCTCTGTCACAGAGATTGTTGTGCGGTTAAGTATTGTTCATATTAGTTCAGTTATTTTATTTATTGTCTAAAGGGGAGTAATCATACAACTCACCTACCCGGTGTATCCTTTGTCCACTTGTCATCTCCCTTTAGGGAGTTCAAGCTGGATATGAAAAGCAGGGGAAGTGGGGGCTTAGGTAATTAGACTAACTTTTCTTTTCTTGTACTACAATCTTCAACACATTTATTTCTTGTCCAAGATCAAATACCAGCACCTCCCATAAGGGAAATTGCTTGGTGATCTTGTTGATACTTTAAAACTTACTTTGCATCTTAATCATCCAATTTTAAAATCAACCCTTAAAAATAACCAACAAAACTTCTTAATCTCCTGCTCCTCTACTCGGTTATCACCCTCCGGGGTACTCCGAGATACGACCAGGGGAAAAGGAAGTCGTAGTTTAATAGGCATCAATTTAGTAATTTTTAAGCTGATTAAAAACGGTGACTCGGAAGATGCAAGGGGTAGCAGGCTGGGGACAGTCTCTAGGCGCATCGACGTCCTCCTTGTGAGCACCGGGCCATTGGAGATTGACCAGTGAGCTAGGGGTGGGCTTTGCTCCCACCTGTTGAGCGCAACAGCAATCTTTCTTCGGTTTGAGAAGAACTAGATCGGGGTAGCCACACCACCGGTTCCAGAACATAATCAAAGAAGAACAAATCTAATAAAACTTACTAAAATTTACCAAGAGACACTGCAAAATGTCCTACCAACATTTGTCTTCTGTTTATTTTTTTGCCTTGCTGTTCAAGGTTTCGCTACAACACAATACTACAAGCACTTTCAAGTTCATTTTACTGCAAGCACTCCAACACTTTACTTTCAGCTTTGCAAATTGTTCATGTGGTGAATGCTTAACTNCATCTGAAATAAGGTATGTTCTGTATCCCTTAGTGTTAGTAGCATTTATCTCTCTTGCATATTGAAGTGGATTGATTTCTGGTGTCATTCAGTCTGTTGTGGTCTACCCCAAGCCATAGAAAGTTTCTCTCCATAACATACACTTTATTCAAATAGATATTGATAGTCCTCGGATAGAGATACGAGGGGTTGGAATAGTCAGGTTCCAACTAGACCTTAATGAGATCCTGGAAATACACAGAGTGCTTTTTGTACCTGGGATGAAAGTCAGTAAATTCTTAGTGTCATCCTTTGAGGATGAAGGTTATGGGATGATGGTGAGGTCTGGCCAAGTTTTCATGTATCAGAGAGATGATCCAATTGGTACCCACTATTCTGTTAGGAGATCGCAAGGACAAGCTTTATGTTTTGAGAGGGCACATTGTGCGACCAAGAGCAAGTGGGTGGCTGTCATAGTCAAAGGATGAGGTGAGAGTTGCATCTGGAAGACATGGTTCTGATGAGGAGAGCGACTCTCTCTAGAGCATTGGAAGGAGACTCGGCCAATCCAGTGATGGTGTAGATGAGTAGGTGGATGAGGCTCAGGTCGAGTCCCAGGCTTCAGACTTCCAGTATGGAGTTGAACATCTGTATCCGAGAGTGATTCTAGAGCAGGAGGGAGTTGTTTCAGGAGTCAAAGATGGAAATGGTGTTGTGGACCTTCCTCGTTAAGAGGGAGTATTGAAAAATTAACTTTAAAGGTCCTCTTTCATATTTTGGTGTGGTGTGATGAAGAGGACTTAGATTTTTTCCTTTGTATATTTATGTATAAAGTGAGTTATATATAAATAAAGTGATACTTTGTACTTTATAGAATGGGTCTCACTTAAGTTATTATTTAATAATTAAAGTGAATTGATTATTAAATGTGGGTGCATTAAATGATGGCCCTTGATTTTGTAAAAGCATCTCAACCATAGATTAGGCAGTTAGGTAGGTGGTTACAAATTTTAAGGTATAAAACAAGAGAGAAAGAACAAATTAATCACACCATTAATGAAGAGAGAGAGACAAGAAGATTGAGAGAGAAAGGGAATGCCCTAGAGAAGTGGAACAAATCCCAAGGAAAGGAGCAACACATTTCCAAAGGCAGCTAGAACCGTACAGAAGCCAGCCTGACAGAGATCGTACAATACTCGTGTGGGCACATTTACCAAGGTAGTTATTCCAGTTTGGGTATTTTTGTCAGTGAGGGTTGAAGAAATGATTTGATGTGTAGATGAAATGTTTATGAGTATTCTTCTTAATAATAATTTTCTTCTTTCTAGGATTTTCCCCAAGAGTTGGGGTTTTGCCTGGTCTGCTGACCAAAACATCTGTGTTTTCAATTGTAAATGGATACTTCAATATTTGAGAAGATCTTGAATATCATGCTTTTTATTTCAAGTTTATGAGTAGATTTTTAATCATAAACCCTAGACATTCAAGTGTTTGACAGAATGTGTGAATGAAAGTTTCATATTAATGTCATTTATTTTCTTCATGACAAGCTTGGAAACTTTAACCAAAGTAGGTAATTACCTTTCCCAAGAATTTTCGAGTTAAAACATGCCCTCCACGACTACACATATGAAAGAGACATAATAAAGTTCCAAGTCCCATACTATAACACCTAGCGTGCTGCACCATCCGAGTTAAACAGTAGGAAAACTTATTTTGAACCCAAGCCCCAATAACAATTCAAGGAAATACCCTTGGCTTCCCAATTCAATAGGCACCAATGATTGAAAGCATCTTCATCTAGGATACAACACAAAAATAACAAAATAAATCCATGAGACTCCAAATGTATGCACCCCTCAAATTTCTCATTGTTATCAAGAAGAAAAAAGTTAAAATCAGCTGGGTGCAAAGGGGAGAGGCATTATTTTGAAAAGCTTACATTATGTGAGGGAACCTTAGTCTCCTCAACTAATGGCTCCACAAGAGGTTGCACTAGAACGCTACTAAAGGTTAGCTTTCCCTCACCCATCATTGAATCCTCACACAATCACCAAAACTTGATCTTCATCCAACACAACAAGCCCTTGTTCTCAATTGGAAAACAAGTGCCTTCCAAGCAGACTAACCCATCCACTCTCATTATGCTATCTACAATTGGCAAATTTGCACTCGAGCTAATCACAAGCTTAGCCCCCAAAGCACTCACATTCCCTTCTACAAAGGAAGGAAAGGAACCATTCTCAATCCCAAAGAATGTAGCATTCAAAGAGCACACAACCACATGGACACTGCCATCACCCTTAGGATTAAGAGGGATGTAATACAAGGGAAAATGTTCCCTTGAATGGCTTCTTCACCAATACACGTTATCAAATCCAAGGCCACAATGACACCCACAATCACCAAAACACTCATTGTAAATTCTTCATCTCCATCAGCACGCACTACATCCTTGGACACGTTGATAAGAGATCAATCCACATAAAAACCACCAACAAAATTGTACAGTCCTGCATCCTTCACTATTTCTGCTACCCCTATACACAACACATCCATAAAATGTTGTTGCAAGCCTCCTATCTCTCGTTGTTGCACATTTATCCCATCACTCTCCTCCTCCATATCGCTCTCTCCTAGCTATAATAATTTGTACCTCTTACAATGAATACACCATAAAATATTTAAAAGGTATGGCGTTGTTCTAAATATGTGCATTTGACTTTGGACATGTGCTTAGGTGCCATGTGTCAACCTCATATTGTAGGTCGTGTTACCAACTAAGTTGCACTAAAATGGATTTCTAACTGAGCCACCAAGGATGAACAATTACTTGTTGAATTTTCAAGTTCAAAAGTCCATGCAGGCCTTTTTAGGCCCTTTTTAATTTTTTTTAACATGTTCATACCCCATGGGAAATTGTAATAAAATGAGTTACCATGATGAATTTATGTAAAAGGTTTGGCTTCCTACGACTTAGCCACTAATACATTATTCCAAGATATTTTTTTCTTGTTAATTATATATCGTTTTTCAACGATTTATAATTTTCGATTTTTTCACTCAAGCCTCCAAAGCTGGAATAATTGTCTTGGTGGTTAGTCCTTGGGAGTTTATTAAAACCTAAATGTCAATGTATATTACCATGCTAATCATTATTTTGAGTCATTATGAACATGTACTAAGTCCCCCATAGTTTTTATTTTAATTTTTGGAAAAAATAATTTTTTTTTGTTTTTCTAGGCTTATTTTTAATAAGTAAATTGGAAAATTTTTCCAAGTCATAAAAATGGGACTAGGAGGTTGTTTTTTCCATGGGGGTGCTCGTTTTCTAACTCAGAGCACACACTTAATCCCAAAACCTACTTTCCTAAGTTTTCAAGTAGATATTTATCTCCAAAAATAATTATTACTCGAAAAACCCAAAAAAGACCAAAAAATTGGATAAAATGAGAAATTCAGCAACTCATAAAAAATTGGAAACTCGACAAAAATTGATTATGTGGGTTGTCAAAGGTAAATAGAATTATTCCTAAAGAGTTACAAATCACCAAAAGGAAAGAAATGGTTGTTAAATATCAAATTGGATTTTTTTTCTAAGAGGGGCGCATTTCCCAAGAGGGGTGCTTTTCCCAAGAAAGAAAGATTTGGTTTGAGATTAAGATTTTGGAATTTTGGTAATTGCCTTTTTTATGCCCCAAAGCATGGGGATCCAACTCACGCCAAGATATTAAGCTCACCCTTTAGCAAGTGCACCCCCTCATGTTGAGTTTTTCTATTTACAAGAGCAAGTTCTCTTCATTTCGACATGAGAAGTGTATGGAACCTCTACTCTTGTATCTATTGTAATCAGTTTGTTGCATTATTGAATGAAATCAAAAGGCTTTGGAGACATACTTCTGTCGGGCATCAATGTGTGGTGATTTTTGGTGTTGCATGAGGTATAATTGTATCAGTTTTTTGCTACATTCTTTGTTGTTCTAACTGGTCTTTGAAGGATTAATGATAATTTGTAGAAGAAGATAAATAAGTAGTTTCTTATTTGTTTCTCTGAGTTATTTATGTGAGTAGATCTTAGATTTGTATGCATACGTTCTAGCCTTTTGCATAGGTACTCCTGGATATAATGCTTTGGTGTAGTCATTGTTCAAACCATGCAGGGATATCTGGCGTAAAGGAGTGTTGGTTCCTGTTTGAGTCCATCATACTGTAAATTTTCCTTTAAAACCCAAACTAGGGCTAAACAGTATATATTTATTTTCTACTGATAACCACAAGAGTTTCTTTTACTAGTAATGCAGTGGAAAGTAAATACTGAGAAACATTAACAACAATCACATCAATATAGACACAATGTTTTGGGTATGGAAACCCCCGGATAAACCCAAGATGGTAAAATCGGTGCAGCAATTAGATATGAAATTTTATTATGAAGATATAGAGTAATTACAATCCAACAAATGAATACACCCAACCTGAAAAAATAGAGCCTCTACAAAATTCACTGATCAAACCCAACCGAAATGATACAACACCCAACGCAGTTGTACGGCCTCCTGCGTCAGCAGTACGACCCTCTACGTCAGCTATACGAATCTGTACGATTGTTGTTGTACGACCTCCTGCTGGGTGAATGTGCACGACCCCTATGCTATGCCTGACCTTCTTGTGAAACCTCTGGATGAAGCTCCTTCGTATTCTCAACAAACTTCTCTGTATGAATTCTCTCTGTCTCTGTGTGTGTGTCCTCTCCACCAAATCTTCTTTTAAATCAATGGCTAAGCAAAAACCCTAACCCTCACTATGGATCAATGGTGTGATCCTCCCGTGAGATCAATGGGAAAGATTAGATTAGCCATCACCTATGAAACCGGACACGTCCAAAAGGGCCTGTGTGTCCCGTGTCCGACATGGACACACTGACAGAGCATGTCAGACACGATTTTTCAGTGTGTCCCTATTTAGGACACACGTTTCCCACGCTGTCACCAACGTGTCCTAATTCCAGGACACGTTTCCCACTAAAAAAACTCCCATAATTGCTTTAAATCAAAATTTTCACTTTCTTTTTATCATTTGCAAGTGTGGAGAGGGCTCTAAAGTGTGTTTGTTATGCAGGTGAAGAAGATTTGAAGGATTTAAATGTGTAATTACTAATGTTAAATGTGCAATGATTTTGATTTCTATTGAATATTTGTAAAAAATTGGATCTATATGTCAATACTTGTAATATATATAATTTTTAAAATATATATATAACGTGTCCTACGTGTCCTAATTCTAAGGGTCACCGTGTTCGTGTCGGACACTCGAATCCCTGTGTCCTTCATGTCCCATGTCCTTATGTCAGGTGACTTAGGCCATCACTTAAATTATTTCACTTTTCACTTTATAAAAGTGATTCCACTAAGACAAAATCAAATTAGATTAATTAATATATTTTCCCAAGTCTAAACTTAGGAAAATCACATTAATATATTTGGCTCCCTGTTTAATGTCTTCTAGCATGCAAGGACACATGCAATGATAGAAGACCTTCCTTATTGCCACTTTCTAACACTCCCTCTCAAAGAGGAAGGGATTCAGTAGCAACTCCAACTTGTCTCTGAACTTCACAAAACTGTGTCTGCAAAGTGCCTTGGTGAAAATGTCAGTCACCTGCTCATCTATCTGAATGTACTCCAACCGAATGGTTCCTTTCTGTACACAATCTCTTAGGAAGTGGTACCGAATGTCTATGTGTTTGCTCTGGTCATGGAACAATGTATTTTCAGATAGCCCGATGCCACTCTGATTGTCACAGTGAATCACTGTAGTCTCTAGCTCATACTCGAACAACCCTGAAAGCAACTTCCTCAGCCACATTCCCTCACAAGCAGCCAAACTGGTTGCCATGTACTCAGCCTCTACCAAGCTCAATGCAATTGACTTCTGCTTTCTGTTGAACCAAGAGACAACCCCTGACCCAATACTAAAGCAGCAACCTAAAGTGCTCTTTTAGTCTTCTACACATCCTGCCTAGTCAGCATCTATGAAGCCTACTAACTGTAAACTCCCCTTGCGCTCACAAACCAACCCATATCCCACTGTACCTCTGATGTAGCAAAGCACAGGCTTCGCAGCTGTCCAATGTACTCTTCAAGGGTCCACCATGAACTTGCTCAAAGAGTTGACTGCAAAGCTAATGTCTGGACGTGTGTTGACTAGATACATGAGCGATCCGATAAGCTGGTGATACAATGTAGGATCAAATTCGTCTGACCCTGATGCATCAATATTTCTCCAATTGGAAACTAGAGGTATGGGCATAGGCTTGCAATCCACCAACCTAAATCTCTTCAAGATCTCCACTACAAACTTCTCCTGTCCAATGAAGAAGCACCTGTCTCTCTTCCAAACCTCCAGGCCAAGGAAGTAATGAATCAGCCTAAGATCTTTCATCTCAAACTCAACTGCAATGTTGGACTTGTAGTCGTCAATCAGCCTCTCATCTCCTATAAGAAAGAGATCATTTACATACAATACCAATATGAGAGGCACCTCACTTGATAAGAAGTACAGCTTGTGGTTAGCCTCACTCCGCTAGAATCCCATCTCTAGTAGATAGTTGTCTATCCTCACGTACCATGCCCGAGGTGCCTTCTTGAGCCCATAAAGAGCTCTCTGTAACATGCATACATGCGTCTCCCTGTTCTCCACATCAAACCCCTCGCGCTGCTCAATGAGTACCACCTCTTGTATCACTCTATTGAGGAAGGAAATGTTGACATCCATCTGACGAACACGCCAACCAATCTCTGTTGCTAATGAGATAATGGTCCGAATAGAAGGATATATGGTGATAGGGGCAAAGGTCTCCTCATAGTCAATACCCTCCTGTGAAAACCCCTTTGCCACGAAGCGCGTCGTGTACTTCACACTTTCGTCTGTTGCATGCTTCACCTTGTAGATCCATCTGGATCCCACCACCTTTTTACCTTCTGGCCTCAACACAACCTCCCATACCTGATTCTTCATAATTGCGTCAAACTCCTCAACCATGTCTTCCTACCACACGTCATGTTGTGCGGCCTCCTAGAAACTGGAAGGTTCAGAGTTAGTCAACTTCATCATCAATGCCATACAGCTAAGTCTCTCTGGTGGTTTTCTCTGTATCATGGAGCTCTATGGAAGAGTCACCTGCCTGGAATCCTGAACTATGGACCTAAACCACTTAGGTTGTGGCCTAGCATCTACCTGTTGTGGCTACTATATTTCATCCTCCTGCTATTGCTCATCCTTCAAGTCAATGACCAAATGATCTTGTCCACCTAACTCCTTTTGACTATCAGAACCTGTGCTATGTGTCTGTACCTGTACTTGTGGCTTCTCCAACTTGACCCATGAGTCCTATGCTGGAAAGTCCATAGATCTCTGCAAGGCTCTGTCCTCATCGAACTGGACATCCCTACTCACAATGATCCTCTTGCGAGCAGGAATATATATTCTGTATGCCTTTGAAGTCTCGTTGTAACCAACAAGAAACCCCTTCTCTCCAGAAGGGTCCAACTTCTTCCTAGAGTCAGCATGAATGTGACAATAGCAGACACTCCCAAATATGCGCAAGTGGCTCACATCTAGTCTAGTGCCTATGAAGACCTCCTCGGGTGTCTTCCTCCCCAAAGTTGCATGGGGACACCTGTTATGAATGTAAAATGTGGTCTTCTATGCCTCGACCCATAGGAATATTAGCAATCCCTGATCAAATAGCATGGCCTTGGTTGCTCCTACCAATGTCTGATTCTTTCTCTCTGCCACTCTATTTTGCTGCAGGGTATGAGGCACGGTGAGCTCCTTCTCGATCCCCTCCGATGAACAATACTCCAAGAACTCATTGGATCTATACTCACCCCCATTGTCCATCCTCAATACTCGAATCTTCCTTCCTATTTGGTTCTCTACAACAGTCTTGAACTCCTGAAACCGCTCAAATACCTTTGACTTGGCCTTCAGGAAATAGATCCAAGTCTTCCTGGAACAGTCATCAATGAAAGTGATGCAATAGTTGTAGCCACTGAACAATTGGACACTCATGGGTCTGCAAACATCCGAATGCACTATTTCCAAGGCACCCTTAGACTTGTGCTCACTCTATGGGAAAGACTTCCTGATGTTCTTCCCCATCGCACAACCCTTGCAATGGTTATACTTCTCCTCATGTACCTGAGGAACTCCAATGACTGCTTGTCTTAAATGCCTCAGTGCTCCATGGTGTAAGTGTGCCATCCTCCTATGCCACAACCCACCCTGACTGTTATTGCTGTTGACCAAAGCCTTTGCAGACTCAAAGTGTAGTCTATACACCTTCTCGCTCATGATCCCAATCACCCGATCCAAACTCCTATCTAACCCCTTGGACCTGATATACACTCTATGGTCTCGTAACTTCACCTGAAATCCCTTGTCCTTCAAAGTGGAAATGGATATGAGGTTCTTGGTCAACCTCGAAACATACAATACATCAACAAAACTAAGGGGTTTGCCAAACTCCCTCTAAAACAAAACAGTACCAACTCAGTGCTCCATGGTGTAAGTGTGCCATCCTCCTATGCCACAACCCACCCTGCCTGTTGTTGCTGTTGACCAGAGCCATTGCAGACTTGAAGTGTAGTCTATACACCTTCCCGCTCATGATCCCAATCACCCGATCCAAACTCCTATCTGACCCCTTGGGCCTGATATACACTCTATGGTCTCGTATCTTCACCTGAAATCCCTTGTCCTCCAAAGTGGAAATGGATATGAGGTTCCTGGTCAATCTCGGAACATACAATACATCAACAAAACTGAGGGGTTTTCTAGACTCCCTCTAAAACAAAACAGTACCAACTCCCTGCACCTGATACTATGCGTCATCACCCAACTCAATATGGATATTTAATCCACCCTCCTGCAAGCTCTTGAAGAACCTCTTATGTCTCGTCATATGACAAGATGCTCCACTGTCTACGTACCAAAAGTTGCTTCCTGTGGTGCTTGCCATGCAAACTATAAAACAAAAGTCTTCGTCGAAGTTTTTGTTGAACTCCTCCACCTCTGTCGACCCTGCCATCTGGGTATTGTCCTTCTTCCTATCTGGGAATTGGGAAGCAAAGTGCCCTTTTTCTTATTGCGGATAAAGCACTTGACTTTGGACATGTCAAGATTCTTCTTACCACCCTTCATTTTCTTTGCCTTACCCTTACTCTTCCCTGCTAAGGCTAGAACCTCTTCATCCACAATCTATGTGGCACTACTGGATGAACCTGAACCTTGACCCAAGAAGGTCTCCTCCTGTACAAAATCATCCCACAATCTCTGTTGGTCAAGGAGCTTCTCCCTAGCCACCACACCTTTTACAAAGATGTCCTATGGCTTAGAAAAGCCATTGAGAGCTATCTGCTCTAGCTCCTCATCCTCAGTCTTAGAGCCAACTGCTCCAAGCTCATCCTTGATGTATGTGAGACTTGTGAGATAAGGCACCACTCTACCCTTGTCCATCCTGGTATTACGCATCCTCTCTTGTCACACCATCTTTCGGTTTTCGTTTTTGCTCTAGTAAAGTCCTTCGAAAGCCTTCCATATTTCCAATGCGGTCTTCTTCTTGGGAAGGTGAGGGACTATGCGGTCCTTCACCTCATCCAAGATGAGCAACATAGCTATGGAGTCTAACTTCTTCCATCTTGCCAACTCTGTCGGATCTGTGGGCGCAACCTTGATGGAGTCAATGTGCTCCTCTGCATCACTGACATCCAGAATCTTTGTGATCTTTTCTTTTCAAGTAGGAAAGTTCTGAGCCCCTTGGACTCTGTCCTCAACTCTCAAATGCACGGCCATAGTGAAGTGTACCTATCAAACCCTAGATCTGAACTCTAGGTTTGTGCCTTCAATAGATCTGGCCCTGATCTATCAATATTGTTGCAGTTTCTCAGATTTAGCTCACTAGAACTCTGATACAATGCAAATTTTCCTTTAAAACTCAAACTAGGGCTAAACAATATATATTTGATTTCTACTAATAACTACACATGATTTTCTTTTACTAGTAATGCAGTGGAAAGTAGATACTAAGAAACATCAACAACAATCACATCAATATAGACAGTGTTTTAGGAATAGAAACCCTCGGATAAAACCCAAGATGGGAAAAGCGATGCAGCAGTCAAATATGAAATTTTATTATGAAGTTATAGAGTAATTACAATCCAGCAGATGAATACACCCAACCTGGAAAAATAGAGCCTCTTCAAAATTCACTAAACAAACCCAACCGAAATGATACGGCCCCTGCGTAGTTGTACGACCTCATGCATCAGCAGTACGTCCCTCTTCATCAGTTGTACAGATCCATACAGCCTCTGCCGAATATGTACGGCCTCCTATTGGGTGAATGTGTACAGCCCCTGTGCTCTGCTTGGTCTTTTTGCAAAACCTCTGAAACAAGCTCCTTCGTCTTATCAACAAACTTCTCTATCTGACTTCTCTCTATCTCTGTGTGTGTATCCTCTCCACCAAATCTTCTTTTAACTCAATGGCTAAGTGAAAACCCTAACACTCACTATGGATCAATGGATGTGCTCCTCCAGTGAGATCAATGGCCAAGATTAGATTAGCCATCACTTAAATTATTTCACTTTTCACTTTATAAAAGTGATTCCATTAAGTCAAAATCAAATTAGATTAATTAATGTATTTTTCTAAGTATAAACATAGGAAAATCACATCAATGTATGTGGCTTCCTGTTTAATGTCTTCTAGCATGCAAGGACACATGCAATGATAGAAGACCTTCCTTGTTGCCACTTTCTAACACATATATCTACATTCATTTGAAGAAGATCTAAGTACCTCTGCTCCCGACTTGAGGACTCCATTGCCCAAAGTTTCCAAGCTTTTGGGGCATTCTTTCTCACTTTTCATCATATAAAGTTTTAAAATTTCCGGTTACTAATTCTTCGTGCATAGTTAAATCTTATTCATACTTAAAAGAATATTATACAAATCTGATTTTTATATGCACTTAATAGTTCAGATCTGATTTTAAAAGTTATATTTTATAGATCTAAACTCAAGCAAGTACTTGTCAAAAGTTGCAAAATTTATATTTGAAATTACTTAAAATTTTGATGCTAATTTTTTTTGATGTTTTAATCAATTAATCCATCATGTTTAGCATAAATCTGTTGGTTTTTTGCAGCAATTGGTGATTGAGTAGAGAGGCGCTCTGGCAAAATTTTGAAGATCTAAGCTATCTGGAGACCCCTCTTCTTACTACTTATGTGGCCATTTTTCTAACGCCTTAAAACTTGTAAATTTGTGTTTCCTATCCTAAAAAGGAACAAAAGTATTCTTATCATAATCATTGTAAAAAAGAGAAGCAAGTGGGCAGCGAAGTGCCCACACCCCATCCCCCTAGGGGGGATTCGCATCTTTTTTCATTTTTTTCAAGTTTTTTCAAAAACTAACGAATCCGACTGTGTTCTTGGAAACGAGAGTATTGGTACTATCATTTAAACAATTCACATTTAGTTTAAAATCTTTAAAATGAACAAGGCTTCAACTCTTGTATGCTCTTGTGAACATTGCAGGCCTCTGGCTGGAATGGTGGGACAATCAGAAAGGGATTGGAGTGACTAGTAATTAGTTTCACACTCCAATTAATTCCCAAGAGTGAAAATCCGACCCTCATTCAAAATTACTAGTTAGTGGGAAAATTCTTCAAGTAAAGCAGGATCTATTAGAAAGTGACAGTGGGGCCCCATCAGGCTAAATGTTGGAATATTTTATATTCCTTGGAAGATAATAATGTCTTTATATTATGTCGAAAGATATCCACAATCTTATGTAAAAGAGTAATACATTATATCCCATATTTATTATGGTAAAGTATACTCTTGATATCCATCATTATATAAAGAGATGTTATTTAGGAGAATTATATTATCCCACATGTAATATGTGAGAGTAATTCCTCCTCATTTCTTGGTATATAATAGGGTCAAGGGAGTCACATCACATACAACACACTTGATCTTTCTGTATTGTATTGGGGTTTTTGGCATTGCTCTTTTGTCATCTTGAGGAGATATTCTAAAGATAATAGAAGAATACCTTCTCGTGGACGTAGCCCAATTGAGTGAACCACGTATATCTAGTGTTCTATTTTCTCTTGTTCTCTTTTGTACTTGTTGCCTACCTATTTCGACTAGGTGGCAACGTCATGTACATTGCAGATGTACATATTGTACAATTCGCACCATGGAAAAATCCTAGGGATTTTTCACTCAGCAGGGAAATTCTGCCCCTTTTGTACACAAAATGTCCGCTCCCTTGCGTGGGATAATTAATGTAACTTTATATGCCAGCATGAGTCATTCCTCTAAGGATGTCACCATGGACTTTATTATCAGGAAAGTCCTCTTCACCGAGTGTTTTTTGCCCCTTCCAGTTAATCTTGTTATCTAACAATTTTAATTGGTTGGGTTTTTCACTCACCAATCCTCCATAGTGGTGAATTGGCATTCTGATAATCAAACCCATGAGGTAGCTAAGGTTTCAAGTTGCTTTCCATGACCATGCTAGCCATATCTTGTAGTCTTATGGAATTTCGTTAGGATTTTAATTTTGATTTTGTTTTTTTTTTTCTAATTAATTAACTTTACCATTTGGTGGTTAATTAATTAAGTTTTGATGTAATAATGCAATCTCTTGAACCTTGGCATTTTGTAATAGGGGCCATGAATGCAAATGAAAATGCTATGACATTCCCTAAGCCATTGGTTCAAGTCTCATGTCATTCTGACAAGGGGTCAGGAAGTTAGACCAATTTTGGTTAAAACAAGGTATTTTTTCCTAGGAAATTAATTTAATTTCCTAGGGTGAAAAATTAAATTATTTCATTTTGAGGAAAAAAAATCAAATAAGGCCATGGTAATTAAGCTTGGGGAGTGGCTAAGCATAGTCAATTTTTATTTTTAAATAAACCCCCTCCCTCCATGGTCAAAATAAATTTTTGAAAATCTCCTAAATGGGGTGCCCCTTTTGCCTTAATAAAAAATAAAAAATAAAGAATAAAAAATAAAAAATAAAAGATAAAAATAAAATTAAAGATAAAAATCAAAAATCAAAATTTGAGTCAAAGGGAGCCCCAGATAAAAAATAAAAAATAAAAGATTAAAAATAAAAAATAAAAATAAAAGATTAAATAAAAGATTAAAAATTAAAAATTAAAAATAAAAGATTAAAAAATAAAAGATTAAAAATAAAAGATAAAAAATTAAAAATAAAAGATAAAAAATAGAAATAATAAAATCAAAATTTGAGTCAAAGGAGGCCCCATTTGACTCATGGAAACCCTAGATCTAAGGGTTAAGCTTCATTGTGACATGGATCTATCTTTTGGACCATTGATTTGAAGAGGCCCCCTTGCTTATGATTGGTGGATGGCTTGCAAAGTCGACAAACCTAGATCTAAGGGTGGAGGAGAGCTAGAGCTTAGATCTATGTTTTGGACCCTTGATTTCGGAGTGGGTTTGGGACCTCTTCAACTATAAAAGGAGGGCTCCTCTCCCTCACTCCACACAATTTTCTCATGCTAAGGTTATGCTACCAAATTCTCTTCTCTTCTCTCACATTTCTCTTGCTCATTTTGCTCAAGCCCTAAGAGGCTCTTTTGTATAAAGCTTTGCCCTAGTTGGGCCATAATCAAGTGAAATCTTTGGAGGAACTCTTGTCTCATGGTGTTGGCTTTCCATTTTCAAATCTAAGGTATAACATTTTCATTTAGGAGTTTATTTTTCATTATACATGCATAGATGCCCTTTGCAAAGGTGATTTAGTTGTGAATGATTATTTACATATATTTGTGAGTAGTTTTAGCTAGATCTACAAAAGTTTTTATAGATCTTTTTATTTTGCTCACCTCTTGCAGTATTTTGTAGATTTTTCACAGTGATTTTGTAGATCCAAGTGTGTGGAAGAGGGCCTCCTAGGCCAAGCACCTATCTTGCATTTTATCTTCAAAATCCATTCATTTATTCAAGGTTTCATTTTGTATTTTGCGTTTTTGCTCATATTTTTGTCACTATTTTAAAACTATGTTTTATTCACTGTATAGTGAATAAAACCCTTGTTTTAGGGCATTCATTCATAGTAGATTAGTTTGGTATTATAAATCTACAATTTACTTGTCATTTCAGGGCCTAAAACCCCATTTTTAGGCCACCAAAAGTTCAAGCTTACATAGTTTCAAGTTCAGATTTTTGCACTGTTTTTTCTGAGTTTTTGGGGCTAACTTCTAACATACTTTTTGTAGTGTTTTCTGCTGTAAATTCCAACGAAGTAGGTCACTATTTTTTGCAGGTTTTTACACAGGGAAGGAGGAGGTGCTATCAAAATTTCATCAGAAAAAAAGGCCCTAAAAGTTTTGGGTGCAAAAAGGGGTCCAAAACCCCATTTTTTTTCTCTCTTTTCTATCATTTGTAAACCCCAAAGAATAGTACTCTTGGGGTATTCTTCAAAGCTCTTTAAAATCATTTGTTAATCTTATATATGAAGTTAGAGTAGTGTTGGAGGAGCAAGTCAGTAAGCCGACTTGAAAGATAGCCGACTTAGTCAAGCAGCCGACTAATTAAAGGTTAGGTTGGCCACATAAGGTCGTGTCGGTTCACCGAATCGACAGGTAGTTATTTGTAACTGTTTGTAATTCATATATATTAGGCTGTTGAGCCAGATGAGAATTCGGTTCAGTTCTCTGTATTGTATGGACCCTTTCACTATAATATAATCTGTTATTCTGCTTGTTCTTGTCTCTTGTCTCTATTATGTATGTCTGTTATTAATGTATATTATTGGTAACCCTATGTGATCCGTGAGATTACAACATTGGTTCCATTGCCGGTAGTACATGTCAGAGATGTATACAAGCAGATGATATCAGAACAAGAGATTAAGGACTGGTGGGAGCGTAAAATAGCAAACTACTTGGAAAATTACGCACGAAGAAATAGATTAGCGACTGCTCAAGCAAAAGAAAGGTTCTTTACCAAGACTTATGAGAAGTTTGTAGAATCAGTGCCCCAGCTTTTGAAGAAACTCTTGGATGAAAAAGCCAGAAGCGATTAAAGACCAACAGCTACGCGACAAACTGATTCAAGGGGAAAGAACAAACTTGTCGGAGTGGTTTGAAAAGATCGCCGACGAATTCTGCGAGGAGCAAGCTGTAGAGAAAAGAACTTCGGTGGAAACCATCAAGAAGAAATTCTACATAGACCTCACCAAGGAATTCTTATGTTCCTTACCGACCTTGCTGTTCAAATTCCTGATCGAGAAAGGAGTAAGACATATCGTTGAACCTCGTCCAATACTACGCGAACCGCCACAAAACACTAACTGGGTGGAGAAACAAAAGAAGTGGGAGAAATTCATTGGCAAAAGGGAGTGAGAATACTTCCTAAGCAAGTGAACAAAACTATCCTAGCTTTCTAAAGCATTAGGTAGGCAATGGGGGGGTAGTTGGTTGTATGTCAGGGTAAAGTGGAGAGGATTCTAGTCGACTAAAGAGATACCATTCACCAGCAATGAAAAGTTGACCTAAAAAGGAAATCGAAAGGATAGTGTCAAATAAAGGTACGACAAACTTTCAGAAAATAGAGAGGGAGAAGAGGTTGCAAAGAAGGGAAGAGAAAAGAGAAAGAGCCAAAGCGCTACAAAGAGGAATGAGCACTAGGGTGATAGACCAAGAGAGAAATTTGCCAGAGTCGGGTCATGACCGACATGAGGAAGGCATGGAAGAAGAAGCGTCCCCTATGGAAGAATATTTGTGGATAGAGCAGCGAGAAGCTCTCCAATTAGAAGTCCCCCAGGAGGTAAGACCTCTATCTCCGACGAATCCGAGTACCAAGATACAAACCATTGTCGAAGAGGACCTCAGATTAGGAGCTGGTGACTTTGGTATTTGGAGCCGACTAGACGACGAGAGAAACGATGATCATCATCTAATTATCTGTCCACCAGAAGAAGGAAATTGGGTCACGCTTCAAGCGTTACCCTCCAACCGAAGTATCCACTTACTTTACCCGACACACGAAGGAGCACCCCCCCTGCCAAATACAACTTTGGAAGATACAGAAAATTTGGAGCTGCAGACAAATAATTGCTGTTGGACATCGACAGGAGAAGTCGACCCCGAATGACTGCTTGTCGGAGAAGAAACGACAACTAAGACGACCGACGGAAACGAGAGTTCTGTCGACAATAGTTCTACACAGAAGAATAAACAAAATACCCCACTATCCCCACCACCACCCCCACCACCGCCACCTCCTAAGGAAGACAGTGATAGTGACTCTGACATGGGTCACGAGACAGCGCACATCCTTCTATATGAGGGCGACGAGGACCCCAGATGACATTGGTTCGTCTGTGAGTCGACTTGGGAGGCGAACCAAGTTACGGATGAAGACAGATAGATGGCACAGTTTGCTGGTGCCTCGAGGAAAAGGGTATTAACATGGTATATGACCTTTTCTGAGAGAACTCCCCGAGCAACTAAAGTCGAAGTCAAAGCACAATTTCTATCGTTCTTTAAAACTCCAAATGCAAAACATCTGGCAGCAAAGAAATTAAAGACAACATCACATAAGCTAGGAGAAACTGTTCGCGACTACGACAAACACTGGAAAGACCTTCTCAGCCAGTTGGATTATGTCATTGATGAGCAACTATTAATCCAGTGGTTTCTTGCATGTCTGTCACAGAAAATTCTTTGACACATCAATTTGGAGACATTCAAAACTTATGAAGATGCGCTCACGAAAGCTCTACAAGTAGAAATGGATGAAGACATTCCATCATATTCCACGGATCACAAACTGGAAGAACAACTTGAGATCATGCAGAAATCTCTAAAAGAGCTAAACCTTAAAAGTCAGGATATTTGGTGCATGAAATGCTCGACGGCCGAACATTCAAAGGACAACTGTCGACAGGATATTAGCCGACAAGATGTTTGATTTGTGCAAACAAAATGTTTCTGCGACATCTGCCATGAGCATGGAGAGCATACCACAAAAGATTGCCCATTCAACATGAAAAATGGCAAAGCATCATGGTGCGCAATCTGTGAAACTAAAAATCATAACACCTTCGACTGCCACCTGAATCTAAAGAATCAACAAAATTATCAGGCAGTATATCAGACTAATGCAATTGCACAGAACAATGAGCAACAAAACAATGCACAAAATGACCAAAATAATAAAAGGTACGAAGCTCGTCAGTACGAATGCCGGTTTGACAACTGACGTGGAGACTATGGAAGTCGAGGTCGATTCTCTGGGAATTGAGACAACCGACCACCCCGGCCCATCCAATGTTTCACATGTTACAAGGAAGGACACCGATATGCAGACTATCCATACAAGGACAGGACTGACCTAAAATTCTGTACTAGTTGTGAAGTAGGGGATCACTCATTAGAGGATTGCCCTACTATGCTTGAAAAGATAAATAAAAAGATGAATGTTAATGTCTTGTCGTGTGTGCAAAAACATGATATTATCAATACAAAGAACTTACATATCGTAACCCGACAAGGGACGAAAACTGGGAATGATAACCCTCAAATAAGCAAGATAAAAGAAAAAAATGTTTATCCTAACCTAGTTAAAGAAAAACAAATATATAAAGATGCAACAAATATATTTAGAGAATTTGCTCGACAGGAAGAAGAAGAAGATAATCGACAAAACACAGTAAAAGAGCTAATACATTTGGTACAAAAAGATAAAACAATATCGCAATTCATCGACTTATTGTATAAAATAAAACACAACAAAAACACCGAAAAACAAACAAAGAATATCTACAGCTTAAACCAAAAAGATAAAAGTGATGCCGACCCACTTGTCGACCTGGAAATTGAAGGTTACCATGTCCGACAAGTTGTACTCGATTTCAGATCACAGGTAAATATTATGACTCGAGACACATGGGAACAGTTAGGCAGACCTCGATTATACGAATCAGGCATATACCTGAAACTAGCCGACCAAGGCCTAATTGAACCTATTGGAGTCTGGAAAAATGTTGACACAACGAGAAAAGGAATATCGACCAAAGTCGACTTCGACATTATTGATCCTAAGGAAGGATCTAGTTCCTTCCCAGCGTTAGTAGGTCGACCTTAGGGGAGAAAAATGAAAGCCTCGATATCCTTGGACAAAGAAAGAATAAAATTAAAGGGGAATGGACAAAAAGTCATAGTACCTATTCATCCATCCCAATGAGAACCTTGGACAGAACCAATTGATGAAGAAGTTGACATCCGACAACTATATTAGATATAGAATAATGAAAATTACACAGAACCTAATACATATGGTGAACTTTACTTAGGAAACCAAGACTCAGTAGGATACAATTTAGATGCAGAACTATATGATTGGGAGGTTGAAAACTATGAAACAAAAGCAAGAGGATGCCAGACTATTCAAAAAGTACAGAAGAAACAAGTCAGATAATGCTTTGTGGTGTCCAGCATCCCAAAAATATTTGAGAAGAAAATTAGGAAATATCCTACCTTGCAACCAACAAATATAAATACCACAAAAATCCCAAGGTATAAAGAAAGAGAATCACCAGTTATGCATGTAGAACAAGTATCTAGGAACATTGGTGAACATGGCCGACTACAAAGCTTAGTAGAAACTTTTACAGGACAAGCTGCTAGATGGTGGGATACCCATCAGTCAAGACTGTAGACATGGACAACAGCTTCGACTTATTTTGTAGAAAGATTTGGTGAAAAGAAGTTAACTAACCAGGCTCAGATACCTATATTTACCTAAGGACATGATCCAGAAAACCATATAAAGACATGTGAAAAAGAGTGGAGAAAACTTGGATATAAAGATGAACATACATGGCCACACTTATTTCCATCAACACTCGTCGACTTACCAAACAAATGGTACAAGATGGAAGAAGCTTGAGGTGAAACATTTCTATGTCATGAACTTAAAGATAATTTTATCAAAGACTTCAACTTTGAGCCCCAAAATGAGAATTTGGTCCAAACTGCAAAACAGATCAAAGCATTTGTACAACCGACAGAAAACAAAACCTTAAGAAACAATCGACCGACGATAAACTGTAACAATATACAAACCAGAACAATACCACAGTCAACAAGACTACAGTTGGAAAATGAAAATTCGGAAGGAAAAAGCTTTAGATGGAAATCAAACCATGTCGAAATGACCAAACCTATTCGCACAATACTTAAAGTTGAAACAACCGACAAGGAGGATACCGACCGAATGACTGCAACAGACTTCCCTACCACATTCTCACAGTTTAAGGAAAGAAGTCGACCAATCAATGAAGCTAAAGCACCGGAATGGCTAGATGCTAAAGTCAAAACTAGAGAATTCGACATATCAAATGATAATGAAGAAGTTGACATCCGACAACTATATTAGATATAGAATAATGAAAATTACACAGAACCTAATACATATGGTGAACTTTACTTAGGAAACCAAGACTCAGTAGGATACAATTTAGATGCAGAACTATATGATTGGGAGGTTGAAAACTATGAAACAAAAGCAAGAGGATGTCGGACTATTCAAGAAGTACAGAAGAAACAAGTCAGATAATGCTTTGTGGTGTCCAGCATCCCAAAAATATTTGAGAAGAAAATTAGGAAATATCCTACCTTGCAACCAACAAATATAAATACCACAAAAATCCCAAGGTATAAAGAAAGAGAATCACCAGTTATGCATGTAGAACAAGTATCTAGGAACATTGGTGAACATGGCCGACTACAAAGCTTAGTAGAAACTTTTACAGGACAAGCTGCTAGATGGTGGGATACCCATCAGTCAAGACTATAGACATGGACAACAGCTTCGACTTATTTTGTAGAAAGATTTGGTGGAAATAAGTTAACTAACCAGGCTCAGATACCTATATTTACCTAAGGACATGATCCAGAAAACCATATAAAGACATGTGAAAAAGAGTGGAGAAAACTTGGATATAAAGATGAACATACATGGCCACACTTATTTCCATCAACACTCGTCGACTTACCAAGCAAATGGTACAAGATGGAAGAAGCTTGAGGTGAAACATTTCTATGTCATGAACTTAAAGATAATTTTATCAAAGACTTCAACTTTGAGCCCTAAAATGAGAATTTGGTCCAAACTGCAAAACAGATCAAAGCATTTGTACAACCGACAGAAAACAAAACCTTAAGAAACAATCGACCGACGATAAACTGTAACAATATACAAACCAGAACAATACCACAGTCAACAAGACTACAGTTGGAAAATGAAAATTCGGAAGGGAAAAGCTTTAGATGGAAATCAAACCATGTCGAAATGACCAAACCTATTCGCACAATACTTAAAGTTGAAACAACCGACAAGGAGGATACCGACCGAATGACTGCAACAGACTTCCCTGCCACATTCTCACAGTTTAAGGAAAGAAGTCGACCAATCAATGAAGCTAAAGCACCGGAATGGCTAGATGCTAAAGTCAAAACTAGAGAATTCGACATATCAAATGATAATCGACCAAAAATAGCAAAAATTGGAGACTACTGGTCTGAAGCACAAACAACAGAGATCACAAACCTACTGAAAGAATTTCAGGATGTATTTGCTAGAGACTATAAGGATCTTAAAGGTCTAGTACATGAAATGGGCGAAATGAAGATTGACATTAAACCTAATGTTCGACCTGTCAAGAAACGACCATAGAAACTAGCTCATAAATACAAAGAGATAGTCAAGAAAGAGATTGATAACATGCTTGCAGCAGGAATCATCTACCCTATTGACCAATCAGAATGGGCAAGTCCAATGGTGGTTCAACCAAAGAAACATGATCCAACCAAGCTAAGGATCTGTGTCAACTTCAGAGAACTCAATAAAGTTACATTAACAGACCCATTTCCAACTCCTTATGTAGATGAAATCTTAAATGAAGTAGCAGGACATGAATGCTATTCGTTTACAAATGGATTCTCAAGGTATAATCAAGTACCAATAGCCAAAGAAGATCAGAAAAAGACAACATTCGTATGTGAATTTGGCTCATTTGCTTACAGGGTTATGCCTTTTGGACTTAAAAATGCACCTGCAGTCTTTTCAAGGATTGTGGTTAAAACATTTCAGGAGTACATTTACAAAACAATGGCAGTATATTTTGACGATTGGACAATATACTCTACACTAAAGGACCATTGTAAATGGCTAAGACTTACGCTGGAACGATGTCGACAGATCCAACTATCACTAAACATCAAGAAGAGCATATTTCTAACTCCTATAGGAATACTATTAGGACACATTGTCTGTAAAGAAGGTATTAAAGTCGACTTCGCAAAAATAAAAATCATCCTCGACTTAAAACCTCCAATAAATCCAAAACAAGTTAGGGTACTCCCTGGTCATACAGGATACTATAGAAAATTCATAAGACATTATTCAGACATGGCATACCCATTGGAATAATTGCTAAGAGATAATTAGGAATTTAACTAGACAGAGAAGTGTAACATATCATTCGAAAAATTAAAAAGAAAGCTAGTAGACGCACCCATCCTAAGGTTTCCAAACTGATCAGTCAAATTCCATGTTCACATCGATGCATTAGGCCTAGCAATAAGAGCAATCCTAACTCAGCCAGGAGATGATGGAATGGACTATCCTATAATTTACAGTAGCAAGAAACTAAACAAAGCTGAAAGAAACCATTCGACAACCGAAAGAGAAGCATTAGGAATGGTCTTTGCACTACAAAAATATCGACACTATCTACTAGCTAATCCATTTATCTTTTACACTGACCATCAAGCACTAAAATACCTCGTAAATAAACCTCTACACCATGGAAGAATTTGTCAATGGCTACTTCTATTCCAAGAATTTGAATTCGAAGTCACCAGACCAGGTAAACTAAATGTCAGTCCTGACCACTTATCCCGAATCAACACAGGGAAGGAACCGACGGGAATCGAAGACGACTTACCGAATGCACATTTATTTCGAATAGAAGCAGTGCCGGCAGAGTTAGAGGAAATAGCTCAGTTTTTAGAAAATGGACAAGCACCAAAAGGTATGAGTACGAAGAAGAAACAGATCTTAGCCATGAAAGCTGCACCATATAGTCTCATAAATGGATTCCTATATAAAATAGGCTTAGACGACATCCTTAGAAGGTGTGTACTAGAACATGAAAGAAATAATATTATGTATAAAGAACATTACGGACCTGCAGGAGGACATTTCCAAGCAAATACAACTGTAAAGAAAATCCAACAATCAAGGTTGTGGTGGCCGACACTTCACAAAGATTGCAAAATTTTGTAAGCCAATGTGACAGATGTCAACGGCTGGGTCGACCCCTACCTAGTACAAAAATGCCCCTGATATTAGTAAACCCAAGTTTGACATTTGAAATTTGGGCCATCGACTTCATAGGACCATTTCCTATACCAGCAAAAAGAACAGGTGCAAGGTACATAATAACGGCAATCGAATACGTAACCAAATGGGCAAAGGCAGAACTAGTCAACACATGTTCCAGTGAGATAGCTGCTAAGTTTATCTATGAGAATATCATTACCAGATTTGGATGTCCATTAACCCTAATCAGTGTCCAGGGAACACACTTCATAAATAAAACTATTAAAACACTAACAGACCAGTTCCAAATCGACCACCGACAGAGTACAGCTTACCACCCTTAGTCGAATGGAGCAATTTAAGCATTTAACAAAACATTAACAAAAGGATTAACAAAAATATGTAACATCGACAAAGACGACTGGGATGAAAAAATACCTACAGTTCTATGGGCATACAGAACGGCATATA
Organism: Pseudotsuga menziesii; assembly: GCA_001517045.1. Classification (NCBI taxonomy): domain Eukaryota; kingdom Viridiplantae; phylum Streptophyta; class Pinopsida; order Pinales; family Pinaceae; genus Pseudotsuga; species Pseudotsuga menziesii. Next base: position 529,795 of record LPNX010080947.1, read on the forward strand.
AGTGTTCAACCGACCAAACATCGTTTCGACTAGTTTATGGACAGGAAGGAGTAGTTCCTCTACACTTTCGACAACAAACACCTATTATCGCAGAAATTTTGCATGTCGATGTCGAACAAGGAAGAAAGGACCGACTATTGCAACTAAGTAAGCTTGAAGAACACCGACTAATCGCGTTACAACATTAGGAAATCTAGAAACAACAACAGAAGGCATGGCATGACCGAAACATCAAAAAAAAACCTGTCGATAGGAGACCTTGCCTTACTATACAATAGTCGGGTAAAAGGAAAACCCAAAAAGCTACATATAGAATGAATGGGACCCTATATTGTCGAAGAGATACATGCCAACGGATCAGTCCGACTAAGGACGTTACAAGGCATAGTATTTCGGAAACTTGTTAATGGTGCCCAACTAAAGAGGTACAGAAACTAATCCAGTTCGAAATTAAAAATAAAAAATAAAAAAAACGACCATAACGGTTAAACAAAAGCTATAAAAAAATCTGAAAATCCGAAAACTAAAATAAGATCGAAGAACATAAAACAGTATGACAAGAAATCACTACTACAATAACTGACATCACGCCCATCGACATAACACCATCAACATCGACCAACGAACTCGGAAGTCCCATCCCACCTTCATGACTATGGTCGACAAAATCAAATCACCATTAACGCAAACTCAAGTGTTCATGCTGGACCATCACGTCCGCCATTAATGCACCCATCGACAAAAACGTCAAACGCATCAACTATAAATACTAAACCGCCAAAGGATCATTTACAGCATTCCGAACAGAGAGAGCAAATTAGCAACCAGACGACTGAAAACTGAGAATACCAAAGCAAAATCGACCAGCAGACCAACAAGATGGCACCTAAACAAACCAGAGCTGCAGCCAAGGCTAAAGAACTACATACCACAGAGACACCATTGATGAGGAGACTCAAACTCATCAAGAACACCAAGGTTCAGGAGAGCTCATGGGCGAAACTATGGGCCGAGATTAAAAAGTGGGCATATGTCGACAAAAGGCCTACACAAACTGTAGAGAAAATCAACCACAGTACCATCGTAAACCACATCAATGTGCCGATCATGGCTAGTTTTAGAGGCACGAAGAAAACAGCGGTGAAATTTATCATAACGGTAGATTTTACTTCGATCGACTAGTTGAAATCTTTGGGGAAGTAATTTCCAAATTGACTGGGTTATCAAACGAAGGTGAATCAATACCAGTCAGGATCAAGGGCTGGTAGAAGAGCTAACAGGATCAGCATCAGGAAAAAACTCCAAAGGGCTAATGATTAGCCAAATTCAAATTCGGACACCGCAAATAGTGGCCAAAATCATAGCCGCTGCACTTACATCGACAGGTCGAGGAAGCGACCTCAAACTAGATATGTTGGAGGCAGTGGATAACATTGCCCACACAAGAAAGATATACAGATGGGCTGAGTATGTCGTCGACATGCTCAAAGGCATCTGCGAAAAATGTTAGGAGTTGGGAGGAATTATCAGGTTTCCATCCCTAATATTATGGATAGTAATGTACTCCTTGTGCCCTGTCGAGGATAAGCAATTTCAAGAACCGACAAAATTTCATATGTGGAGATTCAAACCGTTCTCCCAGAGTGCAACACTGAAAGAACTTGCAAACGGAAAAGTGTTGTTTGAAAACTAGTTCCAATAGCTGAAAGTCCGCACGACCAGATGGAGGGTGCCCCAGAACATCCAACGAAGTCTGCCAAAAAATGCACACATCCAGTTAGAACTCGACCATACCGCAGTATGGTACATGCAAGGCGCCAAAGCAAAGGCGAGATCTCTCGACTATTACCCGACAGTCGAAGAGATTTTCCGAGGGCTAGCCCGACAAGCAGGTTCAAAACTATCGATACCAGCAAGGGAAAAAGAAATAAATTTCTCGATAGAGGAGCCATTGACAGACCAAGAGAAGGAGGAAGATTACGAGCTCAACCTATACATGAGCACATTTGTGTCGGAGGAGACACCGATCGAAGACACCAGCCGACTACAAATTGTAATCAAACCTCCGACAGCACAAAGGGAAGAGACACAAACATAATAGCTGGTAACCAATCCAGCTGAAGAAAGCCTTGTCTCAACTCAAGACAAGGGGGGAGAAATAGACATTGAAGATCTAGAGTATGATGTCATCAAAGAAAACATAACCAAATTGTCGAAGGAGATAGCAGCCTCAAGAAAAAGGAAGAAAACACAGGAATAGGAGCAAGGGAAAGGTAAGCGCAAGCTTATCATTCCAGAGTCCTCAAAAGATGAGGAAGAATTGGCAGCCACGGCATGCGACATTATAGAAGATGCTGCAGCAAACAAAGTGCCGGTGGAAACACAGTTCCAAATATTTGTCGAAGCAGGGGCACGACAAGGTCGACCAAAGAGGGCAAAAAGCACAAACACTTCGACGGCTGAAAATGTTGTGGATCTTGTGTCTACACCCCCACCCCCGTCTCCCACCAAAATCACACAAGAGCTAATTCCAGAACAGCCTTCCATAAGCCCACTTGACATATGCAAGAATGGTATGTCGAAGATCGTGAAGGAGAAGTTCAACCACGACAGAGACCTCCAGGAATACATTGAAAAATTGCATGAGTTACTCACGTCGATTCGAAAGCTCACCACCAAAGCCCCTTTGTTTGAAGTTGGTGGATCCACACTGACCGCTCCCCAACCTGGCCAAATACTCCAGAGGCCGAGGACTTTTGCAATTGTGACTTTGACATTTGAGAGAAACCCCGACAAAGAAGCTGAAGTTATCGCAAGTCGGACCACATCTATCATTCTGACCAACCCCAAACCCAACCCACCAACCAATGAACCGACCGGAGATGAGGAAGGAGAGGACATGGACGAAATGAGTCGAGAAATCAAGGAACTGTTCTCCGACCTCCAGAAAAAATCACCTCCACAAACCCTCGACCCCTCACCCGACCATATCTCCACTAATCCGATCACACCAGACCATTCACCAACACCATCACCACCGCTTCACCACCCAGAGTCTCTAATCCAACCAGCTGCGCCTGAACCACCTCCACCACAACCATTAGCAACAACCGCAACTGCATCTAGACCCTCTAAATCCAACCAACCAAATGCACAACCAGCTGTAGCAGTCATCCAACCAGCCCAACCAGAAATACCATCGACTACTGCTAGCCAGCAACCAGACAATCCAATTTTGACTGTTACGGGTACACAGGTGCCAAAGCAAGCAGAGTAGCAGAAGCACAAAAGAAAGAGAGACAAAAAGAAGGACCATCAAAGCCAGACAACAATGGTCCACATCAGTCAACTTGGGTTGACCACTGCAATCGATCCAACTAAATTGAAGGATGGAGAATTAGGGCAACTCTTGGAATCATTGGCAATCGAAGCAAAAACAAGGAGCCAGAACAGACATAGGGAGCTCGACGAGAACCAAAAAGAACAAGTCGAGTTCCTTAACAAATGCAGAAACTTGGTACAATTTGTGATACTAGGTCCGACAGAGGTCGACTCCGACAAGCCGTTAGAAAAGGCTTATCAGCTATTCGAGAGCGTGGTGTTGGCGCTACAGGCACAAAGGCAGGATGCCAAAGAGGAGCAGAAAGAAGAAACAGTTCGACTGCTGACACAGTAGCACACAGCTTTTGCAGAAGCGAACAAGGTACTACGAGATCACATGGAGGAGTCGGTCATTACAGAAGAAGTACTGAGAGATTGGCCTGCATATTATGGGCAAGTCTATCAGCAAGTTCGACAAACCCGACAAGAAATCCAAGCGCTCGAAAAGAGAAAAAGCACAGAGGTAGAACTCAGGAGCACAATTGAAAATCAAATAGTGCTCAAAACTGCCAAGTTGCAGAAGCATGAGCGACAAACACACCAATGGGTGCAACAAGCAATTCCAAATCTAGAAAAATTAGACATCATCTACCCACAGATGAGACGACTTTTTGAGACAACAGAAGAAAAGGACCAGTTTATGGGTCCCGACATGGAGAACATAACAGAATTTTCCATTCAAGAAAAGATGTCCATATTATAAAGTCTGACTACATTAACAATCGAAATCCAAAAAATACTGCAAAGTTGGACAGCATTTAAACATTAGCTAGCAGTGACAGCTGAAGCAATTGTCGAAGTCTGTGTGCAAAAAAGACCAACAATCAGACTTCATAGCCCATGAAGACCAAGCACAGAAATAACCACCTAAGGATAGGCCAAAGAAATTTTTTTTGTACCTCCCTATTTCTTCAGGACGAGAAACATTTTGCTTGTGGGGGAGATCTTGGAGGAGCAAGTCAGTAAGCCAACTTGAACGATATCCGACTTAGTCAATCATCCAACTAAGTCGATCAGCCGACTAATTAAAGGTTAGGTCGGCCACATAAGGTCGTGTTGGTTCACAGAACTAACAGGTAGTTATTTGTAACTGTTTGTAATTCATATATATTAGGCTGTTGAGCCAGATGAGAACTCAGTTCAGTTCTCTGTATTGTATGGACCCTTTCACTATAATATAATCTGTTATTCTGCTTACTTGTTCTTGTCTCTTGTCTCTGTTATGTATGTCTGTTATTAATGTGTATTATTGGTAACCCTATGTGATCTGTGAGATTACAACAAGTAGTGATAGGGTAGAACACTAGTTGTTAGATTTACTTTTCTGCGAGTAGATCTAGTCTTTTGCTTTCTGTTTACCCACCATCTCTGTTAGAGGGATTGATGTGTGGTTAGGTTAATTGTTTAGAGTAGTTCTTTCGTTTCTGTTCTTTTTATTTCCAAGCACTTAGTTAGATTTACTTTCTGTTGCAAAGAAGTAATTTTACAACTTGCCTTTCAATGTATCCTCTGTCCCTATCCGTTATCTCCCTTTCGAGAACTCGGATCAGGGTATGAAAAACAGAAAGGCAGGGGCTTAGATTTAATTAGATAACACTGCCTTGTTTGTTTACGTATTTCTGTACCAAACACATTTGCTTTACCAATCCAGAGTTCAAGTACCAACACCTCCCATAAGGGATACCGCTTGGTTGAGCCCTGTTGATAGTTTTAAAAATTTACTTGCATGCTTAACCACTACAAGATTTAAAATTTATCCCTAAAATTAACCAACAACGAATTTAGCCCCTGTTCCTCTACTCGGTTATCACCCTTCAGGGTACTCAAGAGATACGACAGGGGGTAGAGGAGTTTTAGTAATAAGCATCCATCACATTATTGCTTTAATCCAACTGAAAACTAGTGACCTTTGGAAGCCACGGGGGGTCTCACGACGTTCGCGTTCTCCCTTGTTGGGTGCCTGGCACTAGGAGTTTGATCTGTGAGCTACAGGTGGGCTTGTTCCCATTGTTTTGAACGCAGCAGCACTCCACCTTTCGATTAAGGGGATACGTGGTAGGGGTAGACACACCACTATTTGAAAACCTAATACAAGAAGAAAAACTGTAATAAAATTTACTAAAAAGAACAAGAAGCATTGCAAAACAGGCTCTACACTCCAACAGGGAGTTATAGTACATTTTCATTCCAGCATTGCACTCTGGCACTTTACTTTCAGTCTCATTTACTTTCAGTTTCATTTACTTTCAGTTTTGCAATTGTTTATGTGGTGAATGCTTTAATAACTCAATAACATTTGCTTAACTGCTTCAAGTAATTCAACTTAAAGTCTTTCCATCTTCATTTACTGTTGGTTTAATAAATTTCATTTAGGGCATTTTCTTTCTGCTATCTCTTGTCTATAACTTGTAAATCTGGTTCATATTTGTTTAAACCGTAACTATTTTACTTGTTCATTTGTTTATACTGATAAATTTAGATCATCTATACATTGCTTAGATATCTTGATTCATCACTATTTATAACTGTATCATCTATCTGTTTATTCATCTCATTGTTAAATAACATTTAACCTGTGAGATAATTAACCTAGATTGCATCTCATTAAAGGCTGCATTCCCTGACTCCACTATTTAGGCACTGGTTGTATCTGAATAAAGGCTTGATTTTCATTTGAGAAATATTGCATTTGCATTGTCTGATTGTCATCCTTAGTAAATAGTAAAACCTAAGCCTTTCACCTAATAATAAAGATCCTTTAACTCAACTGTTAATAAACTTAGGAATATAGTTTTTCGTAGGGACTACCCCCCTTGGCTCCATTAGGATCTGGGCCTAAACGGAGGAGTTGTGGACTATGGTGACAGTGGTCCCCAGCTCTCACTTGCCCCCAAGGACACACATAGTAGGTTATTGACTTTCATGTGCCCTAAAGTGTGTATTATGCAGCAACATCTTTGGCGCCGTTGTCGGGAACAAGTCATTTGTCCTTGGTTTGACTTAATTAATTAATTTCTTGTTTTGAATTCTTTAATTCTTTAAACTGTTAATAAAATTCTTTAATTAAATTTTAATAACTTATTTACCCATATTAGAGCTATCTTTTTCTCCAAGTGGCGACTCCACTTCAAAATATAGTGAGGTATTCTACCCAGAGCCATTCAGTTGGTCTACTCAACTCCCTCACCGAGCCTGAAAGGGTATATAGGAGGAGGTTGAATAGACTTGCTCCCCATAGACTCCTTGCAACTCTTGGAGAAGAGGCTATCTCTGATATCCATTTATTGTTTGCCCAAAACAACCATCCCTCACCAATGGATGATCTATGCAAGCCATGTGATTTCTCTAACATCATTGGTTATCCTCATGATTTGCCAAATAAAGCTATAGAAAAGTTACCTTCCTTTCAAGGTAATAATGCCATCAGTTCCAAGTCTCACATCACCAAGTTCAACCAGTGCATTGCCAAGTGGTGTAATGCTAGTAACTATGAGGATGTCAAGATGAGGCTGTTTGTTTTGTCTTTATAGGATGATGCCATGGAATGGTTTGAAGAGCAGAATGACAATAAGTTCAAAACTCTCAAAGAAATCATTGAAGCCTTCAATGATAGATGGGGTGATAGAAGGGATAGCCATTTCTTGTTGGCAGCCTTGCATACTAGCCACAAACAAGAGAATGAGACCATGGAAGAATTTAATAAAAGGTTTAATGACTTAGTAAAAAGTCTCCCTGTAGACATCAAGCCCCAAGAAGCATCTCTCTCGATTTATTACATCCAAGCATTTGAAGGAGAAATGAAATATCAGATAAGGGATAAGGAACATACAAATCTTAAGGATGCACAGGAAAAATCCATCAAGATAGATAAAAGCATGCAAGCTGCTAGTAAATCTAATATTCCTGGGTTTTCAAGGGGTAGCTCTTCAAAGGCTAATGAAGTAAAAAAAGTTAAGTTTGAAAACTAGGAACCTCAAGGTGACTCCATAGATAAGCTCACCCAATTGATTAAACAAATGGAAGTGAATCATGCTAATCAGCTGGCTGCCATGTAGGCAAACTAGACAGCATTACAAAACAAGGTAGTTTCTTTGGAAAGAAATAGAGGAAATAATTTCCATCCAAACAAGCCAAATGATAGGTGGAAAAACCAAAGAAGCCCCCACCTCAAGATCAAAGGCCCCCAAATCCGTTAGAGTCTACCAACATGGTTGATCATCAAGCCATTCCATATTGTAGGCCTTGTGGAGACTTTCATGAAGAGAATACTTGTCAAGTTTTTCTGCAAATTCTAAGTGAGAAAATCGCTGAAAAAACAGAAAATGAACAAGTAAATATGTGTGGGAAGAAGTAGAACATTGACATGTATGATTGGATGGATTTGGTAGAAAGTAGTCAAAGTGTTGAGTTAGTGAATGAAGTAGCAGAAGCAGCCTTTGGTCCTAAGCCTAGTGAGCAGCAAGTTTCATATTTTTCTAGATATAGAGGCATGACTTACCAAAGGAATGGTAAGAAAAGTCAGGATAGAAAAAGAGCTCTAGCAAATGTCCCCAAGGTACCTCCTCTCCCCCCTAATTCAATTGCTCCTAATACAGAATTAAACATTGATTTAGGAGGTTGGTTAAATAATGCTAAGATATTGGTTCCTGTAGTAGAAATCACGAAGATCCCTTCTCAAAAGGGAAAGTTACTCAAAGCCATAGAAGAACCTTCTCAAGGTAATGTTGACAAAGCCATAGCCTATCAGGATGCACCTGTCATTTTACAAAGTATGGATAAAGGAAATAAAAAGAATCAGCCATTCTCCCTTTCATTGTTAGTTAACAATCATCTTCTTCATAATTGCATGTTAGATTTCAGGAGCTAGCTCAAATTTCATGACTAAGAAAGTTATGGAACAGTTAAATCTAAGGATTTCAAGGCCTTACCATAACATTTTTGCTATGGATAGTAAGAAGATAGAAGTTTTTGGTTTGATTAAAGGTTTACAAGTGCACTTAGCAGCAATTCCAAATATTCAGATTGAAATGGACATAGTAGTGATAGATGTCCCTGATGCTTGGGGTATGTTACTCTCAAGAAAAACTGGAGCAAACTTAGGAGGAAATATTCAAATGGACTTAACTTATGCCACCATCCCAACTCCTGAAGGAACTTACATAAGATTAAATAGAGAGTTGGAAATGAAGTACCATGTAGAAAACCCAAGAAACCCAAGTAATGAATTAAAGTATAAAACTGATGATTTTGGAAATTATGCAATTTTGGCTAACTCTTTGGAACCCATAAAAGAATCATTTGAAGAAGAAAGAGTTAAGCAAGTTTGGCATATGCATTTTGATGGGGATTTTTCTAGATCTGGTAAAGGTGTCGGCATAGTCATTGAATCTCCTTCTCAAAAGGAATTCAATTTTTCATATAGGCTGGAATTCAATGCCACTAATAATGTGGCCAAGTATGAAGCTTTACTCCTTGGTTTAGACCTGTGCAAAGACAAAGGTATAAAGAGGTTAGAGGTCAAAGGTGATTCAGATTTGGTCATTTCATAGGTCAACAAACAGCTTGCATGTAAATCAGAAAGGTTAAAAAGGTATAGGGATGCAATTTTGGACATGATGCCATGTTTTGATCACATAGAATTTACTGCAATCCCTAGAGAATTAAATGCTAAGGAAGATAGACTTGCAGTTGCTGCTTCTACCCTTCAAGGCTCACCAGAATTAATTGATAAAGAAGTAAAAATGGAAGTTATTTTTAGGCCTTCAGTTCCAGATAATGTAGATAATTGGCAAGTCTTTGATGATGATAAACAAGTAATTAAGTTCCTAAGTAATCTAGGAGAATTTGCTGGTTTCCACATCAGTGAAGAAGAAGAGGGATGTTATTATGCTGAACATAATCAGAACTTTAATCCCATTAATAGAAAAATCGTGTCTTTGGAGAAGGCATTTGATAGAGAAGATGGTCATAATCCTAAAGAGGAATCAGGTACAAAACCTTGTGACTACCTTGAGGTCAACATAGGAACTAATGAAGAACCTAAAATGGTTAAGATTGGCAAAAAGACACCTAGAGAAGAAAGAGAACAAATCATTAATTTACTAAGGGAATAAGAGATGTTTTGGCCTTCACATATGATGAACTTAAAGTCTATAGGGAAGATGTAATTCAACATACCATTCCTCTTAAAGAGTAAACTAAATCCTTTAGACAAAATCTTAGGAAAATAAATCCTAAGTTGGCTCCCTTAGTACAACAAGAATTACAAAAGATGTTGAAAGTTAGAATAATAGCCCATACTAGGCATTCTTCTTGGTGCTCAAATTCGGTAGTGGTTAGGAAGAAGACTGGTCAGATAAGATTGTGTGTGGATTTCAAAAATCTAAATATTGTGTGCAAGAAAGATAATTATCCCCTCCCTAAAATGGAAACTTTGCTACAAAGAGTAACAGGATCTGGTATGATTTCAATGCTTGATGGTTTCTCTGGTTATAACCAAGTCAGAGTTAAAGAAAAAGATAGGCATAAACAACATTTACTACTCCACGGAGAACATTTGAATATATCAGGATGCCTTTTGGTTTATCTAATGCTGGAGCTACATTTCAAAGAGCTATGGATTATGCTTTCAGGGGTTTGATTGGAAAAATTATTGAAATTTATCAGGATGATCTAACAGTTTTTTCTAAGGATGGGAAAAGTCACATAGGCCATTTAAAACAGGTTTTTGAAAGATGCAGAGAGTTTGGCGTTTCCTTAAATCCAGCTAAGTCAGTTTTTGGGGTAACTCAAGAGAAATTGTTGGGTCATATAATCTGTAAGGAGGGTGTCAAAATAGATCCAGAAAGAATTGAAGCAATTTCAAAGATTCCCTTGCCAAATACAAATAAGGGCCTCAAATCCTTCTTTGGTACAATTAATTTTCTTAGGATATTTATTCCTAATCTTGTAGAAGTAACTAAGCCTTTAAATAAGTTGCTTAGGAATAATGTTAAGTTTCAATGGGATGAATCAAGAAAAAGGGCTTTCCAGTAAATAAAGGATGCACGTGTCCAAGCTCCTGTGTTAATCAGTCCAGACTATACTAAAGAATTCTATCTGTTCTCTTTTGCATCTGAAGACACCATTGCTGGTGTTTTATTACAGAAAAATGACCAAGGCCAAGAACAACGCATAGCATACATGAGTAAAATTTTAAGAGATTCACAATTAAAGTACCATATGATAGAAAAGCAGGCTTATGCCTTAGTAAAATCTCTTAAGCATTTCAAGATTTTCATATGGTGTGCCAAAGTAATTGGATATGTTCCTAGTACAACAATTAAAGATGTGTTAACTCAAGAAGAAGGCCTAGGTCCAAAAGGTAGATGGGTTGCTAAAATTTAGAAATTTATATGATTTAGAAATCAGGCCCACTAAATTAATCAAAGGACAAGGATTAGCTAAGATGTTGGCAAAAGGTAATGAGAAGGCTTTAGGTTTGGTTTATCAAAATATGGTTTGTGAGATTGGTGTTCCAGAGTCACCCCCAAATTTGTTAAAGCTTGAGCAGGTTGAATGGTATTCTGATATTAATTTTTATCTTAAAAATGTGACTTGCCCAAGTCACCTTGTTGGTCATAAGATAAGAGCCTTAAGGCTCAAAGCATCCAAGTATATCTTAATTAAAGATGGTTTAGGATGGAGGAATCCAGATGGAATTATCCTTAGATGTGTGGATGAGAATGACGCTAAAAAACTAATGGATGATTTTCATGGTGGTTTTTGTGGTGGTCACTTTGCTACTAGAACCACTACCCATAAGATTCTTAGAGCTGGATATTATTGGCCCACCATCTTTTCAGATGTACATCAATTTGTGAGGAAGTGTGAACCTTGTCAATTGTTTACTACAAAACAGAAGTTAGCTACCCTTCCCCTTCAACCAGTTGTTGTTGAGGCACCTTTTCAGCAATGGGGTTTAGACTTCATAGGGAAGTTTAAAGATAACTCAAGTAATGGTTTTTCATGGATTATAACAGCTATAGATTACTTCGCTAAATGGGTAGAGGCCATTCCCACTAAATCGGAAACTGAAAAGGTAGTCATGGATTTTCTTGAAGATAGGATAATAACTAGATTTGGAGTGCCTTCAAAGATAGTAACAGATAATGCCAAATCTTTTTGTTCAGCCGAAATGTTTGCATTTTGTTATTTCATGCATCAGATTATTATCCTCAAGGAAATGATCAAGCAGAATCTAGTAATAAAAATTTGATGACCATAGTCAAGAAAATAGTGGGGGAAAACAAAAGGTCTTGGGATAGTAGAATAAAGTATGCTTTATGGGCTGATAGAATAACCAAGAAAGCATCTACAAGAAAGAGTCCTTTTGAGTTAGTCTATGGATTAGAGGCGCAACTACCTGTTCACCTTACTCTTCCAGTGTACCAGTTGCTTCAAGGGGTTGACTTAGAGGAAACTGCACTTCAAAACATAATTAATTAGATTGTAGAATTGGATGAAATAAGAAGAAAAGCTTATGACCAAAACTTTGGAACTTAGGAAAAGACAAAGAAAACCTTTGACAAATCAACTAGACAGAGAGACTTCAAAGTGGGGGATACAGTTGTGTTGTGGGACAAAGGCAGAGAAAAACCAGAGAAACATGGTAAGTTTGACAGCCTATGGTTAGGCCCTTATGTGATCAGATCAGTAGCAGGACCAAACTCCTTCCACCTTGATCACTTGAATGGTGAGCCATTGAACATTCCAAGGAATGGTCAACAACTCAAATTTTTCTACATAGAGTCAACATGGTGTCCAAAGGGACACCCTTTTGTAACGTATCTCTAACCCTTTTCCTTGCATTCTTTAAAGTATTGTATTATTTCATTCACTTATTTTTTATGCATATATGTATGATTACTTGTATAGTCATTTCATTTATTTGTTTATTGTTTATTTATTGGTTTTGCCTAAGGCCTTATGTTGGTTATTGGTGAGAATCTGTGGTTGCAGGTTCTAGAGTTCTCCTATGCTCTCTGATGATCAAACACACGTCCCCAACTTGGATCCAGATGTTGCCTACCTATTTCAACTAGGTGGAAACGTCATGTACATTGCAGATGTACATATTGTACAATTTGCACCATGGAAAAATCCTAGGGATTTTTCACTCAACAGGGCAATTCTGCCTCTTTTGTACACGAAATGTCCGCTCCCTTGCGTGGGATAATTAATGTAACTTTATATGACAGCATGGTTCATTCCTCTAAGGATGTCACCATGGAATTTATTATCAGGGAAGTCCTCTTCACCAAGTGTTTTTTTCCCCTTCTAATTAATTGTTATCTAACAATTTTAATTGGTTGCGTTTTTCACTCACCAATCCTCCAAAGTGGTGAATTGGCGTTCTGATAATCAAGCCCATGAGGTGGCTAAGGTTTCAAGTTGTTGTCCATGACCATGCTGGCCATATCTTGTAGTCTTGCGGAATTTCGTTAGGATTTTAATTTTTATTTTGATTTTTCCTAATTAATTAACTTTACCATTTGGTGGTTAATTAATTAAGTTTTGATGTAATAATGTAATCTTTTGAACCTTGGCATTTTGTAATAGGGGCTATGAATGCAAATGAAAATTCTATGACACCCCCTAATCCATTGGTTCAAGTCTCATGTCATTCTGACAAGGGGTTATGAAGTTAGACCAAATTTGGTTAAGACAAGGTATGTTTTCCTAGGACATTAATTTAATTTCCTAGGGTGAAAAATTAAATTATTTGATTTTGAAGGAAAAAATCAAATAAGGCCATGGTAATTAAGTTTGGGGGGTGGCTAAGCATAGTCAATTTTTATTTTTAAATAACCCCCCCCCCCCCAATGGTCAAAATAAATTTTTGAAAATCTCCTAAGTGGGGCGCCCCTCTTGTCTTAATAAAAAATAAAAGATAAAAATCAAAAATCAAAATTTGAGCCAAAGGAGGCCCCAGATAAAAAATAAAAAATAAAAGATTAAAAATAAAAAATAAAAACAAAAGATAAAATAAAATATTAAAAATTAAAAATTAAAAATAAAAGATTAAAAATATAAATAAAAGATTAAAAATTAAAAATTAAAAATAAAAGATTAAAAATCAAAAAATCAAAATCAAAATAATAAAATCAAAATTTGAGTCAAAGGAGGCCCCACTTGAGTCATGGAAACCCTAGATCTAAGGGTTAAGCTTCATTGTGACATGGACCTATCTTTTTTACCATTGATTTGAAGAGGCCCCCTTGCTTATGATTGGTGGATGCTTTCAAAGTCAACAAACCTAGATCTAAGGGTGGAGGAGAGCTAGAGTTTAGATCTATGTTTTGGACCCTTGATTTAGGAGTGGGTTTGGGACCTCTTCAACTATAAAAGGAGGGCTCCTCTCCCTCACTCCACACAATTTTCTCATGCTAAGGATATGCTACCAAATTATCTCCTCTTCTTCTCTCACATTTCTCTTGCTCATTTTGCTCAAGCCCTAAGAGGCTCTTTTGTATCAAGATTTTCCCTAGTTGGGCCATAATCAAGTGAAATATTTTGAAGAACTCTTGTCTCATGGTGTTGGCTTTCCATTTTCAAATCTGAGGTATAACATTTTCATTTGGGAGTTTATTTTTCATTATACATGCATAGATGCCCTTTGCAAAGGGGATTTAGTTGTGAATGGTTATTTACATCTATTTGTGAGTAGTTTTAGCTAGATCTACAAAGGTCTTTGTAGATCTTTTTATTTTGCTCACCTCTTGCTGTATTTTGTAGAGTTCTCACAGTTATTTTGCAGATCCAAAGGTTTGGAAGAGGGCCTCCTAGGCCAAGCATCTACCTTGCATTTAATCTTCAAGATCCATTCATTTATTCAGGGTTTCATTTTGTATTTTGCATTTTCACTCATATTTTTGTCACTATTTTAAAACTAGGTTTTATTCATTGTATAGTGAATAAAACCCTTGTTTTAGGGCTTCCATTCATAGTAGAAGCCCACATATCTGAAACATTACTTTAGAAGCTTTCCTGGCCATGTTCCTGATGCTGTTGAACAACACCTTAAAGATAAAAACATTCCTCTGCCAGGCTTTCCCTTGCCCAATTGCATGGATTCATCATCGAAACTTCGCAAGAACATTGTGTTGCCAACTTATTTGTACCATAGCTGGATTAGTTGAGGAGCCGCCATTTTACAAACATGATAAATGTTTGTTTCCAGTGTATCAGATGATCCGCCTTTGTGCCTAGCCAATTTTGGCTAGTCAGTTTTGTTTTGAATAATTATGACCATGGCCCCGCGGGGTTTGTAATAAAATGTGCTAGTAAAGTGTTTTTGAGTGGTTTGGTCTCCTAAGACATAGATTTTCAACTAAGGTATTCCAAGGATTTTTTTTCCCTTGACAATTATGCTTTGTCTATAACCGAGTATAATTGACGAGGTTTTCTCCCACTTCCTCCAAAGCTGGAATGCCCGATTTTGAATTCTGGGCCTTGGGGGGTTATTAGAGCCCAACTGAGTATATATAAACCTACTAGACATTGTTAAAATAAACTATGGTCATGTCCTAAGTCACTAGGACCCTTAAAAAAAATTGAAATTTTTTTACCATACATGTCAAATTTTTTAATTTTTTTAATTTTTCCTAAATTTTTAATTAAAATTTTCCATAATTTAAATAGAAAAATTCAATTTGTAATAAGTTAGTCATCAAGAACCCAAATTCAGTGATTGAAGGCTCTAACCTTAAGCCAAAAATCATTCATGATCAACCGACCAACTATCTCCAAGTTTCAGAAGTTCATTCAGCCTCATAATTAATAATTTCTCAAAAAATTCATTTATGGAGAAATTATTAATTAAAATATTAAAAATGAATATTTTGGAGAAAATAAAAAAGTCTCCAAAATAAACCAAATTGAATAAAATACTCCAAAATAAACCAAATTGAATAAAATAAAAGGCTCAATGACATGGCACGGAGCATTTATGATGATTCCAATCAATATCGGTCAGTTTTAGATCAAGTATCGAAGTGTAGCAGTTTAACTATCAGTCAAAAATTTGCCCTCTTTGGTCAAATCCGTTTTTGGTTGAAGTGTGGGTTATCTATTGGTTGGGTGATCATTACGAGGGAGGATGAACCACCTCACCCCCCCTCATTACTCCAGCACTCAGTTGCAGCTCAGTTCAACTCCAAATCATCATGCTGAGCTCATTCAAATACTTCGGTGTTACTCTTAGTTTGGATTTAGGGATTTGAGCCTTATTTTCTTTCCTTTTTGTATAAGTAGAGGCTCTTTTGAGCTCTACAACATGGAACTTTTGTGCTGGAATTACTTTGCAAAAAATTGTATTATGCTTTGCTTACATTTGATTAATAAGATTTTCGACTTTGGAGGTCCATCTCTCTTTGCATGTGGTGAATGTTCTATGGTTGAAGTGATACTATTCCTAAACCCTTTACTCTTTTTTACTTGAATGAGATCAATTTATGTGTTAAGCTCAAGAGGGCCACTATTGGCATAGTAGAGTAGTTTTTTGTAGTTTCAATTCAGTTATTTATGCAAAGTATGTTCTAATCTTGATGAATATGAGTAGTTAGTTATGTGTAGTATTGATCTCGATTGAATTTCCTTCGCATACTTTTCATATATATGATCTCACTTGTATTTGAGTTTTGTTATTAGCGGGTCATAGGTTGAAGAAGGGTGCGAGTTCAAGTACATCAAGCCCAAGCTTCAAGCAACTTACCTTTTAACATATTGTGATGGCAAGGCCTACAAGATCGGTCTCTTCCCATTCGAAAGAAAGCCAGAGTCTTCTTCCATCTCTTGTGTTCCATCCACAAGAAACCCTTCTTTCTCTACCCTTTTTTAATTTTTGTACTTGCTCATAAAATAGATCCAAGTTTCAACTCTTTATTATTTCAGATCTGTTTTTAGGGCCTTTGCTAGATCTAGTTTACTTCTTTAGATCTAGGGAAAAGTTTTATGCTTTGCATGTAAAAATTCAGAAAATTTTTCTATCATATTTTAAACAATTCATGCTTGCTGATTTTTCTTTTTTGTGACAGGTACAGCGGAAATGCTGGCGAAATTCTGAAGAATCAAGCCCTAAAAAACCTTAAATTCCCTCTTCCTCTTTTCTCCTTCTATAGATTGCTCCAAAGACCTTTCAGGATTAAAGAAAAGAAGCAAAAGTGGTAACAAAAAGAAAGCATTGTAACAAATTAATAAATAGCAAGTGGAATTACGGCTCCCACACCCTTCTTCCCCCATTTGGGGGAAGCTTGTATCGTCTCCCCATCTTCATGTTTTGCTAAAAGTAGGATAGAATAGTTCATAATATTTGGAAGTTTATCTTTTCATTAAAGTTAGATAGTTTATTTGATGATTAGTTTATCATTCATGAAAAGTGAAGTAAAAATGTTTATTTGATTATTTACTTGGCTAATGCATAGTTTCTTTACTTTTTGATATAGTTTGGCTTACCCCCTTACTTTCCCGATTAGGGCCCTAAAAATCCTGAAAGAGACTCTTCGGTAGTTCAAATCTTTACTTTTCTTCTTAATCAATTAACTAAGTCTCTTGAACTTGCAGTAACACAAGTCAAGTGCACTCTCTATCAGAGAGCATTGTTAGAACTGCATATCCTTGCATTAGGCATTTAGAATAGATAAGTCTCTTGAACCTTTGTCAAAAGACAAGGTCAAGAGCGCTCTCTGTCGGAGAGTCTTAATTAATTAACTTAATAAAATTTGCAATGCACACCTCCATAACTAATTAACTTCGTTTTCTCTTGGCCGGAGTATCCTTTGACCAACTGCAAAATCGGAGTACCCAGAAACAGCATTGGATTTCTAATCTTGCAAGAGAAACGTAATAAAATTTAAACTCCATAACCAACGCACCGGCGTTGTAGGGAATTTCCTAAGTTCTTCTTAGTAGAGGCGTCGTAAACCCCGCTGTCTAAGCTTCTCAACTAGCTGGTCAATCTTCGCGATACCAGCCTGGGATACTGGGCGGGCCATCATGTCTTCAACAGATTAAACTTGGAATATTCTCCCGGCTTTTGACGAACCTTCGTTGACACCATAAGCAAGATCACTTAAAATCCTTAAAAATACCAAGAGCACTCACATAATTTAATATTCACTAGCTTTATTTCAAAGACTTGCTCTTAATTTCTTTTACGCATTACAGTATTTTGACTCCATAAGGTACTGGTCTTTTATTTTGCATAATTGTTATATTTGGATCAATTGTCTTTGTCCCTTTTTTAATTTCTATCTGTGAATGCATATTTGTAAAGTCTTGAATTATTGTTTATCTTGTAATCTCTTGCTAGCAACGTGGATTGCTCTATTTTATGTGTCAACTTTATAATAAACAAACACATTTAATCACAATAACTACTAAACAACACCCATCTGCATCCATAATCAATTAAAAACACTTTAACAACATTGAGCCATAGAAAACTCTTCGTTAGGGACTACCCCCCTTGGCTTCGTTAGGAGTTAGCCTAAACGGAGGAGCTAGGAGTAGGTGACAATACCTAGCTCTGTGCTTGCCCCCAAGGTCACACCACTCCCACTTTCCTAAGTGAGGAGACAGCTTTCAGAAAGTTTCTACTGCTGGTGTGCAATCGGCGGACAACACATTGTCTGGAGAAAAGAGTGGCTAAAGATTTCAAGCGACACTCTTCAATGTTTTCCCCGGTTTTTTGTAAAGATGTTGCAAAAATGCCAGATTGGGGGTGTGGCGCCCACAACCGAGGACACTTCGGGCGTGAATCATGTAGTTGTAAGAAGAAACAACAGCCCAAATATACTAGTGCACCTAGATTTCATCCAGACAAAGGCTATAAGCATAAAAAAGGCAAAAGATTTCAAAAGAAATCCTACTTTAAGAAAAGATCTAAACCTGCAGATAAAGAAAAATGTTTCATCTATGGTAAAAAGGGTCACTGGGCTAACAAATGCTCAAACAAAAATAAAAAGCCTAGACTTGCTGCCATGTTTTCAGAAGACCTGGATCCAGCCTTGTGGGATCTAGCTTGGTGTGCAGCAGGAGACTACCCTGAAGGTGAAATCGTCTTCTTACCAGAAGAAGAAGATTCCTCTAATTCCGACCTTGCCTTAGATAAATTTGATTCAAACTCATCTGACTCCTATTCTTCCGATTCTGATGAAGAAGCAAATTTAGGAGGTTGCTCTAGTCCTCTTGATTTTAGTTTTTATATGTTCTCTTTCAACCTGCCTAAGGTCTCCTCAGAATTTAGGATTGCTGAAATTGACAAAGAATTGTCTAAGACCCCAATCTATCAATATATGAAAAGGCAAGATCTAAAAGATGAAAGAAGAAATCTTTTAACAAGAAGAAAAGCAAAAGAAAAAGTTTCAGAAGGAAAAGAGAAATCTGTCTCTCCAGAAATTAGCAAGAATCCAGCATTCTACCAACCTACTAATTTATACAAAGGTTATCCTGATCATCATGAGGATAGACAAAAGTTCAGAAAAGATAAAGAAAATTTGCTAAGACTACAGATCAAAGATAAGCAGTATTCCCTATAGAAGCTGGTAAAAGAAATAGAGGAATTGAAAAGAATGCTTGAAATAACAAAAAGAGAAAGAGACCAGTCCTCTGATGAAGAAATGTGTGGAGCCTATGCCGAAGCATTACAATCACCAAAAGCTGTTGAAAGTACGAAACATTCTCAGCACACTACTGATTCAGGAACAGAACACTGTCATAATGATGAACCATCACTAGGATCTCTAGGACTATTCACTGGTCCTAAATATTTCATTAAAATAAAGTTTTTTCCATCTGAATTCAAATCTTATGAGCTTGATTGTTTCATAGATTCAAGTTGCCAAATGAATTTGGCAAAATGAAATGCTATACCATCTTTTTACTAGGAAAAAACAAACGAACATGGTGTAGCCATTGAAGGAACTCCTGTACAGCTCAAAGGATGAGTTCCAAATTTTCCAATAAACATCAATGGAATAAAAGAAGTTCTGCATCTTAATAGACTAGACGACCTAAAAGAAGATTGCATCATAGGATCACCCTTCTTGCATAACGTCATCCCCATTATAGTTGATGAGCCCAATATGAATTTTTCTTATACAATAAAAGGTAGAAGAGTTTCCACCCCTCTATACTATTTTGCTTCTTACAAATGTAAGAATCTTGTTCCCCAATCCAACCCCACTCTCAGTCTTGTAGAACTGTTCAAAATGGAAAGATGCATCGCCTATGTAGAAATGCACAAAGAATCTGCCCTCTCCAAAATTTCCTCTAAACTAGAGAAGGATTGCACCTCAGAGTCACCTAATGCATTTTGGACTAGGGAAAAATACTTTGTTTCCTTACCTTTTAACCCCCTAGAAAAACCAAAAGCTCAAAAAGCCTCTGCTGCCCTTATGTCTCCCTCAGAAAGAGAATTCTGTGCAAATGAAATCAAAGAACTCTTGGACAAAGGCCTTATAGAACCTTCTAAGAGCCCTTGGGCATGTCGAGCATTTGTTGTCAATAAACACTCTGAGATAAAAAGAGGAAAACCCAAACTGATTGTGAATTTTAAACCCTTGAACCAGTTCGTTACCCTCTGCCTGATAAATCTAGTTTGTTGCAAAGAATAGCAGAATGCACCATTTTCAGCAAGTTTGACTTGAAGTCTGGTTTTTACCAGATTGGAATTGAAGCAAAAGACAAGTACAAAACTACCTTTGTTGTTCCTCATGGGAAGTATCAGTGGAAGGTCCTTCCATTTGGCATTAACAATGCACCATCAGAATTCCAGAAAAGAATGGAAGATATCTTCAGAGAAAAGAAATGGGCATTAGTGTACATAGATGATATTCTTATTTGTTCCAACAATTTGCAGGAACATTTGAAACATCTTCAAGAATTTTATTCTTTGGTTTTCAAACATGGATTAGTTTTGTCAAAATCCAAAATGGAAATTGGCAAAAAGGGCATTGAATTTTTAGGATATAAAATAAGTAAAGGACAGATGATCCTTCAAGAACATGTCCTGAAGGTTTTTGCTAACTTTCCTGATCAGATCTTAAAAAAGGTTCAATTGCAGAGATTCTTGGGAAGCCTAAATTATATTAGGCCATTCTACAAAGGACAGGCACATGCCATTCATCTGCTGCAGCAACCACTAAAGAAAAATCCCCCAAGATGGAATAAAGATATGACAGATGCAGTAAAGCAAATCAAAGAAAAAGTAAAACAGCTTCCTCCACTCTCACTACCACAAGGCTCGAGTCAAATGGTGATTGAAACATACGCCTCCAATAAAGCTTGGGGAGGTATTCTCATAGAAAAACATGGTGATCAAGAAGAAATCTGCGGCTATGCTCTAGGAGCATTCAAAAATGCAGAAATCAATTATCCGTCAAGTTACAAGGAAATCCTCGCAGTCAAAAAGACTGTAAACCATTTCAAGCTTTATCTAAAACCTGTCAAGTTCATTATAAGAACAGATCTCAAAATAATGCATGTTATATTCAAGAATGAAAATCTTATGGTAGAAAATAGTTCTAGTATTCTAAAATGGTTTCTTTGGTTGCAAAACTTTGATTTTGAAATTGTATATAAACCAGGATATTTGAATTGTGTTGCTGATATGATAACCAGAGAAGAATTACAGGAGAAACCTAGCCTCAACATGTTTGGCTATGGAGCATCCAGCTCGTCAAACAAAAAATCTAACCTTCAAATCTTCAATGATCCCTTGTCAGAGGAAGAAAGAGAATATTTTTTGAATTGCGCCAGCAAAAAGGAAGCAGATAAGTATCTTGCCCTCTCCTTGATCCAACAAGTAAATGCCTCTCCTCTGAAAATACAAATATTGGAGAGATGGGAAAAACAAGCCTTTAAAGGCTTAGAAAATGCCATGCACTAGCTTCAGTAGCTTAATCACGTTTGGGTTGATACAGCTTATACAGATGGACGAGAATTGTATTGTGTGGATATCGGTCTAGGATTTTTAACATGGAATAGTTATAACCTCATATTGCAGTTTTGCAGAGAACAGGGAGAAATAATAATTTGTGGGGATCCTTCTACACTAGTGCAACAACAATCGTCCGGATGGACAGAAGTTTTCCTTGATAAATTCTATCCAAGAAAATATTGGGTTCAACGACGTGCAAATTTCATCCTACACCTTCAAGCAGACATGATCGTATCACACCACAATCATATGTGGTTTAAATTTAAACTGCGACATCTTGGAGGAGCTTACTCTCCTCTTGAACCCCCTATTTTCACTCAGCAGAAATTCAAAAGAATGGGCAAGAATGGCCGCCTCTTAGATCATAAAATTCATACAAGAAGAATTCCTTTGAACCTTAAAGTTGAATCCATTTTTCAAGGAGAATTCTGTTGTATTCCTAATGAAGTCATGATCAGATCCGATGTGGAACAGTGTTTCTCAAATAGATTATTTCCGGATACCGAATTTGGTTTAGATAATGACTTTGAATCTGATAGATTCGTTGGTTGTACATGTGGGGAAAACCCATGTATTTGTAATCATGACTGAATAATGGAAAGCGTCGTAGACCGCTAAGAATAGCTCCACTTTGTAAAAAGTCCAATCTAGTTGTCAGTCTGTAGATTCTTTCACGTGGCTTGGATGACTTACCCAACAAAAGGTGCGATTTGATCCACTGCCATGAGATCCGAATCAAGTCCTTTTACCGATAGGTGTAAGTTTCGGGTCACCGATTTACCGGCTAAATATGTATAAATAAGGTGCTCCTCCCCTTATTTGGGCATCGAGTGTTTTTTAGTCTAGTAAGCTTTCTGCATTTTCTCTGTGTGTCGAGCATTGTGTATGCTCTCCCTCTACGCCTCGAGCGATCAGCTGGGATCAAAAGTAGTGATCTCACTTGTAATGAGTCTGTAAAACCAGTATCGTAAAACCAGTAGCGTATGCTCTCCCTCTGCACTTAGTGTGATTAGCTGGGATCAGAAACTCTAATTAGTGTAAGTTTGCGCTTGTGATGATCTTCGCCCTCCGAAGACGAACAGGTTTTTGAGTCTGTATTAAGAAGTTGCATTTTCTGAAGTCTTTCTTTCTCATTAGTTGCGTTCGTGTTCGATCTTGGCGTCTCTTGTCTGGTTCATATTTGTCTAAACTGTAACTATTTTACTTGTTCATTTGTTTATACTGATAAATTTAGATCATTTGTACGTTGCTTAGATATCTTGATTCATTACTATTTATAACTGTATCATCTATTTGTTTATTCATCTCATTGTTAGATAACATTTAACCTATGAGATAATTAACCTAGATTGCATCTCATTAAAGGCTGCATTCTCTGACTCCACTCTTTAGGCACTGGTTGTATCTGAATAAAGGCTTGATTGTCATTTGAAAAATATTGCATTTGCATTGGTTGATTGTCATCCTTAGTAAATAGTAAAACCTACAGCTTTCACCTAATAATAAAGATCATTTTAACTCAACTGTTAATAAACTTAGGAATATATTCTTCCATAGGGACTACCCCCCTTAGCTCCGTTAGGATCTGGCCTAAATGGAGGAGTTGTGGACTATGGTGACAGTGGTCCTCAACTCTCACTTGCCCCCAAGGACACACATAGCAGGTTGTGGACTTTCCTGTGCCCTAAAGTGTGTATTAGGCAGCAATAGTACTTTGTTGATGAAATTGTCATTGATGCCAACATGGACTTGCAGCGGCCCCACGAGATGTCATTGATGCCACCAAGTCCCACCTGCAGTGCCTTGATCCCTTACAGAGTGGGTTTGTGCCTTGAAACAACTTGTACCCAGTTGACAAGGTCCCTATAACCACACGCTTGGATTTTGATGCCACTACTTTGCTGAAAATGTTGAAGACCCAGCTGATGATGCTGAAGACACTAGAGATGGTCTTGAAGCCCTGGTAGATGTTGGAGAAGCCCATGAAGTCTGAAGATGTTGAAGACCCAGCTGATGATGGTGAAGACCCTAGAGATGGTCTTGAATCCCTGGTAGACGTTGGAGAAGCCCATGAAGTCTTGGAATCCCTGATGAAGACCATGATGCCCTTGTGTCATTCGTTGAAAAGGTCATGGAACCCTTGCATGTATTATGATGGTGATGACCTTATATGGTCTCTGGCATGTGGTGGATGCCCTTGGCTTGAAGTGGAAGCCCTTGTATTGATAGAATCATTGAAAGAGCCCTTGAAGATGCCTTGATGAAGAAACCTTGAAAATGCCTTGAAGAAGTCAGCTCCAAAGTATTAATATTTAATTTAAAATTTTTAATTTGCTGAGTCAGCTCCAAATTAAAATATTTTAACAATAGAAGGTCGGCTTCAAATAAAAATATAGCAAGTCGGCTCAAAAATTTCTTGAAAAATTAGTATAAATAGGCCCTCACGATTTCATTTTGTGATGTGAAATTTTCGGTGGAATGCTCTGAATTTTCGAGACTGAGGTAGATTTTTGTCTGAGGGAGCCACAGAACAGCAGGAGCAATTCATGTGCTGGTTATTAGCTCTGAATTTCGGGTATGCACAATTGAGGCAGCCGCAGGTTATAAACAGTCAACTGAGGTGGCAACAGACATGTAATTTGGTAGCAACAGTCTTGTAATTTAGTGGCAGCAGAAAGGTTTTGATGTCTTACAAACACTCAGGAAATGAAATTCGGTTGAGTAGCATAGATCTCTGATTTTTCTTAAGTCTGAGTTTCTTTTTATCTCTATCCTCTAAACTTCGGGACAGTAGCAGCATAAGGAAAATCATGCTCGTTGACTGTGGTCTGAGGAATTTCGTGAAGGAGAAATAGCAACAGTATCTTGAAGAAAAGCTTGGATGGAGGAGCAGCAGCAGTAAATTGAATTTTTGGTGTCTTTACAGCAGCAATCAAGCAGTGTTGGGGCCCTTTTCTACACTTGCAAATAGTCTGAGATTTGACAGTCCTGAGCCCTAAAAACACACTCTGCAAGAGTCCTGGATTTACAGTAAGACACCTCGAATTCGCAGCAGCAGTAGGTGAAGATGCATTCGTTGGAGTCTGAGGAACTCGGATAGCAGCATTCAGGAAGAAACCGTCGACATTTTTGGTCTGAATTTGAAGTTATCCACAGTCTTGAAGTTGACTTCTCCTCAGCATACAGTTTTGACATCCTTTTAGCAGACATGCACTAATCAAGTACATAGTCAAGCTTGAAAGCTACTATGATAAACATGGATCAGTGGTGTAAAGGCAAATGAAAATGATGATGAAAGTATGCATACAGCCCTAGTTCTATGCTATCTTTGAAGTCATCCAAAGAAGGTATTTACAGTCCAAATCTTTCCAAGATCTTCATGCTAGAATAGTCCCAGTTTGACTTGTGTTTTACCAGCATATGTTCAGTCCATTTTGGACTTGATTAGGGTTTTATCTCAGCATCAACAGTCCAGTTTTGGATATGTTCTAGGCCACAATGATCATAGTTTAGGCTCATTTATTATGGCAGCAGTACATGTAGAGGTTTGTTTTAAAAGCTTATAGGCCAAGTCTGTCCACTGAAGCAACAGAAATCACAGGAACATATTCTGATCTGTCTAAGATTATTAGACACTGTTCAATGACAGCCACACAGAACTCAGAACTCTGATGCTGTTCAAATTGTTTGGGTATGTGTATAGTTTGGTGGTGAAAAAGAACTAAAGCCAGTCCTAGATTGAAAGAAACAATGTGCTAAGTTTAGATACATGTGTTTTGTACATGATCAAGCTCCTACAGTGACTTCCAAACATCCACAAAGTTTTGGAAGAAAATGAGTTGCTGTAGGTTGAGGTTGAATGAATAGAGGAGGTTCCCACAAGGGAGTTGGGAATAGGAATTGTACCTTATAGTCCTCTTGGACGTGGATTCTTTGCTGAGAAAGCAATTGTTGAAGGGTTACATGAGGGTGATAGTAGACTGAAGAAGAACAACAGCAATACATGTGAAACGACTGAGGCAGCCACAGGAAGAGGATTAGACAGAGAATTCACAGGCAGCTACTATGTACATGTTTGAAGTTAATCCTATCTCTGACCTCAGCCACAATGGTATGATCTCTCTCTGATCTCAAGCAGCCATAGTACAACCTCCTGAAATCCAAAGTTTTGATTGAAGAAGATCTGATAAAAAGAAGCCACGGTAGAAGTCTGGCACACACATCTGAGATCTATATGATATGCTATAGTAGCAGTACATTGAAGGAGTAAAAGTAGCCACAGTCATAGCTCCGGCATATTTTCTGATTGCAACTCTGAATTCGCTGAGGCAAGTCAAGTTCAATATCAGTCATGTTGGAGACACACAAGTTGCAGACATCAGTTTGAAAGGCATGCTAATTCATCTTCTCAAGGCTGCTAAGTAAGAGGTATGTTCACCTTGCTCAAGTTCTGTTGAAAAGGATCAGAGATCAAGTAAAACTTGAGAAGCTACAACATAATATCTAGAGATCCAGTGAGCTAGAGTGAAAGTTTGATGCCTATATAAAGTTGTTGTGGCATAGTCTTGGACTAAATTAAGGACTTGTCTTAAGACATCCTAAAGCTACCAAAGTGAAGAAGAGAGGAATAGCTGTGTTAACTGTGACATGATAAATGACAACAATGACTTGATCCAACATAACAATGGCAAGATGACTTGAGATGAGCAAACCTTTTGATGATTTGAACAAATCTTTGATAAGTTGGGATAAGCAGCAGATCAATAGCAGCAGTGCTTGAACACTTGATTGATGACACCTTTGATGATGATGCTTGAGCAGTAATACCCTGGCAAGCAGTGACATGGTTTGATAGTATGATAGAAGAAAACCTCTTGTTAATGCAACATCGTAGTAAGAAGACCTTTGATGATCTTGAAGCATTTAACAAACCTTTGAAGACATGAGCAGACCTAGATGAACAAAATCCTTGAAGACTTAGCATGAAAGGACATGAGCAGCATTGTATGTCTTGAGCAGATGAACAGATTACTTGATGACTTGGAATGATGATCAAACACTAATGAGCTGTGTTGACCAGCAGAAGAAGTACTGATCAGAGGATAATTTGCAGCAGTAGATGGCCAGCAGTAGTGATGATGAGCAGATAACCAACAGTGTTGAATACATGAGCAGATGAACAAGATGATTGATGCTCAGCAGTATTCATAAGGCAGAATGATGAGCAGTGATTTGGACAGTTCATAAGGCAGAATGATGAGCAGTGTTACAACAGAGTTGATGTGATGAACAGTGTTACAGTAGAATTGATGTGATGAGCAGCATTGATGGTAACACAAGTATACTATATTGTAAAAGCAAGCTTGTCTTGCTTTTGAGGTTAGGATACCTCAAACCCTTCTTAGCAGGGTCTAAGAAAACCAGGCAAGGTCCTGGATGCAGGGTAGGTGCTCTATGTATCAGTAGGTGCTGATTTTGCCTAACGGTTGTAGCCAAACCAAAACTAATATAAAAAGATTACAAATTTATATGGTGTGGTGTTCTTCTGTGTTATGGTTCTTGATGATTTAAATACTTTTGATATGTGAATGATGAAGTGAAAGATGCTTATGAAATGATTAAGAGATTAGCAGAATAATCGTATGATGAATTGATAGTTGATTGTGATAAGCTAAGAAAAGTTTTAAAACTGGCTTCACACTGATTCACCCCCCTCTCGGTGTCTAACATACTTATTGTTGATATATTATTGTTTTGCACTAAGTTGCATTGAAACGGATACAAGAACGGATACAGATACGGGGAGGGAAACGGATACGACAAATTTTGAAAAATGTTGGATACGATACGGAAAGGAAACAACAACAGACTTATATATATATCAAAAAGGCCACGAGACATACATACTTTAGATTACCATTCATCAATTAGATTTAAAGGTAGTCATGTCATTTATAACAATTAAAATTAGCAAACTCAAATATTGTCTTAAACAATATTCTTCTATCTCAAGTGCCATAGATAAGTCACCCACTGGCAAGCATTTAAACAAGAACATGTCAACTACTTCTAAAAATCGATTTCAAATCCTAAAATTACTTGATGGATGTATCCAAATGTTACCATCTAACAAATATTACGCTGATCGCACCTCTTTAAAAGTGTTAAAATTTGTGATTAAACACATTTGTTGATGTAAACCAGAGACTCAACTATGTTGTATTTGGGTTGGTCCACTCACCGGCAAAATAGTCAACTAGGCAAGTGAGTCAATTGACCAACCGACTGGTTCAAAAAGTGACTAACTGACTGGCTCATAAACTTTAAAGGGCCTAAATGCACATGATGGTCTATGATTTGCAACCGACTTAGATTTTCAAATTTGACATAATCAAGCACTCGAGTATAAATAAGTGAGCTCAAGTTTTAGTGCGACTCAGGTGTAACTATGATGATATGCAATATTGCACTCTATACCATAATACTATCTCTAGACACCAATGAGTTTCCTTGGATATGTTCTTTACGTTTTATGGTTTATCCTAATAAAAATGCTTGAAATACGATTAAAATATCACATGCATATCATATGGAGAACTGGCTAAACGATGCACCATCATAATTCTCTCCACAGCATAAGGATAGGGATATGAGTGTACTAGCAATGGAGTAAATAAGGCCATAGGTCAAGTGTTCATACTAATTCAAAAAGGAAAAGAAGAAATCTGAAGTTTGTTGGAAGATTATTGGAAATATGTGTTGGTTTATGTAACCCTTCATAAATTAGTACACTATTTTGTGGCTAAAGCTACCATTTTATCAATTTTGATATGCAAGTCATTGGGGTTTATTTAAAACGAAGTTGTTAGGAATTGGCTAAAATACTGGAAAAACAAGTCATTGTACTTCTACACTAGGTTGTGAAAGTAACACTATAGTAGACAAGCATTTGATACAATAAAATGTCCACAGATCAATGATTTTTTGAACCAACGGTAAACCTCTATCAATTTTGGAAAATTACAATGAAACAAAATCAATGAGACATAAAATGTCAAATTACCATTCACCAATTTAGGATTAAGGTTTTGCTCTTGATTTATAAGCTTTGAGGCTTTATATTTAAGTTTTGAGGTTCAATTTACGGTTAGAGTTTTATAGTTTGCATTTGGGGTTATTTATTTGTTTATTCTCATGTCAAAAAATCACTATTTCCAGTCAAAAACTTGCCTTGCACTATTTCCAGTCAAAAACTTGCCTTGTAGTAGCTGAAACGTTTCAGAAAACCAGGAAACTGTTAAAAACGTTTTAGGAAACGGCTGGAAACTCGAGAAACGTTTCAGGAATTAGCTAGAAATGGCCTAGAAACGTTTCTGATTATTGGATACGGCTTGGAAACGTTTCAATGGCGTTTCCAAGCCGTATCCCCTCTATTTCAGTTTCCGAAACGGGGAACAGTGTTTCCCCTCTCCTTCCTAGAAGTTTTCGGTAACTTAGGTCTAACCCTAACCCTATTTTTTAGATTTTTTGCAAAAAAAATTCAAGTGTTTCTTGATGCTTTTTTTGTAGAAAAATATGATTTTTTGGATTGTCCTCAAGGAGATCTATCTTCCTATTATTTAGATCTTTTTTTTAATCTAGAAATTTTTTTCCCACGAAAAATTGAGGTCGCAACTTTCAGATCAAGATTTGAAACTTTTGGTTCAAAATCTAAAGAATTTGGTTACATATCCGAGTTCTTCTTGAAAAAATACCCGATTTCAAAAAAAAACGTTTGATTTCGTGCCCGGAAAGCGAAGATATCGCTGATTTAAAATCAGTTATTTTCATAAATTTTCCATACGGACGAAAATATTGCATAGCTGATATCTTTGGACAAAATATCCAGATTTGTATTCAGCTTGCATAGTTGGATGCAGAATGCTCATGCCATTTTCAGAAATAGGTTATAGGTTATATCGTGTTATGGTCATTTCAATTTTTTTCTCAAAACCCTTGATCTACATTAAAATAAAATAAAAATTGGTAAGATCTTTTCAGTTTACTAATTCTTTTCTTGTCATTTCTAGCATTTGAGTTTTTCTTTATTTTCTATCATTATGACTCCATAAGTAACTTTTGTTCTTGAACTTGTTGGTCCTAACTATCTTGCATGGAAGAGAAAAATGATTGATGTTCTTAGAAGTAAGAATCTATGGAGGATTGTTAATGATGAACACAAGAAACTTGCTGATGCTAAGGATGTGGCTATATGGGAAGACAAATGTGATCAAGCAAGAGGGCTCATTGGTCAAACGGTTGCAGATAGTCTTCAGGTAAGTATTGAGGCAGAAGACAACTCGGTTGCGGTATGGAAAACTTTCTTCTCTCTTTGATAAATCTGATGATGTTTTTGCTTATTACCTTGAAAAGAATATTTTTGAGCTAGATCCTACTAACTTTGATAGAGTAGAATTTTATCTTGCTGAAGTGAAAACCTTAAAAGAAAAATTAAACAATTGTGGTAAAGATTACAAGAAAACAGACACTGCTCTTATAATTCTTGTAGAACATAAATTGTCATCTTGTTTTGACATGTTCATTCAAACTAGGAATAGAGCTCTTGAATTGTCTCAAAGTACTACAAAACCTACTTTTGATGCTTTTTGTAAAGGGTTGATTAATGAGCAAAAAAGGTTAATTGTTTCAGGACAACTCTCACCTAATAAAGCTCTAATTGCTCATAATCCTAAGAAAAGTTTTAATAATGCGAAAGGTTGTTGTTCACACACTTCAAAACCTACTAATAATTTTGGCAATAATTCTCATGTACATCATGAAAATAGTAAGAAGAAGAAAGTGCATGATCCTTGTAAGCATTGTGGTAAAACTAATCATCCTGAAAAGAATTTCTTTAAATTGAAACGTTTTATGACAATAATAAACACATATCTCAGAAAGTATCTATAGTGGATGGTAAGTAACTTTCCATAATTGGTTCCGGTAATATTAATGTTGCTAATGGTCAATTGGAAGATGTTTTTCATGTTGAAAATATGCCCATCAACCTGCTTTCTATTTATCGTGCATGTCAGAAAAGATATAAATTTGAAGCTTGGCCTAATCATTATGTTCTTAAAGATATCAACCATAATTTTAAAGTAGTTTCTTCTGGTCCTCTTGATCATACTGCTAGTTTATATAAATTTACTGGTTTTAATTCAACTAAAAGACAACCTTTTTATTCCTATGTTGCTCATGCTGATGAACTAAGCAAATTATGGCATGAAAGATTGGGTCATTTGAATTATGGTAAAATGCAAATGTTAACTAAAATGGTGCATGGCTTACCTCATATTTTGTCTACTAACTGTGTTTGTGAAGGTTGTGTTCTTGGTATACATCATAGAGAAATGTTTGATCAAGGTAAAGCGCAGCGTGCTAAAGAACCTTTGCAATTAATTCATAGTGACATTTGTGGTCCTCTTGAAGTTCCTTCTATATCACATGTAGTCTATTTTCTTACCTTTATTGATGACTTTAGTAGAAAATCATGGGTTTATTTTTTGAAACATAAAAGTGAAACCTTTTTTAAATTTTAACTTTTTAAATCCTTGGTTGAAAATGAATCTGGTAGAAAAATTAAGACTTTAAGAACTGATAATGGGGAGAAATTTATTAAGAAAGAATTTGAATCTTTTTTATCTAAACATAGCATTTGACATCAAAAGATTGTTCCTTACACACCTCAACAAATGGACTAGCTGAAAGGAAAAACGGAACTTTAGTTGAAAGGGCTAGATGTATGTTTTATTCTAAAAGATTACATAAGAAATTTTGGGTTGAAGCCATAAGTTGTGCTAACAATATTTTAAATAGATTTCCTACAAAAGTCGTTAAGTATGTTACCCCTAAGGAAAAATAGAATGGTAGAAAACCTGATATTAGTAACATTAAAGTGTTTGGTTGTGAATGTTGGGCTCATATTCCTGACGAAAAATGAAAAAAAATTAGAACCCAAATCTCACAAGTGTATATTCATTGGTTATTATGAGGATTCTAAGGCTTATAGGTTGTTTGATCCTTCTAAACAAAGTGTCATAATTAGAAGAGATGTTCAATTTATTGAAATTTCTACACCACCTGAGTCTGTAGAAACTCATGTTACTCTGAATATTCCCTTATCACATGTTACTCCTATCTTGGTTACTCCCAGTTCTGTGACTGATCTTAGTTCACCTTCTTCCTCCTCTTCAAGTATTCCACCTGAATGTCTTGACGATCCTGTTGTCTGCCGATTACACGCCACCAGCAGAAATCTAATGAAAGTTGTCTCCTCTCTTAGGAAAGTGGGAGAGGTGTGACCTTGAGGGCAAGCACAGAGCTAGGTACTGTCACCTACTCCTAGCTTCTCCATTTAGGTTAACTCCTAACGAAGCCAAGGGGGGTAGTCCCTACAAAAGAGTTTCTATGGCTCTTAAGTTGTTAAAGTGTTCTTAAAGGTTGCATATGCGGATGGGTGATATTTAGGAGTTATTATGATTTGAAGATGCTTACTTTATTATGAATATGACACAAAATGAAAAGCAATCCACGTTGCTAACAAGAGATTAAAAGATAAGTATAAATTCCAGACTTTTGATTAAGCATTCAGAGATAGCAATTATAATGAACCACAGGCAATTGACCAATATAAGATAATTATGCAAAATTAATCAAGGACCAGTGCCTTATGGAGTCAATGATAATGAAATGCGCGAATAAAACAATAAGTCTAGGAATCCAACTAATGAGTATTAGATTGTGCTAATGCTCTTGGTAAGTTTTAAGGATTTTATTTGCTCTTGATTTAGGTGTCAACAAAGGTTTGTCAAAAGCCAGGAGAATAATCTAAGTTCTCTCCGTTGAAGACATGTCGGGCCCACCCAGTATCTCAGGCTGGTATCGCGAAGATTGACCAGCTAGCTGAGAAGATTACACAGCAGGATTCCGGCGCCTCTACTAGGAAGTACTTTCAAAGATTCCCTACAACGTCGGTGTGTTGGTTAAGGGGTGTTAAGTTTTATTAAGTTACTCTTGTAGGGTTAAAGATCCAGTGCCGTTTCTAGGTACTCCAATCTAAGATCGGTCAGAGCATACTCCGGCAAGGAGGGGAGGGAGTTAATTAATTAAAGGGGTGTGTGTTGCAAGTTTTATTAAAGCAGATTAATTACAACTCTCCGACAGAGAGTGCTCTTGACCTTGTCTTATGACAAAGGTTCAAGAGACTTATCTAATCTAAATGTCTAATGCAAGTATGTGCAAATCTAATAATGTTCTCCGATAGAGAGTGCTCTTGACTTAGATTTTAACAAGTTCAAGAGACTTAATTAATTAATTGATTAAACACTTAATGAAAAAAATAAAGATCTAATCTACCCAAGAGTCTCTTTCAGGCTTTTTAGGGCCCTAATTAGGAAAGCAAAGGGGTAAGTAAAACTATATCAAAAAGTAAATCAAAATTTGCATTAGCTTAAGTAAATACACAAAGCAACATGTTTACTTTTATATTTTATGAATGATGAACTAAACAGAAATAAAACTACTTTACTTTAATGAGAAAAACAAACTTCTAATGATGGAAACTATTCTATCCTACTTTAGCAAAATGTGAAGCAAAGCATGAAAATTGTGAGATGATACAAGCTTCCCCTAAATGGGGGAAGAGGGGTGTGGGAGCCGTAATCCCACTTGCTTTTTATTAATTTGTTACAATGCTTGAAGTTTGGAGTCCTTTGTGATCTTGAGAGTGTCTTTAAGGCAACCTGTAGAATGGGGATTAAGAAGGGGAAAAAATGAATGTTTCTTGTAGCTTATTTCTTTGATTTTTTGCCAGCATTCCCGCTTAACCTGTCACAGAAAGAGAAAAACCAGCGAGCTATTTTCCTACAAAATGATGGGTTAAACAATAAAATACACTACCAAAATACACTTAGTACTTAAACAAAATATAGGAACTTTATGCTGCTTCAAGTACTAACTAGATCTAAAAGAAAATGCAAAAATTTTGACACTTCCTAGATATAGAAATGAGAGCAAGTAGATGCAAAAGATTAGCTTTATAAATCAGAATTCTACTTGCAAACATAAAGAGAAATAATGAAAAATTTTAACTTTAGGGTGAATGGTGAAGATAAACCACTTGGATCTTGAATCCTTGAAACCACTTTGGATCCCAATAGCATGCAACTGCTAGACACATATGCTTTGCTCCAAGAAAAGGAGATGCAACTTAGCTCAACCTCTTACTTGGTACGGTGAAGTTATCTGCAAACAAAATCTTATACACTTGCCAAAACGGGGTTAAAAAATGTATTTTTTACTAATCAAATCCCAAAAGCATAAAATACAGCTGAATAAAACAATTCTCTTTAAGACTTTTGAAAGTAAATGGAATAAATAGGTAACTTGAAAGCTACAAATACCTATTCTTACGTGCTTTTATAAGCAATCTAAAGCATGTATTAATACCCACAAATTAGCAAAAGTAAAGAAACTAAAACAATATCACCTCATTAACCGGAACATATGCATCCAAGATTTACACAGCATGAGCCTCCAAAGCCTTTCTTTATTACAAAATAGCTTGCATAAGAGCAACAAGCATTACAATATTTCCCCAGAGGTTCTTTACATTAATCATCCACCCGAATAGAGCTAAAGAAACCTCTATTTATACAATGAAAGAAGAACCCAAAATCCTAAAACCAAAAAACCAAACCTAACTGGACGGACACACCACTGAAAGACCAAACCTGAAGAAGATGAGCTGGGAGTGAGGGGAGGCCTCCACCTAGGCAAGGCGCCCCCACTCCAACCCTAGGCAGTGAAAACCAAGCCCAGATTCATCCCACACGTGTGATGGCGCCCCTGATGAGGAGAGAGGGTGTGAGCATGAGAGAGGGGCAAGATCAGGCTAAGGGAGGCGTGAGCTAGGTAAGGAGGAGCTACTGCTAGGTTTGGAGGGGCCTACTGCTGTCATATCATAATGTTATCATCAGTCCCTGCCTCGATCAAATCATCAAACCAATGAGTGCTCTCCTTCTCATCCAATTCGGGAGTTTAGCTAGAGATGACAAATCCGTTAACTGAATATATCTTTATTGCTCACTGAATACTGACTGAAGCTAAGTTATAATAACTCCAATCATCATAAATGCCCATTGAGATGTCATTTAGCCTTTTATTTTGCTGAATTTGGATTAATTTGGAGAGTTTTAATTTTCTCCAAAATAATCATTTTTTAATAAAAACTCCATTTTTTCCCCAAAAATGATTTTTTTGAGAAAATGTACATTATGTGTTTGATTGATGATCTGAAAGCTGGATCTGACTGGCTGGCCGATTAAGAATGATTTTTGGCTTAAGATTAAAACCTTCAATCACTGAAAACGAGGTCCGGATGACTAACTTATTACAAACAGGATTTTTCCAATTAATTTATGGAAAAATTAATCAAAAAACTTAGGGAAATAATTAAAAAAGTAATTTTTTAACCCATCCGATAAAAAAAATTTGAAAATTTTTCGATGGTCCTATTGACTTAGGACATGACCATGTTCTATTCTAACAATGTCTAGTAGGTTTATACATACTCAGTTGGGCTCTAATAACCCCCCAAGTCCCAGAATTCAAAATCGGGCATTCCAGCTTTGGAGGAAGCGGGAGAAAACCTCGTCGATTATACTCGGCTATAGGCAAAGCATAATTGTCAAGGGAAAAAAACTCCCTGGAATCCCTTAGTTGAAATTCTACGTCTTAGGAGACCGAACCACTCAAAACAACCTATTAGCACATTTTATTACAAACCCCGCGGGGCCATGGTCAAAATTATTCAAATGAAAAACTGGCTAGCCAATATTGGCTAGACATGAAGACGGATCAACTAATACACTGGAATCAAACATTGGACATGTTTTTCAACTGGAGGCTCCTCAGTTAACCCAACTATGGTACAAAAAGTTGGTAACAAATCCTAAAGTGACTGTTGTCCCTTCTAATCTTCATGTTTGGGCTCTTGAATCTGCAGGAAGTGATATCGGAATCCCTTCTAATACTCGTAGAACTAGATCTAACTTTGTTCTCATGACCAAAGTTTTAGCCACAGATGATCCTACTACTTATGCTCAAGCTAAGGGTAAGCCTCATTGGGAACAAGCTATGACTGCTGAGTATGATTCTCTTATGAAGAACAAGACTAGGTCTCTTGTTCCTCTTCCTTCAGGAAAAAATTTAGTTGGAACAAGCTATGACTACTGACTCTTGAGTATGATTCTCTTATGAAGAACAAGACTTGGTCTCTTGTTCCTCTTCCTTCGGAAAAAAATTTAGTTGGTTGTAAATGGGTTTATAAAACTAAATTTATTGCGGATGGACAGATTGAAAAATATAAAGCTAGATTAGTTGGAAAAGATTTTAATCAACTTGAAGGTATTGATTATAATGAAACTTTTTCTTTTGTTGCTAAAATGAATACAATAAGAACTATTTTATCTATTGCCTCATCTTGTATATGGGAAATACACCAAATGGATGTTAAAAGTGCATTTTTAATGTTGAATCATCAAGTTTAGTATGTAAATTACACAAGTCAATATATGGTCTCAAACAAGCACCTAGGGCTTGGTATGATAAAATTGATACTTATTCTTGAATCATGGTTTTAAGCGTTGTATATCTGATCCTAACATGTATGTTAAGCATGTTAATGATAATATCATTGTTATTGTTTTATATGTGGATGATCTTATTATTAGTGGTAGCCAACTTCTTCTAATTTAATCTATGAAAAGCGAACTTCAAATGCAGTTTGAAATGACTGATCTCGGTATATTGCACTACTTCTTGGGTCTTCAAATTTGGCATATGGAAGATGGTATTCTTCTCTCTCAGTCAAAGTATGCTACAAATTTATTGGCTCGTTTCCACATGAGTGATTGTAAACCTGCTCCTACGTCTTTTCAGTCCAGTTTAAAGTTAACTATTGAGTGTACTACTCCTCTTGTTGATGCTACTCTTTATTGTCAGTTTGTCGGCAGTTTGATATATTTAACCCATAACAGACTAGATCTCTCTCTTGCCGTCAGTATGGTTTCACGATTCATGCAGCAGCCTCATGAAAGTCATTAGCAGGAAGCCAAGAGAATTCTGAGATACTTACAGGGGACATTGTATTATGGTGCTTTTTATTCGAGCAGTGCTATAGTTTTACTTTCTGGTAACACAGATTCTGACTGGGCAGGTGACAGTTCTGATCGACGGTCAACTACTGGTTATATATTTCAACTTGGTTCAAGTCCGATTTCTTGGTCCAGCAAAAAGGTGAACACTCTGTCTTTATCGTCATGTTTAGCAGAGTATGGAGCAGCCAAAGAAGCGGTTTGGTTACGACATGTTCTCACTGAGCTTGGTCTGGTTCTGAAATCATCCACTGTGTTGAAATGTGACAATCAGGGTGCAATTCAACTTGCTTACAATCCGATATAACACTCCAAGACAAAGCATCTTGATCTTGATGCTCATTACATTCGAGGTCTTGTCGCAGATGGTATTCTTTCTCTTGAGTATTGTCCTACCAAGCAGCAGGTAGCCGATATCTTCACCAAATCCTTAACAGCAGGGAAGTATATGCATCTTCATTCTTTACTTGGGATGAGGGAAGTTGTCATCAAGGGGGAGCAGTAATGACTCCTTCCTTTGTTAGTGGGATTTTCTCCCAACCATTATTATGGGGGAGTGTTGGAATATTTTATATTCCTTGGAAGGTGTTGCCGCCTAAAACACACTTGGACATGGGTAGGTCTACCAACAGCTGTGTGTGTTCTTGAGGGCAACTTATGAGCTGAGAACCCACTGTCGCCTCAATCCTAAACTCCTCCGTTTAGACCACAACTCCTAAAGGCCAAAGTGGGTAGTCCCTACTTACTAAGTTATTTTTGAAGAATGTTTTTTGGGAGTTGTAAATTACAAAAATGACAATCAGCGTGCAGTGATGCAAATATTTCAATGTCAAGCAAACCCTTTAACAATCAACCATTAATGTATGAAAGAGAGAAACAATCAAATAATCAAAATGATCAGTTTCATCTCTACTCGGGTTATGGAGTCACAATAATCAACTTCAAATAATTTGCCTAAAGCATCAACTCATTTACTTTAACAAATATTCAAGAACACGATGAATTCCAATAAATGAGTAAGTTAAAATAAAGTGATTGCAAAGTAGAGAAATGTAAATGATTGTAACAATGTTATGCAAGTGGTCCTGTAAGTTTTAGTAAATTTTATGTCTCTCTTTGACGTAGGGAATTAAGGTGTTTGTTACAAAGAAATGAACTATTCTAGATGTCTACCCCAAGAGACTATCTCCTTCGATTAGAGAGAGAATGTCAGGTGCTCAACATGGGAACACAAGGTTCCCACCTAGCTCCACGGGTCAAATTCGAAATTTATTGGGTGCTCAACTGAAGGACACGAAGTGCCACGAAGCCCCCTACGACCTCTACCCCACTAGCTCCATAGGTCAAGCCTCTTTTTCTCCTTTCTAATGAAGATACTTATCTGGGTGCCTATTAAACTAGCCAACACAAATCTTTGCCCTTTCTCGTCACCCTAGATCGGTCGAACCAACGGGGGGAGAGGATACGGGACAAAAACGGGGCTTGCGGTAAATTTTATCCTTCAAGAAAAAATAAACAAAACAAGCCAAGCGCGATATCACAACGGAGGCAGAGCCTACTCGATTGTGAGGTGAGGGCAAAAGGAAATAAGCAAATGCTTTAAATAAAAATGCTATCCAACGCGATTTCACACGGATGGGCAAAGCCACTTTGCTTGTGAAGTGCGGGCAAAAAAAAAGAAATAAGCAGATACTTGGAATAAAATGCTAGCCAACACGATATTGCAAGGATGAAAAAGCCAAATCACTTACAAGGTGCGGGCAAAAAATAAAGAAGAAAATAAAAACAAAATGAAATTCTAACTAATTTAAAACTCACGCCAATCAACAATTGGTTATGCAACGGTAGGCAAGCCCAACTTCTATTGCTAGCAATGGATGACAAATAAATGAGACTTGATTTAACTGAAAATGCAAAGCAAGAAATCAAGTCCAAGAGACTCTCTTGGACTTGTTACAAAGGCTAAAATTTCAGCGTAAAGAAAGAGGTAAAAGGAGTGAGAAAAACCGTGTTTTTTCCCTTTCTTGAGATGCCTTTGAAGCTCTTCCTTTGAGGTGGCCTTAAAACTCTTTTATGGCTGAAATTTGACAGAGTTTTTCCTTGTTTTGTCACTAACCTGCTAAAAACCAGCAAACAGAAAATGATAAAATGTGCCCAAAATTACTTTGGGGAAGTTAGTATGTTAGTGCAATATATATACAAAATTTATACAAAGTTGCCAGATGAATAATTTTGAAAGAACCTGAACATATAAGAGTTAAAATCAGATTTAAAACACTCAACAAACTAAAATTAAAATTCAAAAATTTGTATGTAAAAAAAGAGAAAATTGTTCATTTGTTCTTCAAGAAGTGAAGCAATGGGGCATCCAACCGAGGAATCCCACTCTTCAATCCAAATAACCTGCAACTTATAAGATTTTCACTACACAACTACTAGAAAGTGAGAATCAAAAAATGAGCAAAGAAATCATAAACTTCCAACTAGAAAATATATGAACTTCTTTACTACAAGAATGAAAACTCACAAAATTTATGGAATACAAATACCATAAATCTTACCAAAGCAAATTAATATGCTTCCTTGGCCAACCAAACTTGTGTAGCTTCTTAAGCATGGAAGCAAATCATCAATGAGAATAATGCACACAAGTTTTCTCCAAAGATTTTGATTACCAAAACCAAATGGCAGAAAATTACAATGGCCCAAGCAAGAGCAAGGGCAAGAGAGCAAGAGAAAGAATGAGAGCATGAGCAAGAGAGTGGGTGTGAGTGTGTAACCCAAATGAGGAGGGAAAACCTCCTTAAATAGAAAAAATGAAAAAGAAGCCCTTTGCATGTTAGACAAGTGTCACAAGGGAGAGAGGGGGGGGCGAATTTGTTCAAGGAGGGAAAAACCAAGGTTTGAGATCTCAAATATGGGGAGAGAAACTCCCAATTTAATGCTTTTAACTTTATTGTTATGTCAAATGGAGAATAAACCACCATAGTGGGTCCATTTCCATTGACTTTAGCTCACCCAACCAATCAAAGAGAGAATGGGGTGCCCCCCTAGATTCGGCAACTCAAAACTTGTTATATACTTGCTTGGGGGCCCCCCTTTGGGTCTTAAATTTGTCTTAGGAACATAATATAAACATTAGAACCTTTATTTGGCCACCCCAAGGGACTATAGTCACTTTTCCAAAATTTGGCTCTCTAATTAAATGCCCAATTTCCTGATTTCCATGATTAGCCTAGGCAAAGGTGACCAAATCCATAGCAATACTTGTCCGAATGATTTCAAAATTGGCCTAAGGGTTTAGGGGTGCTCATGCCATTTGTCTTGAATATCCATACCCTTATACAACATTAAAAAGGACCAAGTAACCCTCTTTTACATTACAACAAATTGTCCTAAGTGACAATTTTTAATGACCAAAAATTTAAAAATACTATGCAAAACTTAATGAAATTCCACAAGACTCTGGATAATGTCTATCATGATAATATAGAGCATTCCTAGGCCCCAATCACCCCATGGACTCGATCACTAGAACACATTTCACCACTTTGGAGGTAATTTTGAGTGAAAAACTCAAATAATTAAAATCTCTAAAAAAAAATTTTAATTATCCAAGTGAAAAAACACTTGATGAAAGGACTTCCCTAATGACTAAGTCTTAGGTGATCAAGTTACAAAAAATTAGACCTTCATGTTGACATATCCTTACAAAATCCTCCGCAGGGGGCAAAAATTTCATAAAGAGAAGAAGAGAAGAAGAGCCACCTCGCTTGATATAATCATTAAGTACTTCTTTTTTATCTTCAAGGCACATCCAACATGTGCAGGGTACATCGTTGTCCACCTAGTTGGTTTTGGTGGTCAACATTCTGGCTCCAACTCGAGGATGCATGCTTGATCATCGAAAAGCATGCGAAAACCTCAGAATCTGTGAAAAGAAAGCTCAACATGCCAAACATAAGGACCATGTGTGATATCATAACAAATGCATATGTTACAAAACCAAGAATGTTATAATACATAAACACATCTAAGTCAATATATGCAATAAAAATACAACAAAATTAAAGAAAAGGAGTAAGATCAGAGATACGTTATAGAGGATACCCCTTTGGGCACCAATGAGTCCTCATCTGAAAAATAACTTGAGTTGTTGTCCATTCACTAGCAAGTTCACGGGTTCACCATCCAAGTGGCTGAGGTGGAAAGAATTTGGCCCTGCTTCATCCCTAATGATAAATGGACCCAACCATAAGCTATCAAATTTACCGTGCTTTCCTGGCTTTTCCCTTCTTTTATCCCACAACAAAACTGTATCCCCAATACTGAAAACCCTTTTCCTTGTTGTCTTGTCAAATTCCCTTTTAACCTTTTCTTAGTTCTTGCAATTTTGTTCACAAGCCATCTTTCTATTTTCATCAAGTTCTATTATCTGATTAACCCTGTTATCCATTGGACTTTCACCTGAAATAGAAGTCTGAAGTAGACCATGTACAGGAAGCCTAAGATGCACTGGTAATTGAACATCCAAACCATAAACCAACTCAAATGGACTTTTCCCTGTAAAAGCTTTCTTTGTTATCCTGTCAACCCATAATGCATACTTAATCTTACTATCCCATGCCTTCTTGTTTTCTCCAACAATTTTCTTAACAATGGTCATTAGATTTTTATTACTTGATTTTGCTTGACCATTTCCTTGAGGATAGTAATTTGATGAATGAGACAGAATAATGCCATAATCAAAACAAAAAGATGACATTTTTGTTGAACTAAAGGCTTTAGCATTATCTGTTGTTATCTTTGCTGGCACACCAAATCTTGTTATTATTTTATCTTCAAGAAAATCCATAACTACCTTTTTCAGTTGTTGCTTTGGTAGGAATGGCTTCCACCCATTTAGTGAAGTAATCTGTAGTTGTTAAGATCCATGAGTAACCATTGCTTAAATTATCTTTAAATTTTCCTATGAAGTCCAAACCCCACTACTGAAAAAGAGCTTCTACAACAACTGGCTGTAAAGGCAAGGAGGCTAACTTTTGTTTACCAGTAAAAAGCTAACAAGGTTCACAACATCTCACAAACTTGTGGACATCAAAAAAGACAAAAGGCCAATAGTAACCAGCTCTAAGAATTTTATGAGTAGTAGTTCTAGCTGCATAGTGACCACCACACAATCCAGCATGAAATTCATTTGTGAGAATTTTGGCTTCATCTTTATCAACACATCTAAGGATCAACCCATCTGGATTCTTCCATCCTAGTCCTATTTGAGTAATAACAAATTTGGTTGTTTTTAACCTTAAGGCTCTTCTCTTATGACCCTCAAGATGACTAGGGCATGTGCCATGCTTTAGATAGAAAATAATATCTGCATACCATTCCACTTGTTGTAACTTTTGAAGATTTGGGGAATATTCAGGCTCATCATTTTGGCAAACCATGTCCAAAGCTTTTTCATTGCCTTCAGTCAACATTTGGGCTAGGCCTTGTCCTTTGACTAACTTTGTGGGCTTGATTTCTAAGTCATACTCTTGGATTTTAGCAATCCATCTCCCTCTTGCACCTAACCCTTCTATTTGAGATAATACATCTTTGACCGCTGAGTTAGGAACATATCCAATTACTTAGAATACCCAATAAAAGTTCTAAAATGCTTAAGGGACTTAACCAATGCATATGCTTGCTTTTCAACTGTATGATATTTTAACTCTGAGTCCTGCAAGGCCCTACTCATGTAAGCAATGGGTTGGTCATGGCCTTGGTCATTTGTTTGGAGCAAGACACCTGCAATGGTATCTTCCGAAGCAAAAGAAAAAATCTTGAAATCCTTGGAATAATCTAGACTTACTAGGACAGGAGCTTTAGACACGGATGCCTTTATTTCCTTAAAATCTTTCCTACCCTAATCATCCCATTCAAATTTGACATCTTTCTTAAGCAATTTGTAAAATGGCTTGGCTACTTCTACATAGTTCGAAACGAACTTGTGCACAAAATTTGTTTTTCCAATGAAGGACTGGAGAGACTTCTTTGATGTAGACAATGGGATCTTTTCAATGGCTTCAACTCTTTCAGGATCTATTTTCACCCCATCCTTGGTGACTATATGGCCCAAAAGTTTTCCCTCATTTACCCCAAACACTGACTTAGTTGGATTCAATGAAATGCCAAATTCCCTGCACCTTTCAAAAACCTGTTTTAAATGTTTGATGTGGCTTCCACCATCCTTTGAAAACACCATTAAATCATCCTGATAGATCTCAATTATTTTCCCTATCAACCCTCTGAAAGCATAATCCATTGCTCTCTGAAAAGTGGCCCCAGCATTAGACAAACCGAAAGGCATTCTTACATAATGGAAAGTCCCCCATGGGGTTGTGAATGTAGTTTTATGTTGATCTTCCTTTTTAACCATTACTTGATTATAACTAGAAAAAACATCAAGCATTGACATCATTCCAGAACCTGTTACTTTTTGTAGTAGTGTTTCCATTTTTGGAAGGGGATAAAGTCCCCTTTCACAAGCTACGTTCAAATTTTTAAAATCCACGCATAATCCAATCGCCCCATTCTTCTTTCTAACCACTACTAAGTTTGAGCACCAAGAAGAATATCTTGTTGGGACAATTATACCAGCTTTCAACATTTTTTGTAGCTCCTGGTGGACTAAGGGAGCTAATTTAGGATTCATCTGCCTTAGTTTCTATTTAAAGGGTTGAGCTCCTTCTTTCAATGGAATAGTATGCTGAAGCACATCCTTACTATAGACTTTTAGCTCATCATATGAAAAGGCTAAAACATCCCTATATTCTTTCAATAATTTTACTATTTGGTCCCTTTCCTCTTTTGGGGTGTTCTTTCCAACTTTTATCATTTTTGGGTCCTTCGTTGATCCTATGTTGATCTCTATATGTTCACCATTTTTTAAACTTTTTTCTTCTTTATTTTTGCAACCATCATCCCTATCAAAGAAACGCTCATAAGAAACAACCTTTCTAGGCACCTGATTGATTTGTCGATCATTCTCTGGATTATGACATCCTTCCTCCTTATGACTAATTTCAAAGTCAGCAAACTCATGCATATTATTCAAAAAGTTAATGACTTGCCTTTCATCACTGAAGACCTGCCAATGATCAACATTGTCAGGAACTGAAGGTCTGAATATGATTTCCATTTTAACATCTTCCTTAACCATATCTTCTGAAAGCTGCAGTGTAATGTCCCGGTTTTGACCCCGTTACATTAGGTGTATATGATGTATATATTGTAATGATCATGGTGTGGAGCTAAAGGCCAAGGCCCCGCCGTTGATCGGTTATGCTATGTTTTGGGATTTAAATTGTCACCGATGGTATATCGGGGCATGCGGCATATATTATGTTGGCCATCATGTAAATATGCATCATAATTAATTAATGGACACAACCAGCTACGGTTGCGGCAACTAAATCGAATGGGGCATGATTTCCTAAGGATAAGGGGGGGGGATATTTAACCTATGGACCAATGGGGAAAAGCCAAATGTCTATGAGATGACCCATCAAGCTGTCCACTACCTTTCTTGTCTTTTCCTCCAATCATTTATTTCTACTAGAATGTGGTTGAGTTAGTTATTGCATGGAATGGGAAGAGTATGGGCAAAGAAATTCGAATTGGGCAGAGACCCATTTTTGAAAATCGTGTTCTGACTTCCTTGGCAAGAAAAATGCCCAAAAACGTATGCCATTCTGCCAGGCATCCACGTTTTTCATTTTCCTCACCATTCTCCTTCACGTTGGAGCTTTTGGGAGCAGCTGGAATTTTTCCTGTGTCTTTCATTCCACGTTTTTGGTGGCTGGCTTCATTTTTCCCATGGATTGGAGGTCGTTTTTGTAGTGCCAGGGATTGGATTGTCTTCCTCACGTTTTTGGAGCTGCTGGTGCATTTTCCATTCACGTTTTTGGTAGCTTCATGTGCTTTTACCATGGCTGTGAAGAGCCATTCATGTTTTTGACTGTCTCAACAACTTTTAGTCTCACGCACAGACTATTTGGGGCATTTTCCCCTCCTGTGAGTTGTGTTCACTGATAAACTTCAGGACTGTGTGTTTTCCCCATGTTTTGAGCCGTTTTTGCTGTTACGTTTGGGGCTGTGTAATTCGTTTTTCCCTGTTTAAGCTGTGAGAGCTGAATTGATTGCCTGAGTGCAATTGTTGGTCTTTAGACTGTGTGAGGAGTAAGGGTGTTGGCTTGGTTGCTTGATAAACCTGGTGCTAGAAACCACACAGACCGAGCTAGAGGGCTGACCTTCTTCTCCATCACCCCTGAATAGCACTGGAAGGGAATGCAGGGCCTGAGGGACTGTGTAGCAGAGAAGGGACTGA
This sequence comes from Pseudotsuga menziesii, assembly GCA_001517045.1. Classification (NCBI taxonomy): domain Eukaryota; kingdom Viridiplantae; phylum Streptophyta; class Pinopsida; order Pinales; family Pinaceae; genus Pseudotsuga; species Pseudotsuga menziesii. The sequence continues at coordinate 574,724 of LPNX010080947.1, forward strand.
TTCCTTGTGTTGGGTGTGGATGGGTGTCTTAGAGGTCAGGCTAGTTCGAGTGTAGGTGTTCTTGGCTCTGTAATGAGCTCACCAGCTTAGCAAATTGCCTTCATCAACTCCTTAATGGCCTGATAAACCCAACTTGGTTGGCTTGGCTGTGTGTTTTTGTGTATCCTGGCTATGTGTAAGCCTGCTAGTTCCCTTATTCCTTGGAGAATCATGCCCAGCTCGGGGGTGGCAGCGTTGCTGAGAGATTGAGGAGTACGCTAGCCTATGGTTGGGTGGAACGTTGCAGCGACGTAGTTGGTTGCGGAGCAAAGCTTTCATAAGATAAGTAATCTTGTGCATTTTACCTCTGCAATTCTATAATTACTGTTAATTAAATAGAAATGAACATGTTGAAATAATGATTGTGTGAATGCATGTTGTTTCCGTTGTGCAAGATGAATTAATTCAGCTGTGTATGATGAACAATTGTATATGTGCATGTTTTTGCTTCAATGCATTCTACTTCAGCATTATGTTTTGCCATTTCACTTCCTGTACATGTTCATGAGGCTGTTAGTATGCTTGGTTAATGCCATGGATCGCGTCCTCTATGCCGGTCGGAGGCACGGGGACGTGACATGCAGGGTAGAAGCTGCTATAGCTAATGCATCGGCTTTAGTGTTCATCTCTCTAGGAATGGCAGTAAGGTTTAATGCATCAAAGAACTCCATAGTGCTCCATACCACATTCCTATATCTTGTTAGCCTTTCAGATTTGCATGCAAATATATTTTTAACCTGTGATATAATCAAATCCGAGTCCCCTTTAATGTTCAACAATTTTATGTCCCTATCTTTGCAGATTTCTAAACCAAGCAACAAAGCTTCGTACTCAGCTACATTGTTTGTAGCATCAAACTCCAACCTATATGCAAAAGAGAATTCTTGTCCCGAAGGAGACTCGATAGCTATGCCAGCACACTTACCAGACCTAGAATGTGCTCCATCAAAATGCATTTTCCATACTTCATTTGGTTTTTCTTCCTTAACTTTTTCCCTTTCAGGTTCCACAAAATTAGACAAAATAGCATAATTCCCAATCCCATCTGACTTATACTTTGGTTCATTTCTTGGATTTTTTGGGTCTTCAACATCATGTTTCCTTTGTAACTCTCTATCAAGTCTAACCATGGTTCCTTCAGGGGTAGGGATGGTAGCATAAGTTAAATCCATTTGCAAGTTACCTCCTAGATCAGCTGCCCATTTTCTTGAAAGGAGCATGCCCCATGCATCGGGTACATCAATTACCACTATGTCCATTATTATTTGGATATCAGGAAAAGCAGCAAGATGGACTTGCAAATCCTTTATCAATCCATGCACTTCTATATTTTTACTATCCATAGCACAAATGTTGTGATAAGGCCTTGATATTCTTAAGTTTAGCTGTTGCATCACTTTTTTAGACATAACACATGAGCTAGCACCTGAATCAAGCATACAATTATGTAGGAGTTGTCCATTTACCAAGAGGGTGACATAGAAAGGATCATTTCCTTTGTTTGCTTTATCCATAGTTTGCAAATTTACGGGGGCGTCTTGATAAGCTTCTACTGGTTGCTTTTCCATATTCTTATGATTATTCTTTGGCACTTCAACTTTGCCCGGAAGAGGGACATTTATGGCTTGGAAGAATTTTTTCTTTTGATCATCCATCTTCAGGACTTCTGACATAGGAACCGATACTTTTACACGACTAGCCCATTCTCCTACATCAAAATTTGATACGTTATTTGAAGGAATATTTTCTAGAGGGAGAGAAGGTACCAAAAGAGCGCTTGCTTGTGTTTGTTCTTGATTTTGCTTTCCTCTCTTTTGATACGTTATGCCCCTATACTTAGCCATTTCTGCCACTTGCTTAGGTGAAGGTTTTGGCCCATAGGTTTCAGTCACCTTATCTATGTAGTTATTACTCTCACCCGATCCTACCAAACTTTCCCCAGGAACATTATAACTTTGGGAAAACATGCATACTTGTTCATTTGCTGATCTGTCCTCACTTATCTCAAGGAAGTTTAGGCATGTGGATTCTTCGTGGAACTCCCCACATGGCCTACTGTTATCCAACTTTTCTGTACCATAGTTGGGTTACCTGAGGAGCTGCCGGTTGACAGACTTGTTCAAAGTATAATTCCAGTGTATCAGTTGATCTGTCTGCTTGTCTAGCCAATATTGGCTAGTCACTTTTTTATTTGAATAATTTTGACCATGGCCCCACGGGGTTTGTAATAAAATGTGCTAGTAGGATATTTTTGAGTGGTTCGGTTTCCTAAGACGTAGAATCGCAAATAGGGTATTCCAGGGAGTTTTTTGCCCCTGACAATTATACTTTGCCTTCAACCGAGTATAATTGATGAGGTTTTCTCCTGCTTTCTCTAAAGCTAGAATGTCCGATGTTGAATTCTGGGCCTTGGAGGGTTATTAGAGCCCAACTGAGTGTTATAAGCCTACTAGACATTATTTAGATAGATCATGGTCATGTCCTAAGTCATCTGGACACATAAAAAAAATTTCGAATTTTTTTTTTTCGAACAGTGAAAAATTATTTTTTTTAATTTTTTAATTTTTAATTACTTTTCCTAAGTTTTTTGGGTTAATTTTTCCATAAATTAAATGGAAAAAAGCCGTTCGTGATCCGGACTCAGAATTCAGTGATTGAAGGCTCTAACCTTAAGCCAAAAATCATTCTTGATCAGCCAGCCAGTCAGAGCCAACTTTCAGATCAGCAATCGGACACATAATGCCTTTTTACTCAAAAAGTCAGTTTTGAGTAAAAAAATGATTTTTAGTAAAAAAAAACGATTTTTATTAAAAAATTGATTATTTTGGAGAAAACTAAAACTCTCCAAATTAATCCAAATTTAGTAAAATAAAAGGCTAAATGACATCTCATGGAACACTTATGATGATTGGAGTTATCATAACTCAGCTTCAGTCATCATTAAGAGAGCAATTAATTTATTATCAGTTATCAGACATGTCATCTCCACCTAAAGATGAGATGGAGAGCTCTCATTGGTCCGATGATTTGATCGAGGTGAAGACTAAAGCTTACACCATCAGTGGGCTTCCCAAACCTAACTCAGGCTCCTTCCAGACCTAAAGGATGAGCTTACCTACATCCGGACTCACACTTGTGGCTTCATACTTGGCTTGTTTTCAGTGCACAGGTTTGGAGTGGGGGCGCCTTGCCTGGGTGGAGGCCTCCCCTCACTCCCGGTTCTCCGGTTTAGGTCTGGGCTCTTTGTTAGGTGGCTAAGCTAGTTAGGGTTGGTTTTTTGGTTTTAGGGTTTTAGCACTCTCTCACTTGATAAAAAGAGGCTCTTTCAGCTCTATTATCATGGAACTTTTGTGCTGGAGTTAGTCTGCAAAAATTGTAATAAGCTTTGCTTACATTTGATTAATAAGATTTTCGACTTTGGAGGTCCATCTCTTTTTGCATATGGTGAATGTTCTATGTTTGAGGTGATACTATTCCTACATCCTTTACTCTTTCTTTTTACTTGAATGAGATCTAGTTATATGTTAAGCTCAAGAAGGCCACTATTGGCACGGTAGATTAGCTGTTTGTAGTTTCAATTCAATTATTTATGCAAATTAGGTTCTAATCGTGATGAATATGAGTAGTTAGTTATACGTAGTATTGATCTCGATTGAGTTTCCTTTGCTTACTTTTCATATATATGATCTCACTTGTATCTGAGTTTTGGTATTAGCAGGTCACAGGTTGAAGAAGGGTGCGAGTTCAGCTACATCCAGCCCAAGCTTTAAGCAACCTACCATTTAACATATTGTAATTGCAGGGCCTACAAGATCGATCTCTTCCCATTCGAAAGAAAGCTGGAGTCTTCCTCCATCTTTTGTGTTCCATCCACAAGAAAACCTACTTCTTTACCTTTCTTCTTTAAATTTTGTACTTGCTCATAAAATAGATCTAAGCTTCAAATCTCTATTATTTCAGATCTGTTTTTAGGGCCTTTGCTAGATCTAGTTTACATTTTTAGATCTAGGAAAAAGTTTTATGTGTTGCACGTAAAATCCAAAAATAAATAAATAAATAATTTCTAAGTATAAAAAAAAATTTCAATTTGTTTTTTTTTTGGTGCATTGTCTTTCCTATCATAATCTAACAATACATGCTTGCTGATTTTTTACTTTTGTGACAGGTACAGCGGAAATGCTGGCAAAATTTTGAAGAAGCAAGCCCTAAAAAACTGTAAATTCCCTCTTCTTCTTTTCCCCTTCTACAAATTGCTCCAAAGACCTTTCAGGATCAAAGAAAAGGAAGCAAAAAGAGCAGCAAAAAAGGAAAGCATTGTAACCAAATTAATAAAAAGCAAGTGGGATTACGGCTCCCACACCTCTCTACCCCCATTTGGGGAAAGCTTGTATCGTTTCCCATTTTCATGCTTTGATTCATGTTTTGCTGAAAGTAGGATAGAAGTTTTCCTTTTTAACTTGATAGTTTATTTGCTAATTAGTTTATCATACATGAAAAATAAAGAGAAATATTTAATTTTATTATTTATTTAAGCATTGTACAAATTCCGGTTTTTTTTTGTATACTTACCCCCTTGCTTTTTCGATTAGGGCCCTAAAAAGCTTGAAAGAGACTCTTGGGTAGTTAGATTGTTATTGTTTTATTTCTTTCATTCTAGCTTAACAAACTAAGTAAGACTCTTGAACTTGCAGTAACACAAGTCAAGAGCACTCTCTATCGGAGAGCATCATTAGTTTTGCACATCCTTGCATTAGGCATTTAGATTAATTAAGTCTCTTGAACCTTTGTCATAAGACAAGGTCAAGAGCGCTCTCTGTCGGAGAGTCTAATTAATTAACTTAATAAAACCTTCAACACACACACCCTTTTAATTAATTAACTCCTTCCCTCCTTGCTGGAGTATGCTCTGACCGATCTCAGATCGGAGTACCCAGAAACGGCACTGGATCTTTAAACCCTGCAAGAGTAACCTAATAATACTTAACACCCCGTAACCAACGCACCGGTGTTGTAGGGATTCTTCCAAAGTACTTCCTAGTAGAGGCGTCGGAACCTCCCGCTATCTTAGATTCTCGGCTAGCTGGTCAATCTTTGCGATACCAGTCTGGGATACTGGGCGGGCCCGACATGTCTTCAATGGAGGGAACTTAGAAGAGTCTCTCGGCTTTGATAAACCTTCGTTGACATCTTAATCAAGAACACATAAAAACCTTAAATCCTACCAAGAGCACTTGCATCACCTAACATTCACTAGCTTGATTTCTAGACTCGTGTTTAATTCTCTGGCGCATTTCAACCTCATTGACTCCATAAGGCATTGGTCTTTTTTAATTTGCATAATTATATTATTTGATCAATGGTCTATGGTTTATCATAATTTCTTTCTCTGAATGCACTATTAAAGTCTGGAATTTTTGCTTATCTTTGTAATCTCTTGTTAGCAACGTGAATTGCTTTTGATTTAGTGTCATATTCATAATAAACAAACACTTCAAATCATAGTAACTCCTAAACAACACCCATCCGCATCCACAACTAATCAAAACACTTTAACAACTTAAGAGCCATAGAAACTCTTTTGTAGGGACTACCCCCCTTGGCTTTGTTAGGAATTAGCCTAAACGGAGGAGCTAAGAGTAGGTGACAGTACCTAGCTCTATGCTTGCCCCCAAGGTCACACCTCTCCCACTTTCCTAAGTGAGGAGACAGCTTTCGAAAGATTTATGCTGCTAGTGTGCAATCGGCGGACAACACCTACAATAGGGAATCACTTGGTGATCAACCATATTATTTGTTTCCAAAGGACTTGGAAGCCTATGTTCTTGGGAAGGAGGCTTCTTCTGCCATTTATCATTTCACTTAGGATGGAACCTATTGCCTTGGGACCTTTCCATGTTTATCAATCTGTTTTGCATGGCTGCCATTTGGTTTACATCGTTAATCTCCATTTGCTTGATCAATTGAGTGAGTTCTTTAACGGAATTTGTTGTCACCCGAAACTGGCACGCGGGTGTTGAAAGCCCAAACCGCGGGCGCGCCGGCCTGGCGACAACTCTCGAGAGAGAGAGGCCAATGTCACCACACCTTCTCTCTCCTTGCTTCAGGCTGGCTCTTCTCCAGCTCTAGGGGGGTTTCCCTAAGTTCGGATCACTAAAGTAGGTGTGGCTGAGGAAAAAGTGATCTGAAGAGGCTGCGTTAGAGAAACACGGGTCACAAAAAGAAAAATGATTCGGATTGATGGGCAGGAAGAGAAGGGAGGATCAATCCTCGAGGGAAGGCCAATGCCAGTACCAGAAGGGTAAATGGAGTCAAAAGGGGACTCAGAAGAGCTTTGTGTTTCGCGGAAGTGAGACTAAGCTGGTCCGTTCCAGAACCAGAGGCCGGGAGAATGGAAGTATAACTGACTACTTTTCATTACTCCCAAACCTCTAAGAACCTAACGGCGACAAACAACTTGGCAGCCGCAAATTCTTTCCCAATGTGCTAGATTATAGCCCTCTATGTTGGCTTGGTCTATAACTTATGAAAACCCGAAGCTACGACAGAGAGACCCAACATATCCCAAAAACTCAACATGATATTTTTCTTTATTAGCTCTGGGGAAAAATCCTCCCAGCCCAAAAAATTCCATCTTTACAAAGCAAGAGCACACCTTTTTATAGGCCAAAAACTAATAAAATAATATGAGTCAAGAAAAAGTGGAAAAAAGGAGATCCACCTTTCTCTAAAGCAAAAATTTAATGACTACTGACTTAACTAAAAGGCACTCTGCCTTTACTAACCATGTGTTTCCCATGAGATATTTGATAAGTGGGTAGGCTCGGGGAAATTCTACCAGTGACTTCCGGTCTTTAATCAATTTGCCAGCAAAACAAAATAGTCCTGTCGCTTCCACTGCCACGCAACATGGTTCAAATTCTTTGATTATGTGGAAGGTCCATGTAGCAGCGTGATGCCCTCGATCCACTGCCAGCGAAATGGTTAACCGGTGCACTCGACTGCCAAAAAGCATGAAGTCTGCCCTTGGCTCCCCAACTGCAGCTCCATTTTCATCACTGAACTGAAACTCAGGCTTGGTGTTCTATGCAAGGGCACCCTAACTCTAAGTTGATACTTCCATATCACGCAATTTATGTCGACTAGTCAAACAGTCGAATGTCGTTGATGAAAAACTGTATGTATAACAAATCCAAATCGGATCTTTACGCCAAATAAGTTTCTTTATTAGTCAGCCAGTTATTTTCGCTGAAAACAAAATGTTACTGTCATAAACCCATCTCCACGTTATGGGAAGAACCTACTGACCAAAAAAAAGATGTAATCGGCTCCCTTTTGAAATGGCGCAGACGTTGAATCTTAATTTTGTCAATTGATAATTTGTGAAAATTGCTGCTGAGCACCAATGTAATCAAATGCCAATGCCGTCAATTGACTGAGATTTGCTTGGCCACCACAATTAATTGGTTTCCTCGTGATAAGGAGAGAATGATGAGTCTGCTAAAAAAACCCCTGCGTGGTCGTAAAGCTTGGACTCCGCCTTGTGATTTGGTTGAAAATGCCACACAGGCTCAGTCCATACTTCAGCTGCCAGAGGAGTCACGATTCGATCCATAATGGTCAAGATACTCATGGCGGTTGTCAATAAATCGAGATGAAATTGAATATCAATAAATTGCCTGCGGGGTCAACACCAAGATGCAATCGATCTGAGATCTGCTCCCAACTCTCCACAATTCTCCGCGGCTGGTGATGAAATAATGTCACGGCTTTAACAAATTACATTTGTCAATTAAAATTTTGACCCAAGCCTCTGTCAAAAGGATGCCAATGAACACGTAATGACTCTGGCTGAGTGCAAAAACCTTCCACGATGAACTTGTGCCGAGTTTGTAGGTGACCCCGAGCTGCTAACTGAGAAACAACGTGAAATCATCTCTGATATTCAATCCCGATGATTGAGGTGATGGTGGGCAGGATTCAGAGTGATTACGGGTCATGATTCAGTTTCTCAATCACGAAGCATTAACACTGGATGACTGCTACGTTGTGGAGGGATGTGGCCGAGATTGAGTATGCATGAACCTTGCCACTAGTATATCATCTTCGTTGATTTCCAGAAATGTGAATTTAGAATTTCAACCAGTGACTTCCTTACCTTTACAACAACCCATGACTAGTGCACTAAAGAACTTAGATGTTGGTGAACTGAAAGTATGTTGCTGCGGCTGTTTCACTAAGTGTGGCTAGAGATAAAAATAAGAAGATAGAGCCGAAGTCTCCATGCCCGTGATTTATCTGCTGTCCTCATCTCACGGTCTGCACACTGACACCCTTCTTTCATCCCACCAATACACTCTCCTTTAATACATCCCATATCCCAACAATTGGTGAGCTCGAAGTGTTAAGCATCTGACAGGGTTTGTATTCCCTCTGCATATAGAGTCACTAACATAACTTTCAACTGTTTGAAATCAAGCTTCATACCAATCCAAGCATCCATTCCCAACTTGACTGCAACTTCTCGAGCATTTACATGCATAAGGGAGCATTGTTCCCGTTGTTCAGATTCAAGCAAGCACTTCTGGAGTTTTGTATAATGGTTCTGAAACTTTCTAACTGTTGTATTTCTTTCTAGTAATTGTTCAAAAAAAAACTTTTGTTTTCCTGGACATCTAATTTCAATTTACCACCTTCAACCATTTTCCTTCAGCTCCACTCTTGCCTTCCTTTTCCAGTTGTTCATAGATGCAACAAGATTAATGAGTCCTATAACTTGACTTTTAGAGTACTCCGGATGAGCTCTTGCCCAATGTATGTACTCTGTCTCAGGAAGATAATATGTCTTTATGTAGGTTTCAACAATTTGCAAGTTTGATCTAATTTTTGCAGATGCTAAATGTTGTAGTCCATTAATCAAAACCTAAAGATCCAATGACATCAATGCTCTTCCTTCATTTGTACATCTATTAACCCGTGATAAACCTTCAACTAAAATTTCTACAAGATTGTCAACTCCATACTCTAGGAGGACTTCTTGATCCTCTTTGCAAATACCTCCATGAGCAAGCTTAGTTTTATAATGCTTGAATTCTCCCAGCAACAAATCCACATACCCATTGTGCTCCATTCCAAGTTCTTTTAATTCCCATTATAAGTGCACCATTACCCACACAACCTGCACCTTCTTTGTCAATCAAATAGGAAACTGTTGACATGGAAACTTCATTTAAGCTACAATCATCATCCTTGGGAGTAGGAGTCTTCTTATGACGAAAAGGATTTCCTCTTTTTGACCATTGACTGAATCCAACTTGTAACTCTTTGCTTTCCTCTTCTCTAGAATGATGGTTAGAATTCAATCTTTAATTCTCTAGAGAGCCCAAGATGGGATGAAGCTAATAAAGGGGCTCCATCTCCCATAAGGCCAGCCAAATTTACAGCTTTAATGGTTTCTGGGGAGATCTACTGCCAAGTCTCTTTTTCCAAAACCATCCTCAGCGCCTTCACGAGAAACTTTTGTAAGACCTTTGCTGCTTCATCAAGGCATGTTGCATGCTTTGAAACAATCTGACTGTCCTTTCTACCATCTTCCTTGATCAAACTAGCTAAAATCCTCTCATCATCAAGAATTTGAGGATGGAATTATTGTCCATATTGTCTCTCTGTTTCACAATTGATCCATATACACAATGTCCAGCATGATGTCCTTTCTCATGGTGTCCTGCCACATGATGCCCTGCATCATGTTCTAGTGGACCACAAAATTTACATACCTTTGACTTTTGCCTGAATGGTCTCTTCCTTTTCAGCCCTTGTGACACAAGCACTTCTATCTCTTGTTTAACATTTCCTTCAAACCCAGCAAAGGTATTACCTTTAAAACGTAGATAGGCTGAGGATGGTCCTCTCTTGCAGCTCTGTGGATACCCCTGTCAAATCAGGAGGTAACAGAATCACTAGATGATTCTTGAATTTCTGGTTTTTTCTTCTTATCCTCGTGAGACCTTGAAGATGTCCCTCTAGTGAAACCAGGAAGATTAGACTTCCCAGAGGCTTGCATGTTCCTTTCAATTTTGATGGCTTTCTTTTGAGCATCTTTTAGATCTATTGGCTCCTTATCTCTTAATTGATATCTAATTTCCCCATCAAAAGATTCCATATAATGTATTGATATGGCATCATCCGGAGGTCTAACCTTCTTATCTAAGCTTTTGACCAAATCATTGAATTTCTTATTAAATTCTTCCATGGTTTCATTCTCATTCTTTTGACTTGCATGCAAGGCAGCAACCAAAAAATGAGCTTCCTTCCTATCTCCCCATCTTTCATTAAAGGCATCTAGGATTTCTTGAAGAGTCTTAAACTTATCATCATCTTGCTCTGTGAACCAATCAACGGCATCTTCCTCCAAGGACAAAACAAAGAGCGTCATTTTCACATCCTCATAATTATGGGCGTTGCACCATTTGCTAATGCATAAGCTGAAATTTCGAACATGAGCCTTTGCACTAACATCATTGTTTCCCTGAAAAGATGGAAACTTCTCAAGAGGTTTGTCAGGAATAGGATGAGGATAACCTTGGATATTTGAAAAATCACATGGTTGGTAAATTGCATCCATTGGTGATGTTATTAAAGGATTATTAAATAATAAATGTATATTAGAAATTGCTTCATCTCCAAGACTTGTAAGGAGTCTATGAGGAGCTAGTCTATTTGCTCTCCTCCTATAAACCATTTCAGGTCCAGGGATGGGAACAAGTAAACCCCTAGAGTTGCTCCTAGTAGAATACCTCACCGAATTTGAAAGTGGAGTCACCACTTGAAGATTAAACAATATGTAATAAATTTTATTCTTGTGTTATTAACATTTAAATCTTTTTACAAAATTAGAATTAAAACTAAAATGTCAACTAACCAAGGACAAGAGACTTGTTCCCGACAACGACGCCAAAAATGTTGCCGCCTAAAACACACTTGGACACGAGTAAGTCTCCCAACTGCTATGTGTGTTCCTGAGGAAAACTTATGAGTTGAGAACCCACTGTCACCTCGATCCTAAACTCCTCCGTTTAGACCACAACTCCTAAAGGCAAGGGGCATAGTCCCTACTTACTAAGTTCTTTTTTGAAGAATGTTTTCTGAGAGTTGTAAATTACAAAAATGACAATCAGCGTGCAGTGATGCAAATATTTCAATGTCGAGCAAACCCTTTAACAATCAACCATTAATGTATGAAAGAGAGAAACAATCAAATAATCAAAATGATCAGTGTCGTCTCTACTCGGGTTATGGAGTCACAATAATCAACTTCAAATAATTTCCCTAAACCATCAACTCATTTACTTTAACAAATATTCAAGAACATGATGAATTCCAATAAATGAGTAAGTTAAAATAAAGTGATTGCAAAGTAGAGAAATGTAAATGATTGTAACAATGTTATACAAGTGGTCCTGTAAGTTTTAGTAAATTTTATGTCTCTCTTTGACTTAGGGAATTAAGGTGTTTGTTGCAAAGAAATAAACTATTCTAGATGTCTACCCCAAGAGACTATCTCCTTCGATTAGAGAGAGAATGCTGGGTGCTCAACATGGGAACACATGGTTCCCACCTAGCTCCATGTGTCAAACTCGAAGCTTGTTGGGTACTCAACTGGAAGACACGAAGTGCCACGAAGCCCCCTACGACCTCTACCCCACTAGCTCCACAGGTCAAGCCTCTTTTTCTTCTTTCTAATGAAGATACTTATCTAGGTGCCTATTAAACTAGCCAACACAAATCTTTGCCCTTTCTCATCACCCTAGATCAATCGAACCGACGGGGGGAGAGGATACGAGGCAAAAACGGGGCTTTCGGTAAATTTTATCCTTAAAGGAAAAATAAACAAAACAAGCCAACCACAATATCACAACGGAGGCAGAGCCTACTCGATTGTGAGGTGCGAGCAAAAGGAAATAAGCAAATACTTTAAATAAAAATGCTAGCCAACACGATTTCACACAGATGGGCAAAGCCACTTCGCTTGTGAGGTGCGGGCAAAAAAAAAGAAATAAGCAGATACTTGGAATAAAATGCTAACCGACGCGATATTGCAAGGATGGCAAAGCCAAATCGATTACAAGGTGCGAGCAAAAAATAAAGAAGAAAATAAAAACAAAATGAAATTCTAACTAATCTAAAACCCACGCCATTCAACAATTGCTTATGCAAAGGTGGGCAAGCCCAACTTCTATTGCCAGCAATGGATGGCAAATAAATGAGACTTGATTTAACTGAAAATGCAAAGCAAGAAATTAAGTCCAAGAGACTCTCTTGGACTTGTTACAAAGGCTGAAATTTCAGCGTAAAGAAAGAGGTAAAAAGAGTGAGAAAAACCGTGTTTTTTCCCTTTCTTGAGATGCCTTTGAAGCTTTTCCTTTGGGGTGGCCTTAAAACTCTTCTATGGCTGAAATTTAACAGAGTTTTTCCTTGTTTTGTCACTAACCTGCTAAAAACCAGCAAACAGAAAATGATAAAATGTACCCAAAATCACTCTGGGGAAGTTAGTATGTTAGTGCAATATATATACAAAATTTATACAAAGTTGCCAGATGAATAATTTTAAAAGAACTTGAGTATATAAGAGTTAAAATCAAATTTAAAGCACTCAACAAACTAAAATTAAAATTCAGAAATTTGTATGTAAAGAAAGAGAAAATTGGTCATTTGTTCTTCAAGAAGTGAAGAAATGGGGCATCCAACTGAGGAATCCCACTCTTCAATCCAAATAACCTACAACTTATAAGATTTTCACTACACAACTACTAGAAGGTGAGAATCAAATAATGAACAAAAAAATCATAAACTTCAAACTAGAAAATATATGAACTTTTTTACTACAAAAATGAAAACTCACAAAATTTATGGAATACAAATACCATAAATCTTACCAAAGCAAATTAGTATGCTTCCTTGGCCAACCAAACTTGTGTAGTTCCTTAAGCATGGAAGCAAATCATCAATGAGAACAATGCACATAAGATTCCTCCAAAGATTTTGATTACCAAAGCCAAATGGCTGAAAATTACAATGGCCCAAGTAAGAGTAAGGGCAAGAGAGCAAGAGAAAGAATGAGAGCATGAGCAAGAGAGTGGGTGTGAGTGTGTAACCCAAATGAGGAGGGGAAACCCCCTTAAATAGGAAAAATGAAAGAGAGAGGCTCTTTGCATGCTAGACAAGTGTCAGAAGGGAGAGAGGGGGGCCCAAGAGAGGGGGGGCGAATTTGCTCAAGGAGGGAAAAACCAAGGTTTGAGATCTCAAATATGGGGAGAGAAACTCCCAATTTAATACTTTTAATGTTATTGTTATGTCAAATGGGGAAGAAACCACCATAGTGGGGCCATTTCCATTGACTTTAGCTCACCCAACCAATCAAAGAGAGAAAGGGGTGCCCCCTAGATTCAGCAACTCAAAACTTGTTATATGCTTGCTTGGGGGCCCCCCTTTGGGTCTTAAATTTGTCTTAGGAACATAATATAAACATTAGAACCTTTACTTGGCCACCCCAAGTGACTATAGTCACTTTTCCAAAATTTGGCTCTCTAATTAAATGCCCAATTTCCTGATTTCCATGACTAGCCTAGGCAAAGGTGACCAAAACCATAACAATACTTGTCTGAATGATTTCAAACTTGGTCTAAGGGTGTAGGGGTGCTCATGCCATTTGTCTTGAGTACCCATACCCTTATACAACATTAAAAATGACCAAGTAACCCTCTTTTACATTACAACAAATTGTCTTGAGTGACAATTTTTAATGACCAAAAATTAAAAAAAACTATGCAAAACTTAATGAAATTCCGCAAGACCCTGGATAATGTCTAGCATGGTAATATAGAACATTACTAGGCCCCAATCACCCCATGGACTTGATCACTAGAACACCTTTCACCACTTTGGAGGTAATTTTGAGTGAAAAACTCAAATAATTAAAATCTCTAAAAAGAACTTTTAATTATCCAAGTGAAAAAACACTTGATGAAAGGACTTCCCTAATGACTAAGTCTTAGGTGATCAATTTACAAAAAACTAGACCTTCATGCTAACATATCCTTACAAAATCCCCCGCAGGGGGCGGAAATTTCATAGAGAGAAGAAGAGAAGAAGAGTTGCTTCACTTGATATAATCATTAAGTACTTCATTCTTATCTTCAAGGCACATCCAACATATGCATGGTTTATCGTTGTCCACCTAGTTGGTTTTGGTGGTCAACAGAAGGTAATAATGTCATTGTATTATGTCAAAAGATATCCACAACCTTATGTAAAAGAGTAATACATTATATCCCATATTCATTATGGTAAAGTATACTTTTCATATCCATCATTATATAAAGAGATGTTATTTAGGAGAATTATATTATCCTACATGTAATATGTGACAGTAATTCCTCCTCATCTCTTGGTATATAATAGGATCAAGGGAGTCACATCACATACAACAGCCTTGATCTTTCTGTATTGTATTGGGGTTTTTGGCATTGCTCTCTTGTAAGCTTGAGGATGTTGAAATATTGTAACTTCGAAAAATATTCTATATGTATTTCTTTGTGGTCCCCGATGGTCCTACCGGGAGAACCACTTGTATTACCTTGTACCCCGATGCTCCTAATCAGAAGAACTAATAAGAGTCATGAGGCAGTCCCCTCTAATTGTAAAGGTGGGTCATTAGCACCCCAGTGTGGTTACTTGAGCCTACATGTGTAACTCGAGCCTACATGATTAACTCGATCCTACATGACAGATGAGTTAACTTAAGTGAACGGATGAATATAAATAGAGGTGTAGTGCTCCTCATTTGTAACACACACTCTCACTTGTGTAGCGCATTAGTGGAGAAGAGAAGTAGCTGGAGAAGGAGGAGGATCAGGCTTTGATCTCCTTGCTGGTTTTATCTTTTATCTTTTATCTTTTGGGGCATCTATATTGAGGAAGCTTTTGCTAGATTTTTCCCTTTAGGGTTTTCCCAGGATAA
The DNA here is from genome assembly GCA_001517045.1 of Pseudotsuga menziesii. Lineage (NCBI taxonomy): Eukaryota > Viridiplantae > Streptophyta > Pinopsida > Pinales > Pinaceae > Pseudotsuga > Pseudotsuga menziesii. The sequence continues at coordinate 589,779 of LPNX010080947.1, forward strand.
ATCTTTGTGTTCCTTTTGTATGGTTGTGCTTGTCTATCTTTCAGTGATCCTATTTATGTGCTATGAAATGAAGTACTGATGTCTTAGCTAAGCATATGAAAATTTAACATGGTATCAGAGCCACCCTGAAAGAAGACATTGTGCAGCTAAAGAATCTATGGCTTCTTATTTTTTTGGGGTTTCTATCAATGATCGATCAGCAAAAGAAGGCTAGACTGACTCTCCATTGAAGGGCGCATCTTTCTGTCAAAGCAGAATTCGATTCCGAGCATTTTTAGTTTTGGTGCGAAAAATTAGGGCTTTTTACAGAAGAAGAATTTTTGAGTGAGCCCAGCATAGGATTTTTCTCCTCATCAAAATCGAAGTTTAGAGACCTGGATCAAAAAATTTGGTTGGGTGAAACTCCGGGAAAGTCAAACCCTAGTTTGACCCCGATTTGGAAAAACCCTAAATACTAAAACTGCTAAGTTTTGGTACATTCGCTATATCCTGAGATTGGCGAAGGCTCAGGAATTGAAAATTGTAGAGGCCAAAGATAAAATCCTGGTTTACACTGTGTCCAAAATTCAGCCTCAAATTCTCTATATTCTGGGAGATATGACCCCTCCAAGTTAGGGTTCCAGCATCTTGCAGAATTCATCCCTAAACAGGACACCTGGGGAGAATTGCTGTAGCGTGGGCTACAGAGGTCCAAATGGAATTCCTGAAGATGTTCTAGAAAGAGCACAGACTGTAATTTCTGTGGTCCGAATTTCAGAACCTGAAGATGAACCAGTGACACGTGGAATTCCGTACAACTTCACTGTTCTGAACAGTCCTGTAACAGGTCACCTTGGGAAAATGATCATAAATCCCAATTAGTGAAACCAATTCTGATGAAACCTGTTGTGTTGGATCAGGGACATGCGAGTTTACCTCAGTGAGAAATTTTAGACACAGAGGACCAGTAATTTTGGAGATATCACAGAAATAGTAACAGGCATTTCTGCAGAAGAAATTGGAAAACTAGGGCTTCCTGTTCCGGAAGCTTCCCTCCACTATCTTCAAAAAAGGAGTACATTGGATAGCTCCATTTGAAGATATCTATCTTTCTATCCAATCAGATCTAAAAGATTCCAAGTTTTGAAAATTAGGGTTTCTCTGACAAACCCTAGATCGGCGAGTTCCGGAAGCAGGACGGACACCTCAAATCAGTAAGATCTAATCTTTTGCTATTTGCATTTGAGGTTCTCATTTCAAAGTGATCTATCACATCAGCTTGATGATAAGCTTGGTGAAGTTGAAAAACTTCCAAGCATGGAAGTATTTGATCTCTCTGAAGAAAATGGATTGGACACCTACATGAGTAGAGAGGTTCCAGTTCTAGAGGGAAATGAGCCTCAAAGCCTTACACAAGAAGAACTTGATCAAGGCCAAGAAGATCATTGTTGATTCAATCACGGATCAACTTGTACCACAAGTGTCTTCCCTAAAGACACCAAAGATGTTTGATTCCTTGATCAAGCTATTTGAAGATAAGAACATAATTCAGAAGTGGTGATAGCCACCTTAAATGGCCTCCCATGATCATGGGATTCATTCATGCGAGGAATGTGTGCCAAAAGAAAGTGATTACTTTCATTTGACTCTGGGAAGAAAAAGAAGCTTGTCTCATAAGAAGAGAAGAAGAAAGATGGGAGCAAATTGAAGATCAAGCTCTCACCATTCAATGAAGATCCCTCAAGCGATGAGGAATATGAAGAACTCAAGTCTTGACGAACCTCTTATCCATCTTATCATTTGGATAAGAAATGATAATTTCATGGATGAAAAAGATGATGAAGCAGAATGATCAAGAAGGAGTCTACCCACGAAACAAACAAAAGATAAGTATTCAATTGTCATTTAATGATATTGTTTTGTTATGCATTTGATTATATTCAGTTGATGTGTTGTTTGCATGCATGTGATGGGTAAGTAGCTCATGGTTCTATACAAATCTCCATTGTTACTTATCTAGAATGAAACCTATTTGCTGACATATTGGATTAGTGCACAATCTCAATGATGTCATGGTAGAGATGGAAGGCATATAGAAAGTTTCTGTGAGATATGGATGAATATTGTATTGGCTAAATAGTTGCATCATGCATAAGAATTTATCGTTATGCATATGTTTTATGAAATAATTCTAACCATGCAACTGGTGCATTTGAATTGTAGGAAAGGTCCTGTACAACCTCCTACAAGAAGGATGAGACTTGTTCTGAAGAACAATTGATGACAATTCAAGATTCACTCCAATAAAATCTGAAGCTCCCAGGGTCAGAGACACCATGACGGAAGAAAAAGCTTCAAAGAGTAGTAGATCCACCTCGAAGGATGAAGACCACCATGGATACGAGAGATAACTCAAGATGAAGAAAAGAATGCTATGAAAGAAGCTATGATCAAATAATAATAGTTGATCATGGGAAATGATGTATATGATATGATTTTGAGACATAAAGGGAAGTACATAGTATCCTCCATATGGATTTACAAGAACAAGTGTACAAAGCAAGGTTCGTGATTTGCCTCAGAAAGAATAGACTATGACATGACATATCAAGCATAGAACCACCTGTACAGAATCAAGAGGGAAGATGATACTCCACTTCAGGGGGAGTGACTACAGAAGATATCTGAGTTTGACATGGTACGACATGATGGATAGCTTCGTGATGGATCGAGACTTTACCAAGAGTAAAGTGGGTTCCAACCTTCAAGTTTGAATGCAGAAGACTAGGATATGTTAATGACCTGACAAGATGAACTCATGGAAGATGTTATGATGAAAGAATACTAGAATGATGTTTGGGATATAGTACTCAAACGAGAAAGCAAGAATGTGGTATCTTCCAAATGGATTTGCAAGATTAAATATGTTGCTGATAGAAGTAAGGAAAGACTTGTGGCTAGAGGTTTCTATCAAAAAGAGGAAATTAATTCTGAAGAGACACTTACTCCAGGAAGTAAGGTACACTTCCTTCAGAACTATCATGGTAGTTTCTTCCATGATGAAGTAAATACAAGCCTTCCTTAATGGAATGATTGAGGAAGATTTTTACATCGAATAGTCACAAGGATTTGAAGTTGAAGACAAATGGACTCACATATGCAAGTTGAAGAAGGCCCTCTATGGCTTGAAGCAAGCTTCCAGAGCTTGGTATGGAAGAATAGATAGTCTCCTGACGAGCATGAGCTTTGCCAAGAGTAAAGTCAATCCTAACCTTTACTACAAGGTTGTAGAAGATGAACCTGTCATCCTGTTATTATATGTGGATGACCTATTCTTGACACAGGATGAGAAACAGATCATGGAAAGCAAGAAGAAACTAGCAGAAGAATTTGAGATGAAAGACCTTGGGTTAATGCATTATTTCCTAGGTCTGGAAGTATGGCAAAGTTCAGAAGGAATCTTTCTCAACTAGGGAAAGTATGCGGTAGAGATATTGAAGAGATTCAATATGTTGGAATGCAAAGCCATGACCACACCCATGGACTCCAAGCTGAAGCTGTTAGCTGATGACTCATCAGAGTTAGTGGATGCGACTCATTACAGACAGATCATTGGGTCATTGATGTACTTAACAAATACCAGACCAGACATTTGTTTTGCTGTGAACACCTTAAGTCAATATCTTGTTCAACCAAGACGGGTTTACCTAGTAGCTGCAAAACATGTGATGAGATATCTGAAAGGGACTATAGACTTTGGTCTATACTATGATAGTAGCTATGAGTATAGGTTGTACGGCTACACAGATGCAAATTGGGCTGGAAGTATCTCAGACAGAAAAAGCACTTCGGGTGGATGTTATAGTCTGGGATCTGCTATGATTTCATGCTTTAGCATAAAGCAGTCTAGTGTTGCTCTAAGAACAGCCGAAGCAGAATATATAGTAGCTTGCTCCGCTAGCTCTGAAGCCATATGGCTTCGAAAACTGATGTCAGGATTATTCAACCTAGAGTTGGACACTACCGTGATTCTATGTGACAACCAAAGCTATATAAAGATGACAAAGAACCCTGTGTTCCACGATAGATCAAAGCACATAGAAATAAGATATTTCTACATTCGAGATATGATGTAGAGAGGAGCCATAAAGCTCCAGTATGTGAGTACTAATGAACAAGTTGCTGATGTGTTAACAAAGCCTCTTTCCCGAGTAAAGTTTGAACACTTTCGAGACAAGCTTGGTGTGGTTCGGAAGAACCTTCCTCGAAAGGGGGAGTAGTGATGTTGCAGTGGGATTGTATCATCCCTAGGCATCTGCCCTAAAGTAATCCGGTGACCTCGGTCCTCGAGAATGAGGAGGGATTGTATCATCCTGGGACATCTGTGCAAAAGTGATCCGGTGACCTTGGTCCTCGAGAATGAAGAGGGATTGTATCATCCTGGGACATCTGTCCAAAATAGATCCGGTGACTTCGGTCTTCGTGAATGTGGTGGGATTGCATCATCCCTGAACTTCGGTTCAAAATGTATCCAGAGGTCTCTTCCCCCGTGAATGTGGTGGGATTGCATCATCCCTGAACTTCAGTTCAAAATGTATCTGGAGGTCTCGGCCCCTGTGAAAGTGGTGGATTGCATCATCCCTGAACCTCGGTTCAAAATGTATCCGAGGGTCTCGGCCCCCGTGAAAGTGGTGGATTGCATCATCCCTGAACCTCAGTTCAAAATGTATCTGGAGGTCTCGGCCCCTGTGAAAGTGGTAGGATTGCATCATCCCTGAACCTCGGTTCAAAATGTATCCGGAGATCTCGGTCCCCGTGAATGTGGTAGGATTGTATCATCCTTGAACTTCGGTTCAGAACGAATCCGGTGACTCTAGTACTCGAGAACATGTGTTGATCCCATAATTCCTAGAGGAAGGATTGTCTAAGTTCCACATCTGTGTTGATCCCGTAATTCCGAAAGGAAGGATCGTTAGTAACTCCGTAAAGACCTAAATCCCGTAATTCCGAAAGGAAGGATCATTGAATTGATCCCGTAATTCCAATAGGAAGGATTGTCTGAGTTCCACAGATGTGTTGATCCCGTAATTCCAATAGGAAGGATTGTCTGAGTTCCACATCTGTGTTGATCCCGTAATTCCGAAAGGAAGGATCGTTAGTAACTCCGTAAAGACCTAAATCCCGTAATTCCGAAAGGAAGGATCATTGAATTGATCCCGTAATTCCAATAGGAAGGATTGTCTGAGTTCCACAGATGTGTTGATCCCGTAATTCCAATAGGAAGGATTGTCTGAGTTCCACATCTGTGTTGATCCCGTAATTCCGAAAGGAAGGATCGTTAGTAACTCCGTAAAGACCTAAATCCCGTAATTCCGAAAGGAAGGATCATTGAATTGATCCCGTAATTCCAATAGAAAGGATTGTCTGAGTTCCACATATGTGTTGATCCTGTAATTCCAATAGGAAGAATTGTCTGAGTTCCACATCTGTGTTGATCCCGTAATTCCGAAAGGAAGGATCATTGAATTGATCCTGTAATTCCAATAGGAAGGATTGTCTGAGTTCCATAGATGTGTTGATCCCGTAATTCCAATAGAAAGGATTGTCTGAGTTCCACAAATGTGTTGATCCCGTAATTCCGAAAGGAAGGATCGTTAGTAACTCCGTAAAGACCTAAATCCCGTAATTCTGAAAGGAAGGATTGTTAGTAACTCCGTAAAGACCTAAATCCCATAATTCCGAAAGGAAGGATCATTGGTAACTCCGTAAAGACCTAAATCCGGTAATTTCGAAAGGAAGGATCATGTTGATGTTTTGATGATGTTGATGTTTTTATGATGATGATGATGTTTCTGATCGAAAGATCAGATGTTGCTGATGATGATGATGTTCTCTGATCGAAAGATCAGAAGCTGCTGATGATGATGATGTTCTCTGCAGTGTTGCCAACATCGCCGATAAATCGGCCGAAATCCGAAAAATCGCGATATTTATCATGCCCCGATTTTTCTTTAAAAAATCGCCGGAAAAAAGCGGTCCAATTTTTTCCGATATTTTGCCAAGTTTTTGCCGATTTCTCGGCCCGAGAAATCGCGAGTCGACCGAAAAAATTGGCCGGCCGCGGACAGGGGCGAAAAAGTGGGTTTTAAAGTCTGTTTTTTTCATTTTTTTTTTCATTTTGAGTCCGACAGTGGAGTAGGAGGTGAAGAAAGAGTTTAGGAGGGCAAGTGAAGAGGGTTTCAAGAGATCAAGAACAAATTTAGCCATCATTTTCTTTGCCATCAAGCATCAAATTGAAGATTGGATCTTGCCATTTGGGGTTTTTTCCACAGCTGAAGGTAAGTAAATAATTTGCCCATCATTTCTCACTTTTCTAAGAGGGATTGTTGTTGATTTAATTTGCCATGTAATTGTCTATCTTTAAAAACGATTTTTATGGGGTTTTAAGC
>LPNX010080947.1:599989-683481 GCA_001517045.1 Pseudotsuga menziesii
CAAAATATTGATGATGTTGAAGACTAAAGATTGAAGATGAAGGCTACATGATGTTGAAAAGCTTCCAATGATTTATAGATGTATCACCTTGATGATGTTGATGATGTCCTCCATCTCTCTCCTATTATTGTTGTTGTTGATGTTGTTATAGAATACCCTTCTCGTTAAGGGGGAGTGTTGAAATATTGTAACTTCGAAGAATATTCTATATGTATTTCTTTGTGGTCCCCGAGGTCCTACCGGGAGAACCACTTGTATTATCTTGTACCCCGATGCTCCTAATCGGAAGAACTAATAAGAGTCATGAGGCAGTCCCCTCTAATTGTAAAGGTGGGTCATTAGCACCCCAGTGTGGTTACTTGAGCCTACATGTGTAACTCGAGCCTACATGATTAATTCGAGCCTACATGACAGATGAGTTAACTTAAGTGAACGGATGAATATAAATAGAGTTGTAGTGCTCCTCATTTGTAACACACACTCTCACTTGTGTAGTGCATTAGTGGAGAAGAGAAGTAGCTGGAGAAGGAGGAGGATCAGGCTTTGATCTCCTAGCTGGTTTTATCTTTTATCTTTTATCTTTTGGGTCATCTATATTGAGGAAGCTTTTGCTGGGTTTTTCCCTTTAGGGTTTTTCCATGATAAATCTTTGTGTTCCTTTTGTATGGTTGTGCTTGTCTATCTTTCAGTGATCCTGTTTATATGCTATGAAATGAAGTACTGATTTCTTAGCTAAGCATATGAAAATTTAACATAGGATATATTCTGGAGATAATAGAAGACTACCTTCTTGTGGATGTAGTCCAATTGGGTGAACCACGTATATCTAGTGTTCTCTTTTCTCTTGTTCTCTTTTGTATTTATTGTTGATATATTATTGTTTTGCATAGATAGGTAAGCTAGTTTAGCTTGATCCCTTTTTCCAACATTACACCCTTGTTGGTGTAGTGTTGAACACAACCTCACGACTCCATCTAGCCCACATGTCACTGTGAGAGCCACTTCCAAGTAAATCCGGACATCTTCCTCATACCCCTCAGGTATATTTGGAATCCCCTCTTCCTTTAATAATCAAATCATCACCATCTATAATAAAATTGACCAACAGTCAACCCACTCCTGAATCACTCATCTAATTAATTTAAAACAAACCAACTAAGACAACAGCAATACTTATTGAGACATCACTAGCAACCCCCTTACACGCAAGCACTCCAACAACATTGGTCTTTATCGTATCATTTATTTCTGGGCAATTGAATTATTGATGTGTTGAGTGAATGTCATTTATATGCTGATGATTTACCTTATTTTGCAGATTATCTTAGTTACAATATTTTATATCATTACATCTCCTAGATTAGTTGTTTTATTTTCATAGATTAAAACAGCCTTAGATTATTTTATTAGGGACCACCCCCCTTGGATTCATTAGGAGAGAGCCTAGACGGAGGAGTCAAGATCAAATGACAACACTTGACTCTTACTTGCCCCCAAGGTCACACCCAGTGGATTGAAGATTTATGCCACGTGACCCGAGGTGCGAATTAGGCGGCAACAGGTCGTTCTTCTTATGCATGTATATTCACCAAGATTCCTCCCCTAAAGGTGCTTAGAACCTTCTAGATGCAAGGTGTTCCTCTAATAACTCACTATTTTCCCATCATTTTCTCAACTAACCAAAGTCCACATTATGCCCCAAAATATGTAGAATAGGACTCATACAATTTGAGATGACACTTTGATGGTGAGACATGCCTACAAATATGTAACTCATGCCTTGAGAACCCTAAAGACACCCCAAAGGCAATCTCCAATGGAAAAGCATGCATCAAATTATGTAGATAAGTGCCCCAAAGGTGAGATGTTGCCACATGCAAATGCCTCCAAATATGTGAACTCAACAATGCAACACCTCCAAACATGTAAACATCCTTCCACGTGTGAAAGAAAAGCTAATCACATGGATATCCATCACTATCTTTCCCATTTCAATAAAAAAGATCGTGCTCGAACTAATGATTCATACCAAGCTCCCAAAGTTCACATCTCCTGGTACACTTCTTTAGAAAAGAGTGCTTCCAAAAATGCAAAATGAACTCTCATTTTCAGGCGGTAGAAAGTAGCAAATGGGTGTGAAAGCCTCAAAATATGTAAAATAGAACTCATACAATTTGAGATGACACTTTGATGGTGAGAAATGCCTACAAATATGTAACTCATGCCTTGAGAACCTTGAAGACACCCCAAAGGCAATCTCCAATGGAAAAACATGCATCAAAATATATAGACAACTACCCCAAAGGTGAGATGCTGCCACATGCAAATGCATCCAAATATGTGAACTCAACAATGAAACACACCTCCAAACATGTAAACATCCTTCCACATGTGAAAGAAAAGCTAATCACATGGATTTCCATCGCTATCTTTCCCATGTACAATAAAAAAGACGGTGTCGAACTAATGACTTGTACCAAGCTCCCAAAGTCCACATCTTCCTGGCACACTTTTGCAGAAAAGAGTGCTTCCAAAAATGCAAAATGAACTTGCATTTTTAGGCGGTAACAAGTAGCAAATGGGTGTGCAAGAGTCCAAGTGAAGTCCCATGTTATGATTAGGTGAAGGAAGTTTAACATGAAAAAATACGCAGTAAAGCTTAATAGCTCTTTTCATGACTATAAAAATTATCATCCATTGGATTTAAAGAGAGTATAATAACATTTTAGGAATGTAATCATTGATATAGATAATGAGTTCAAAGTAGAAAATTAGAAATGAACTTGGAAGATTAAATCATAATAGCTTAGTATACTAGTCTGCCTGAAATGATGGCAACGATACACATTTCAAATAACTTTTATTGTCATCAATAATACTGCCTACAGAATGTACTATGAAGCTAGACAACAATGCAGACTACCTAAAAAGACATCACCTATACTCAAAAGCATTAAAAAGGTATACATTACCTAATTTTGGATGTAATCCATAGATCCTCACGCTTCACCACATCCAAATGAAAGACTTCCTTCAGCGAGCAACCAATCTGGAAAACCCTATAAATTGATTAGGACATCATACAAGATCATTCTGGAGTGCACAGCAATCAAAACACCCAAATTAACAGGCAGCTAAAAATGCTTCGGACCAAAATCTAGTGCAACTAGCTTAATTATTAGAAAAATCTAATATAAATACAAAAATAGGCAACACACCAGTTGGTCAATGACTTGACTGACATCTCAGAAGGACACAGCAGTGTCAAGTTAACTTTGTAATTGAAAAAAAAACTTAATGCAATATAAATGGACAAACAAGAAACATCAAACATTAGTTGGACAGACTGGTTTTGAATGTGCATGCTAAAGTCAGTAATAATCTCAGACCTTGGTGGTATAAAGTTAGTTTGTTTTTATTTACTCAACTATGAAGGATGTCATGCCATGCTTCTTGTAAGTTGTGGCAATTACCTCTTTTTCATTACCATATGCACGAGCACAATCAATATGTCTGTATCCAACCTACATCAATAGAAAAGCAAAATTAGCCAAAAGTAATCAAAAGACTGGGTAAGAGAGTATAAAATATGCATCATACTTTATCTTGGCTCATACTCTGATCAATAATTACTAAATTCCAATTACATCAGGATAACTCCAAATGATTTCAAAATTGACAATGCAGTTGTTGATACAAATCTAAAGAATTTGCACAAATACAATGCCACATTGAGAATTGGTGCCATTATAAACCGTAACAAATGCAGAGGAAGCATTTCGATGAGCCATCTAAACTGTGACTCTATCTATATATATATATTAAAGGGAAACAACCCAATGAATTGAAAACCAAGGAAGAATGCAGCCCCATTCAGCTCATACATATGTCCAGTTCTACATACATACATGCAGGGCATGTCAAGAATTTTCCAAACACCTAATTAGGAGTAAAATTTCATTATGTCGCATTTCGCTTAATATTTATTCCCAAAATCTACCACCTGTAAAAATGAATGAAATCAATGAACCATCCAACATAGAAAAGATGCAAATATAACTATTTGGCACAAAGAGTTAAAGGGCATTTTGGTAAAAGAAGACAAGAACAAAATATAAAAAAGTACTAAAAACCTAATATAAAATAATTTGAGAATAAACAAATGAAATCAATGAACCATCCAACTTAGTGTTACCACACAAACTAGCATGTCAAGATTAAAGCCCGAAAATCAATTATAGCTTATGGATAACTAAGAGGGAGGCCAATGTGACCACAGCTAACCTTCTTCCATGTTTGAGGTGGTCAAAGCCACAAGTCTAATAACCAAGAGACTCAAAACCCAAAAAGAAGGGTACCTCCATAAAACAAGGGTGGAGGATGATAAGTGGAAGTCAAACTCAGCCTCCGAAAGCTTCTTCAAGGCATTGCTCCCAAAGAAATGGTCCACAAGGCAACAACAAAATCCTAAAGCTAGGGTTTGAACTTTGACCACCTAGATTACCTCCAAACCCTAGCAAACTCCAACATAAATGAAATGAAACAGCTCCAAAGTGGGCCATTTCATCAAAATGTAGAATAAATATCCTCCCAAGTGTAAAGCTCCAAGAAATAAGCTATAGACACATGTGCAAATCAAGCTCCAAGTATAGCGCTCCATGAAGATGGTTGCAAATGATGGTTCAAATCTTCCCTCGAAGAGGGCAAACCAGGCTGCTGCAAATCTGCATAAACAGCTGCCTCTTGCTGCCACAAACTATCATCAAAATCAGCATTGATCTCTGGAGAACATGATGTAACATTGCTTTGGATAATGACCAAACACAAGGAAAACGCTTTTGGCTTTGATGAAATGCTCAATTGGTTGCATTGGGTATGCTACCCCCATTTTGTATGGGTGTCCACGTGTGCTTTTGATCACACTCTGCAGGGGGTGACATTCTTCATATATTTGATTTATCATGCATGGATTGGTGTTTGATGATGGATGCGCTCATGATGATGCTATGGGGAGATGAATATTCATGAAGTTTGTGGACTGTTTCCAACTTCAATCACCAGTAAAAGGGTTTGGAGCAGCCTCATTCATAATCCTGAGCAGGTCTAGAAACTTTCTGAGTAGTCTTAAGGGTTAAAGTGACCTCGTTCCTAATTCTGGGCAATCCTTTTGGCGTGAACAGCAGTCTGTCATCATTATTGTTCAATTCTGGGCATATATCAACCACTAAACAAGCAATGGAACTTCGTTTGGGGCAACATTCAAGCAGATCTGGGCATGCCTTGACTGATTTCAACCTTGCCTAACCTCCAAACAACCATTATGATCACTTCTGAGCATGAATGTAGGCATAAGCAGCAGATCTGGGTGCAACTAGGGCTCTTATAAGCATACCTCAGCCCAAAAACAGTCCTGAAATAGCATTTTGGACAACCTAAATCCATCAAGCAGCAATCTTTCTCAAGTCCAAGCGTAGCAGCAGCTACAAATGTCAAAAAGTGAATTCTGGGCACATAAACTTCAAATCTGAGCATGGTTTCATTCCCTAACAGTCTCAGTGTCAGTCCTAGCCAGCAGTAAAGAGCTTGGACTTCAATTCTGGGTGTGAATAACCTTCAAACAGCATCTGTACCCTAAATCTAGGCATTGATTAGGCAGTTCAGAGGGTATTTCAGACCTTAGAACATTAGTGTACAGCCCTAAAACGAAATTCTGGTTGGACTCCTGGGTGTTCTATGGCATGAGCAGAGGTTCAGTCTGAAAATGGAATGTTTCCCCTTGGGGCAGTCATCCAGACAAGCAGCAATAACTGGCAGAGGTCAAAAGCATGCATAGCAGCCCTGATTTTCCATTCTAACCAGAAGCCAAGGAGCATTTATTTGCTATTATGGACACACATCTTGAAGAGACTTGAAGCAACAATGATCAGTAGTATAGAGATAGGGAAGCACTAGCAATACAGTTGAATGTCTTTGACTCGGTTGAGAATCAATCTGCTTTGGAGGCGATCTTTGGAAGAAGGTTGGACAAAATCAAGTATTTGTACAGCAATTCAGACCATCTTTAGGGCAGCATTTACCCTCTTTTAAAGCATTTGAGGATCTTTTATAGGGGCATCCACTATGTGAGAAGGTTTCTTGCACTTGACCATGGAGTGTCCCACTTTTGGATAGTTTTGAGCTTTGATTGGGAGCTGACATCCACCTTTAATGATTGCTGGAAAACTGATTTGAAGAAGATCTAGGGTTTGGATTTTGTCCTTGGAGATATCTTATATAGAAAACATTTGACACTTTGGAAGTGACTTAAAACGTTAGAGGTTGCATTATGAACACTCTATTGGAGCAACCCCTCTTGAAATCCCTTGAACACCTTTTTGAGGACATCTTTGATTGGATAGATTGGTGTGTGGGCATCCCCTTGTGGATACATCCCTTTCAAGAACCCCTTAGAGTTGGAGTTACTTGTTACTTTTGAAGGGGACTTTGGAGGTTGCTTGAAGCTATGGAGTGTTGAAAAGTTACCTAGGAAGTGTTTGTCCACCTAGTTTTGCCTTGGGGTGGACAATGACACTTAAATGTGACTCCTAGTCATTTTGTGCATTTAATGAAGTGATAAGCACTTTATATTTTTTAAAGTGACTTATTAAAAAGCTAGGTGTTGGTATTTTTCCTAAGTTCACATTTAATAAGTTAAGTGAGTGATTAAATAGAAAGAGGGGTTGCTCAACTTTATTAAATGACATGAGTACACTAAATGTCATTTAATTATTTTTTTAATTGAGCATTTAATGTGAACACTTCATCTAATCTAATCTTAACCGTTAGATTGACAGGAAAGTTACCAAGAACAAAAAGGCCAGGGCAAGGCAAAGTTCATTCATTGTGTTCATCTTCAGAAGAGATTTTTGGAGAGAGAGAAGAAAAGAGGAGTGAGGGTTTTGGAGAGAATTCTTAACCAGGAGAGAGAAGACATTCTTCAGCACAGAAATTGAGGATCGACATAGAATTTAAGAGGGCAGCACAAAAATTTAGAAGACAACACAGAAATCGAGAAAAGGGCACAATTTTCGAGAATTCGTACAATAGTACAGTCTGGCACTAATTTCGAGGCAATCTAACATTTTCGTACAGCGGTACGAACTGCATTAAATTTATGTCCATACAGTACAGATCAGCACACAATTCGAGGCAGTACGGTCTATTATCCACTAATTTTGCACTTAGTTGGATTAGCTGAGGAGCCGCCATTTGACAAACATGATAAATGTTTGTGTTCCAGTGTATCAGATGATCTGACTTTGTGCCTAGCCAGTTTTGGCTAGTCAGTTTTTGTTTTCAGTAATTATGACCATGGCCTCACGGGGTTTGTAATAAAATGTGCTAGTAGGGTTTTTTGAGTGGTTCGGTCTCCTAAGACGTAGAATTTCAACTAAGGTATTCCAGGGAGTTTTTTTCCCTTGTCAATTATGCGTTGCCTATAGCCGAGTATAATCGACGAGGTTTTCTCCTGCTTCCTCCAAAGCTGGAATGCTCGATTTTGAATTCTGGGCCTTGGGGGGTTATTAGAGCCCAACTAAGTATGTATAAACCTACTAGACATTGTTAGAATAGATCATGGTCATGTCCTAAGTCACCAGGACCCCTAGAAAAAAATTTGAAAAAAATTTACCGGACACGTTGGATTTAGGATTTTAATTATTTTTTAATTTTTTAATTTTTCCTAAGTTTTTAATTAAATTTTTCCATAAATTAAATGGAAAAATTCAGTTTGTAATTAGTCAGCCATCCGGGGTCCGATTTCAGTGATTGAAGGCTCTAACCTTAAGCCAAAAACCATTCTTGATCAGCTAGCCAGCTATCTCCAAGTTTCAGAAGTTCATTCGGCCTCATAATTAATAATTTCTCAAAAAAGTCATTTACAGAGAAATTATTAATTAAAATATTAAAAGTGAATATTTTGGAGAAAATAAAAAACTCTCCAAAATTAACCAAATTGAATAAAATAAAAGGCTAAATGACATGGAATTGGGCATTTATGATGATTCAACTCGGCACAAATCCTCTTTAGTCAACTATCGGAGAGCATTAAAGATACATTCAGTTAGCAAACTTGTCATCTCCAGCTAAACTCATGAATTTGGTGATTTGGAAAGTTGTGATTGGCCCGGTGATCATTACGGAGTGAGGTAATAAATGGAATGAAGGCTTGGTGCAAACCCTAAGGGTTTTTGGCACCTAACATTACCACTCCTCACCTCTTCAAGCTCTCATGCCTCCTCACAGTGCTCACGCCCCTCCTTATTGAAGCGTTGCGCCCTCACACGTGTGGCTATCATGATGGTTGGATTTGGATGTTTAGGGTTGGGAGTGGGGGTGCCTTGCCTAGGTGGAGGCCACCCCTCACTCACATCAACTTTTTCTCAGGTCTGGTCTCTCAGTTATGTGCCAAGCCGGTTAGGTTTGGGTTTTTGGTTTTAGGGTTTTAGCACTCTCTCATTGTATAAATAGAGGCTCTTTTAGCTCTATGTTATCAACTAGGCTACACCTAGTTGGACTTTCAATGAGCAGCCAGTAATGAACAAGATACATGTTCATATTCAGAGTTTAGAAGTCCTTTCAGGCCTTCAGGGTCGTTTTATTTTTTGTAACACATGTTCATACCCCCTTGGGGAAATTGTAAAAAATGTCCTAGCATTTAATTTTTTATAAAAGGCTCGACTTCCCAGACTTAAGCATCAAGCCGACTAGCCCAGAGTGTTTTTTTCCCTTGGTTATTATTGGTTGTTGAACAAACGACTAATAATTTCTGAGTTTTTCACTCACACCTCCAAAGCTGGGGTAGTCATCTTGGTGTTGCGGCCTAGGGAGGTTATTAGAGTCTTCGTGTCAGTGTTTTTTCACCATGCTAGGCATTCAAATTGAGTCGTATGGACATGTACTAGGTCCCCCTAGAGTTTCGTCAATTTTCGCAAAAAATAATTTTTTCTATTTTTTAAGCCATTTTTTAATGGTTTAATTAAAAAATTTCAGATTGTAATAAAAGTTAGATACGGAGTCCGTTTCTGACGTGGGGACACTCGTTTTCACACCTGGAGTGCCCACTTTACGCGAGGAACCACTTTCTACATCAATCGGGCAGCCGGAGCACCCCGTGAGGCATTATTTGGGCTAAAAGTGCATAAAAATAGCATTTTAATGCTAAATCTGGACAGATTGGCACTAAGGTCAAAATAAAAATAAAAAAAGTCAAAATCAATTAAAAATTTGATTTGAGTGACATGGCAAGGGTCCCATGTGACTAGTGATTTATACATCCTCTCATATAAAATCAAAGTGTGGTTATAAAATAAAGTGTTGAAAGATTATATTAAGTGATGACGTCAAATACACCAAGGGAAGGCTCACGCGACACTTGCAAGTTGAGGGTGTAGACCCCACTTTTCATGTCACCATTTAAAAATGAAAGTAGAAGAAGACAAACCTTGACTTATGCTAATATGCCATGCTTTGGTCAATCACATGATGAGGGTGACATCAAGCTATTTCCGAATCGTGAGCAAGGTATGTGGGGGTTCACGCTAGCCATTATGGTGATAGAAAATAGCAAGGAGTGGGCCTCCTTTCGACCCCCTTCACTTAAGATTTGATTTCGTTTACCATACGTCAAAGCATAGATCAACGAATATTTTATGGGTGGAGCTCACGTCACACATAGCCGTACACTCACGCGTGTGTAGTGAATGGTATCTTCTTCAGTCTTATTCATTGGTTGGTATGTGCTGGAGGTTTTTGATTCGTTGAAGGAGTTTGGTGAGAGAGGTGTCAATCACCTCCTCTGTTCAACTCAACACAATTTCAATTCAACTCTGACTTCATCTTCAGTATTGATGAGGCCCCCCTGGGTCTCCCTTTTCCTATATAAGTTGGTCTCTTCTCCTTTGTTCATCATCAAAAGGTGGAACCTCTGCTTGTACTATTGTAATAGTTTTCTTGAGTATTGTGAATAAAAGGCTTTGGAGGAAATTTCTGTGTGGGATCTATGGATGTTTGGATAAAGTTTACTCTACATTAGTGAGGTAAACTGTATTTGTTTTCATGCTTGTATATGTTTGGGATTAACTTGCTTTCGGAAGGAAATGGTATTTTTGTAAAGATAAAAGGTAAGTCTTGTTAGGTTACTCTTTTATTGCAAGTCGAAGAAGACTATTTGATATATGTATGATTTCATACTTAGATCTACATTGTTGTTGTAGTCTCTTTTGGTTTACACAGGTATTTTTTTAATCCTTGTTGCTAGTGTTGATAATCTTTTGCAGGAAGCTAAAGCTGGAGTATTGATGAGAAAATGTGCCCTACCTTTCCTTCAGTAAAACTAGAAAATAAGCTTTGTCCCTCTGATCTCACCAAGGAGGCGTTTTCTATCCTTTATTTCTTGCTCTACTCTGGGTTCTTTGACTTTTGATCCACAAATTTCTTAAAATTTTCTTTCGATTTCAAACGTTTCCATATTAGATCTAGCATCTAAAGTCATATCAAAGGTAGATCTGATGTCTAAAAGTTTCTATTTCTAGTCTGCTTCAAAGGTACATTTAAAATTCTAGATCTAGTTGCTTTTCCCTTTTTCTGCAAGTTTAAAAATTTTGAAAATTAAAAAAGCTTGTTGAAAGAGTTTCTATGCATTTTAAAGTTTGATCTAGCATTTTTGTGCTTGAGATTTGCTTGCCATTCTTCTTAAGGGGCAAGCAAAGATCCTAATAAGGCAAGCTTTCTAGCTTGCCTCACTTAGTTGTTTCCTTGTTTTTGTAATCAGTTGTTACTTAGATTTTTTTTTGTAATTTTTGGCATGTTGTCCAAAGACACTTCCAAAGTGTTTTTGGGCATCTTTCACTGACATATGCTTGCTGGTTTTTAACAGGCCCATCAAAAAAGAGAAGGAAACTCTGCCCGAAAATAGCTTTTTCGAACATCCGGAGCTCCCAGGAGGCTTTCCCCTTAGCTGGGCCTATTTCCTTTGCATGTTGTAACCCTTTGGATCCCAGATAACAAGGACCAAAGAGCATTCTCTGCTAAGGCATTGTAACCGATTAATAAAAACAAGTTTGAGTAGGCTCGGTAGAGCCCAGTCCCCATCCCCCTTGGGGGATTTGTGTCGGTGTCCTTCTTCTGTTTTCTTATACGCTGGTAGCGTAGTTGTCTTTCTTTATCATTTCATTCTTTGTTTGAGTTTTTTGGAGAAGTAACTTGAATACTTAACCACTGCACTATACCGAAGTACCATAAGGGAAAAGATTCGAGCAGTGTAGTAATTAAAAAACAAAAACAATTTTGTTATGCACTGTGTTGCCCACCTATTTCAACTAGGTGGCAACTCCATGTACACGAAGTTGTACATAATTGTACCTTAGGAAAATCTGAGGATTTTTCACTTCTGCAGGGCTATTGCCCCTTTGTAAAACGAAATGCCCGCTCCCCTGCGTGGGAAAATTAATGTAATTTTATGTGCTAGTGTGGGTCATATGATATGGATGCCACACCATGGAACTAGTTGTTAGGGAAGTCCCCTCATCGAGTGTTTTTCCCTTTCCAATTGATCTTGTTGTGTAAACGAGTTTAATCGGTTTGGTTTTCACTCAAAATCCTCCAAAGTGGTGACGGGCGTTCTACCAGTCAAGTCCATGAGGTGGCTAAGGCTTCAAGGAGTGATTCATGACCATGCTAGGAATCTATATAGAGTTTTACGGAGTTTCGTTGTGTTGTTGTATTTTTAATTATTTTTTCAAGTTAATTAATTTCACCCCTTGGTGATTAATTAACTTAGTTTTTGATGTAATAATGTAATTGTTCAAGCATGGCATTTTGTAATAGGGGCTATGAATGCAAAGTTAATTGCTATGAAACCCCCTAAGCCACTGCTTCGAGTCCCATGTCATTCTGATGAGTGGTTGAGGAGATAGACCATTTTTGTCTAAGCAAGATCTATTTTTCCTAGGGAATTAATTAAATTCCCTAAGTCAAAAATTCATATTATTTGATTTTGGAGTAAAAAATCAAATAATTCCATGGTAAATGGGTTTGGGGGTTCCTAAGCCTAGGAAAACTTACTCCAAATTTTTTCACCCCCCATGGCCTAGATATTAAATTTTCAAGTTATTTTTTAATTTTTCCTAAGTCAAATTGGAAAAATTTAAAAATTAAATTGAGAACTTTAATCTAAGGTGAATTTATTTTATCCTAAGTCAAAAGGATAAATATTTAAACTCCAAGCTAAGTTTAAAAAGTGGCAAACCCTAAGTTTTGTGGGGGCGCTAATGTTAAACCCTCACCAAATATTTAGAGGAGGGCGCAAGCATATTGAAGGGTCTCTACTACATTAAGTGGAGCGTCCAAGCCAAGATGGAGGCGCATGCTAATTTGGAGGAGGCTGCCATATAATGAAGGCGCTATTATTTGGAGGGCGTTAGCTACAAAATGGAAGAGCACTACATACCAAAGGGAGGCGCTATCATAAGAAGGGACCCACGCTAATCTAGAGGAGGCGCTATCATAAGAAGGGGCCCACGCTAAAATGGATGGGCGCTACCAAACTTTAGAGGTGCGCTATACATAGAGGGCGCCACCATGCTTTTATAGAGGCGCCAGACAAGATAGAAGGGGCGCTACCATTAAGAGGAGCGCTAGCTTGGATTAAGAGGAGCGCTAAGTTTGGAGGAATCCGCCAAGTTTAGAGGGGCGCCTACCTTGGGCCTACTCTATTTCTATTTTCATTTATTAACCTAAAAGCTCATCTAAGGGAGGATATTAAGTCAGAGACTTAGATCTGAGGTGAAGATTATTTAGACATGGATTAAGCTTCTAAACCATTGATTAAAAATTAATCCAAGGGTGTGGATTAATTGAGAAGATTGAAAAATCAAATACCTAGATCTAGTGGTGGAGATTAAACCCTAGATCTAGATCTAATCTCAGCCATTTATCTTCAATAGGTTGGGGTTTGCCTCAACTATTTAATGAGGGTCTCACTCCCTCATTAAACATGATCATTCATGCTATTGTTATGCTGCCGGAAATTTCTTGCTCTCATATTTTCTTGCTACACTTTGTATTGGAAGCTTTGCCCTAGTTGGGCCATTTAATAAAAATTTCTTTGGAGGGACACTATGCTGCAAATTCTTTCATGATCTACTACTCTTGAGGTAACTTGTGTATTGTTCTAGTTTTGCATTATTGTACTAGTCTAGTTAGCTCTCCACAAAGTATTTTGTGGAGAGATTAGAGAGTAAAAGTGCTTTTGCTTTCTTTTGTGAATGATCTAACATTGTCTTTCAAAGTATTTTGCAGGAAGTGTTAGATATTCTCCACTAGCCTTACGATAGTTTGCAGATCTAGACTTTTTTGCAGGTTGACCAATCAAGGAGACCTCTCCAAGGGCTTCATTCCGGCATATTTTAAATTCGGCCATCTACTTTCAGCCTTCCTGAAAAGGGGTTGTATTCACTGTATAGTGAATGTAATCTTTGTTTTAGGGCCCCAACCTGTTATACATTAGTTAGGGCTTATATTTCTGCTGTTTAGACACTGTTTAGGTGGCTGGAAACTCACTTTCCAGCCCTTTAAATCTCTTATTTCTGCAATATTTCACATTCAGATTTTTTTATGTAAATTTGTAAATTTTTGTACTAATGTTTTAACAACAAATTTTTAGTGTTTTCTGTGATTTCCAGCGAAGAATAGTTTGCTGGTTTATGCAGGTTGTGCATGAGTGAAGGAGATTTGATGCCCGAATAGGCCCAGGATCTCTTCAAACTTCAACCGTTTCAAAAGGGGTTCAAACCCTCAACCCTCTCTTTCATATTTTCCTGATTTATTGTAAACCCCAACGAGAGTCTCTTGGGGTATTCTGTAAAGTTTTATAAGCATTGGTAATCCATAAGTAGATAGATTAGGAAGTAGAGTAGGAAGTAGGATAATAGTTGTTTCAAGTTTCTGTTTATGCAATTTCATTTTGTTTTAAAAGTAATCATACAACCCATTAAACCTGTGTATCCTCTATCCGCTTGTCATCTCCCTTTAGGGACTTCAAGCCGGATATGAAAAACAGGGGAAGTGGGGGCTTAGGTAATTAAAATAACTTCCATTTTCTTGTACTACAATCAAACATTTTTATTTTCCAAGTCCAAGATCAAATAACGGCACCTCCCATAAGGGATACAGCTTGGTTGATCTTGTTGATCGCTTTAAAATAAACCTTGCATGTTAATCACCCAGATAAAATTTGATCTTAAAACTTACCAACAACAACTTCCCACAGCCTGCTCCTCTACTCGGTTATCACCCTCCGGGGTACTCCGAGATACGACCAGGGGACAGGGAAGTCTTAGTTTAATAGGCATCCATCTAGCCCTTTTTCTGTCAACTAAAAACAGTGACCTCAGGAAGCTAGAAGGGGTAGTAGACTGTGGGTGGTCTCTAGGCGCTTCGACGTCCTCCTTGTTGAGCACCGGGGCATTGGGGATTGACCTGTGAGCTACGGGTGGGCTTTGTTCCCACTTTGTTGAGCGCAACAGAATTCCTTCTTTGACTGGAGAAGTTCTAGATCGGGGTAGTCACACCACCGATTCCAAAACTTAATCCAAGAAGAAAAACTTTAATAAAATTAACTAAAATAAACCAAGAGACATTTCAAAACCGGTTCTACAACACTCTTCTATTTCAAGCACTATTTCACTTCAACATTGCACTACAATTTTTTACTTCCAGCACTTTACTTCTCAGTTACATCTTTTTACTTTCAATTCTGCAAATGATCATGTGGTGAATGTTAACTGCTTAAAATCTTTTCATACTTTAAATTTACTGCTGGTTCAATAATCTTCATTCATAACAATTTTCTGCCATCTTGTAAATCTGTTTCATTGTCCATACATTTGTTTTATTTCATTACTGTTTATAATTATATTGTTTATTCATATGTTTCATTATTAAACACCGAAGCTACAGTTTAATCGCAAATTTAAATCTTAGTTTTATTTGTAAAGTTCATAAAGACATAATCTATCTTTAGACTCCATTGTAATAGGCACTGGTCTTGTTTTATATAAGGTCTTAGCCTCTTTCTTTTTTTAAATGATCCCTTTAATTAATCAGTGATTAATTAATAAACCTGGAACTTAGTTTTCCCATAGGGACTACCCCCCTTGGCTCTGTTGGGATCTTGCCTAAACGGAGGAGTTGTGGACTGTGGTGACAGTGGTCCCCAGCTCTCACTTGCCCCCAAGGACACACATAGCAAGTTGTGACTTTCCTGCATCTTAAAGTGTGAATTAGGCGGCAACACACTGCTAAGTTAAAATAAACCCCCTGGCTTTCCCGAGTACAGGTTCGTGGATAAGGGCTTGCCTGAGTACTGAATCTGGAAAGAGACTCCTGCATTTTATCTTTTTTCTAAATTAGAAAACTTGTTCTAAAACTTTAAAATAAACCAAGACTCCTTCCTCATATGCTCTACACCGCTGCAGCTTGTTTGATCAGTTGGCTGTATCAGAAAGAGATACAAGTTACTAGATCTAATAGGAAAATCCACACAAGTAATTTTCTCGAGAACTCGGGAGGTTGCAAAGGGTAATCACTACAGAGTCAGGGGGCTACTCTAAGCAGGTCTATCCTCACCCCGTTGGACACTTGGTATTACCGCTTTAGCACTCGGTTCGAAGGGACTTGACTTGTGTTAACTTTTCATATGCTTAGCTAATACATCAGTATTTCATTTCATTTTCATAACAAAAGCATATAAACAGGATCACTGAAAGAAACAGTATCACAAGAACAACACAGATTTACCCTGGAAAAACCCTAAAGGGAAAAACCCAGCAAAAGCTTCCTCAATATAGATGCCCCAAAAAAATAAAAGACAAAAGATAAAACTAGCAAGGAGATCAAAGCCTAATCCTCCTCCTTCTCCAGCTACTCTTCTCTCCTACACTAATGCGCTACACAAGTGAGAGTGTGTGCTCCAAATGAGGAGCGCTACACCTCTATTTATATTCATCCATTCACTTAAGTTAACTCATCTGTCATGTAGGCTCGAGTTACACATGTAGGCTCAAGTAACCACACTAGGGTGCTAATGACCCACCTTTACAATTAGAGGGGACTACCTCATGACTCTTATTAGTTCTTCCGATTAGGAGCATCGAGGTACAAAGTAATACAAGTGGTTCTCCCAGTAGGACCATCAGGGACCACAAAAGATACATATAGAATATTCTTCAAAGCTACAATATTTCAACACTCCCCCTTAACGAGAAGGGTATTCTACAACAACATCAACAACAACAATAACAGGAGAGAGAGAGAGAGCATCATCAGCATCATCAGGGTTACACATCTATAAATCATTGGAAGCTTTTCAACATCATGTAGTCTTCATCTTCAATCTTCAGTCTTCAGCAAGATCAGCACTTTGACCACTTCGATCAGCAACAATCTTTGACCGCTTCGATCAGCAACAATCTTCAGCACTTTGACCTTTCGATCAGCAACATCATCTTTAGCACTTTGACCTTTCGATCAGCAACATCATCATCATCATACTCTGATCATTCGATCAGTATCATCATCATCATCATACTCTGATCTTTCGAACAACAACATCATCATCATCATACTCTGATCTTCCGATCAGCACGTCATCATCATCATACTCTAATCTTTCGATCAGTACGTCATCATCATCAGCAATAACCTGCAATCCACAACACGAAAACAAAAGTCTTTGGATCATTTTTGGACCTAAGTCCAGGGATGATACAATCCTATCACATTCTCGACAACCAAAGTCACTGGATTGATTACGAGATAATCAGTCCCTATCACTTTAGGACTAGGTCCAAGGATGATACAATCCTACCGCATTCTTGACAACCGAAGTCACTGGATTGATTAGAGGATAATCAGTCCCTATCACTTTAGGACTTGGTCCAAGGATGATGCAATCCTACCACTTTCTCGGGGACGGAAGCCTCCGGATACCCTTCTGAACTGAAGTTCAAGGATGATGCAATCCTGCCACTTTCTTGAGGACCGAAGCCTCCTGATGCCTTTCTGAACCGAAGTTCAAGGATGATGCAATCCTGCCACTTTCTTGGGGACCGAAGCCTCTGGATACCTTTCTGAACCGAAGTTCAAGGATGATGCAATCCTGCCACTTTCCCGAGGACCGAAGCCTTCGGATACCTTTTTGAACCGAAGTTCAAGGTTGATGCAATCCCACTACATTCTCGAGGACTGAAGTCACCGGATCTATTCTGGACAGATGTCCCGGGATGATACAATCCCTCTTCATTCTCAAGGACCGAGGTCTCCGGATCACTTTAGGGCAAGTGCCCAGGGATGATACAATCCCACTGCAACATCACTACTCCCCCTTTCGAGGAAGGCCTTTTCAAACAACACCAAGCTTGTCTCGAAAGTGTTCGAACTTTACTCGAGACAGAGGCTTCGTTAGTACATCATCATCTACATCTTCAGTATGTGAATACTAAACTATCACCATCTGTATCTCCAGCATGTGAATACTAAAAGCATCATCTATATCTTCAGTATGGGAATACTGAAACATCATCATTTGCATCTTATCTCATATGTAGAAATACCGGATTTCTATGTGTTACAACAGAACACAAGGTTCTCTGTCATCACAACTCTGGTTATCACATAGAATCATTGTAGTATCCATCTTCAGTTCAAGGAGACCTGATATCAACTTCTGAAGACATATGGCTTCACAATTTAGCAAAGCAATCTGCTGTGTATTTTGCTTCAGTCGTGCTAAGAGAAACACTGGATTGTTTTCTACTAAACCATGAAATCATAGCAGATTCCAAACTATAACATCCACCTGATGTGCTCTTTCTATCGGAGGTACTTCCAGCCCAATCTGCATCTGTATAGTCATACAATCTATGGCTGCCATCATAGTATAGACCAAAATCTATAGTCCCTTTCAGATATCTCATCACATGTTTAGCAGCTACTAGGTGAACCCGTCTTGGTTGAACAAGATATTGACTTAAGGTGTTCACAGCAAAACAAATGTCTGGTCCAATAATCTGTCTGTATTGAGTCACATCCACTAACTCTGATGAGTCATCAGCTAACAACTTCAGGTTGGAATCCATGGGTGTGACCATGGATTTGCATTCCAACATATCAAATCTTTCCAAACTTTGCACTGCATACTTTCCCTGATTGAGAAAGATTCCTTCATACTTCTAGAACTAGGAAATAAAGTATTAGACCAAGGTCTAAATTCTTCAACGAACTTCTTGCATTCTACAATCTGTTTCTCATACCCTGTCAGAAATATATCATCCACATATAGTAATAGTATGGCAGGTTCATCTTCTACAACCTTGTAATAAAAGTTAGGATCAGCTTTTACTCTTGGTAAAGCCCATGTTCGACAGGAAAATATCTATTCTTCCATACCAAGATGCGGGAGCTTGCTTCAGGCCATAGAGGGCCTTCTTCATCTTGCATATGTGAGTCCATCTGTCTTCAACTTCAAATCCTTGTGACTATTTGATGTAAAACTCTTCCTCAATCATACCATTAAGGAAGGTTGTTTTCACATCCATCTGGTGTAAGTCCCACTTCATCATGGATGCAAGTGCCATGATAGCTCTAATCGAAGTATACCGTGCTACTAGGGCAAATGTCTCTTCATAGTCAAAAACCTCTGGCAACAAATCTTGCTTTATACTTCTCAATACTTCCATCAGCTGCATGCTTTATTTTGTATATATCCATTTGGAGGATACTATACTCTTTCCTTCTGGTTTGGGAACTGTATCCCAAACATCATTCTAGTATTCTTTCATCATAACATCTTCCATGAGTTCGTCTTATCGGGTCATCAACATATCCCAGTCTTCTGCATTCAACCTTGAAGGTTGGAACCCACTTTACTCTTGGTAAAGTCTCGATCCAGCAGGAAGCTGTCCATCATGTCGTACCATGTCGAACTTAGATATCTTCTGTAGTCACTCCCCCTGAAGTGGAGTATCATCTTCCCTCTTCATTCTGTACAGGTGGTTCTATGCTTGATATATATTTGTCAATAGAGTATGTCATGTCATAGTCTATTCCTTCTGAGGTAAATCATGAACCTTGCTTTGTACACTTGTTCTTGTAGATCCATATGGAAGATACTACTTACTTCCCTTTATGTCTCGAAATCATATCGTATACATCATTCCCTATGATCAACTGTTATTCTTTGATCATAGCTTCTTTCATAGCATTCTTTTCTTCATCTTGAGTTATCTTTCGTACCCATGGTGGTCTTCATCCTTCGAGGTGGATCTACCGCTCTCTGAAGCTCTTTCTTCCGCCATGGTGTCTCTGGCCCTGAGAGCTTCAAATTCACGTTTATTGGAGTGAATCTTGAATTGTCATCACTTGTTCTTCAGAACAAGTCTCATCCTTCTTTTCTTGTAGGAGGTTGTACAGGACCTTTCCTACAATTCAAATGAACCAGTTGCATGGTTAGAACTAT
This sequence comes from Pseudotsuga menziesii, assembly GCA_001517045.1. Taxonomy (NCBI): domain Eukaryota; kingdom Viridiplantae; phylum Streptophyta; class Pinopsida; order Pinales; family Pinaceae; genus Pseudotsuga; species Pseudotsuga menziesii. The sequence goes on from LPNX010080947.1 coordinate 619,545, forward strand.
TTCATAAAACATATGCATAATGACAAATTCTTATGCATCATGCAACTGTTTAGCCAATACAACATTCATCCATATCTCATAGAAACTTTTCTAGATGCCTTCCATCTCTACCAGGACAACATTGAGATTGTGCACTAATCCAATATGTCAGCAAAGAAGTTTCATTCTAGATAAGTAGCAATGGAGAGTTGTATAGCACCATGAATTAATTACCCACCACATGCATATTAGTAGTATATAGTCGTTAATGCAAACAATCTATAACACATCAAACTGAATATAATCAAATGCATAACAAAACAATATCATTAAATGACAATTGAATATTTATCTTTTGTTTGTTTCGTGGGTAGAATCCTTCTTGATCATTCTGCTTCATCATCTTCTTCACTCATGAAATCATCATTTCTTATCCAAATGATAAGATGGATAAGAGGTTCGTCAATAATTGAGTTTTTCATATTCCTCATCGCTTGAGGGATCTTCTTTAAATGGTGAGAGCTTGATCTTCAATTTGCTCCCATCTTTCTTCTTCTCTTCTTATAAGACGAGCTTCTTCTTCTTCCCAGAGTCTGTTGAAAGTAATTACTTCCTTCTGGCACACATTCCTTGAATGAATGAATTCTATGATCCTGGGAGACCATTCAAGGTGGCTATCACCACTTCTTCATTCTCCGCTTCTTCTTCTACCGCTTCAAGATGTTCTGCATTCTAGATCTTCACATTCATCAACTGTTTTCTCAAAGCCCTCTTCTGATTTATGTTTTTATCTTCAAATAGCTTGATTAAGGAATCAAACATCTTCGGTGTCTTTAGGGAAGACACTTGTGGTACAAGTTGATCCGTGATTGAATCAACAATGATATTCTTGGCCTTGATCAAGTTCTTCTTGTGTAAGGCTTTGAGCCTCATCTCCTTCTAGAACTGGAACCTCTCTACTCATGTAGGTGTCCAATTCATTTTCTTTAAAGAGATCAAATACTTTCATGCTTGGAAGTTGTCAACTTCACCAAGCTTATCATCAAGTTGATGTGATAGATCACTTTGAAATGAGAACCTCAAATGCAAATAGCAAAAGATTAGATCTTACCGATTTGAGGTGTCCGTCCTGCTTCCGGAGCTGGCTGATCTAAGGTTTTCAGAGAAACCCTAATTTTCAAAACTTGGAATCTTTCAGATCTGATTGGATAGAAAGATAGATCTCTTCAAATGGAGCTGTTCAATGTACTCCTTTTCTGAAAACAGTGGAGGGAAGCTCCCGGAACAGGAAGCCCTAGTTTTCCAATTTCTCCTGCAGAAATCCCTGTCACTGTTTCTATGCTATCTCCGAAATTACTGCTCCTCTATGTCTGAAATTTCTCACTGAAGTAACCTCACATGTCTCTGATCCAACACCACAGGTTTCATCATAATTGGTTTCACCAATTGGGATTTATGATCATTTTCCCAAGGTGACCTGTTACAGGACTATTAAGAACAGCGAAGTTGTACGGCCTGCCACGTGTCACTGTTTAATCTTCGGGTTCTGAAATTCGGACCACAGAAAGTACAGTCCGTGCTCTTTCCGGAAAATCTTTAGCAATTCCATTTGGACCTCTGTAGCCCAAGCTATAGCAATTTTCCCTAGGTGTCCTGTTTAGGGATGAATTCTGGAATAGGCTAGAACCCTAACTTGGAGGGATCATATCTCCCAGAATATAGCGAATCTGAGGCTGAATTTTGGACATAGTGTACATCAGGATTTTATCTTCGGCCTCTACAATTTTCAGCTCCTAAACCTTCTCCAATCTCGGGATATAGCGAATTTACCAAAACTTAGCAGTTTTAGTATTTAGGGTTTTTCTAGCTCGGGGTCAAACTAGGGTTTGACTTTCCCAAAGTTTCACCCAACCAAAAATCTTGATCCAGGTCTCTAAACTTCGATTCTGATGAGGAGAGAAATCCTATGCTGGGATCACTCAAAAATTCTTCTTCTGCAAGAAGCCCTAATTTCCCGCACCAAAAACTAAAAATGCTCGGAATCGAATTTTGTTTCGACAGAAAGATGTGCCCTTCAATGGAGAGTCATCCTAGCCTTCTTTTGCTGATCGATTGTGGAGAGAGAACCAAAAAGTAAGAAGCCCTAGCTTCTGTAGCTTGTGAAAGCTGTCCTATTCAGGTTAGCTCTGATACCATATTAACTTTTCATATGCTTAGCTAATACATCAGTATTTCATTTCATTTTCATAACAAAAGCATATAATAAGGATCACTGAAAGAAACAGTATCACAAAAACAACACAGATTTACCCTGGAAAAACCCTAAAGGGAAAAACCCAGCAAAAGCTTCCTCAATATAAATGCCCCGAAAAGATAAAAGACAAAAGATAAAACCAACAAGGAGATCAAAGCCTAATCCTCCTCCTTCTCCAGAGACTCTTCTCTCCTCCACTAATGGGCTACACAAGTGAGAGTTTGTGCTCCAAATGAGGAGCGCTACACCTCTATTTATATTCATCCGTTCACTTAAGTTAACTCATCTGTCATGTAGGCTCAAGTTAATCATGTAGGCTCGAGTTACACATGTAGGCTCAAGTAACCACACTAGGGTGCTAATGACCCACCTTTACAATTAGAGGGGACTACCTCATAACTCTTATTAGTTCTTCCGATTAGGAGCATTGGGGTACAAAGTAATACAAGTGGTTCTCCCGGTTGGACCATCGGGGACCACAAAAAGATACATATAGAATATTCTTCGAAGTTACAATATTTCAACAACTTGTTGGTCCAAACCCACAATTTACCCATTCCTTAATCAATTCATTTAATAATTTAAAATTTACCAACCGAGACACTGCAATACTTTCACTGAGACTACACTAGCAACCCACATCTGCAAGCACTCTTTTCATTTTGGCACCGGTCTATTCTGTTCCTTTTTGCATAAGTTAATATCACAATGTGTCATTGAATTTTGTGTATCTAATTTGAGTTAAGGTGTTGCTAAGGTTAAATTTTGTTGGCGGTAATTGGTAATTTCTTTATTTCATCCATTCCATATTAAAACTCCTAGAATTAATTATTTCTCTCGTAGAGTAAAAACCTTAGATTTTACTTTTCGTTAAGGTCTACCCCCCTTGGCTTCACTAGCAGTTGGCCTAGACGGAGGAGCTAAGAATTAGGTGACAGCGCTTGGCTCGAGCTTGCCCCCAAGGTCCCACCCAGTGGCTTGAAGATTTCTGCCACGTTACCCAAGGTGCGAATTAGGCGGCAACACTCTACTGGGATGGAATTTTTGGCATAGAAACTCTGGAGAATTTCTACTGTAACATTTTGCTTAAGATTTAATAAAGTTGATGACTTTGGAGGTCAAAGCGGAAGCTCTATGTTGATCATGATTCACCGTGTGAGGTGATACCTTTCTTTGTTCCTTTCTTTATGGATTCTTAAGCATTTAATTGTATAAATTTTGAAGGCTAACAATCTAGCACTATTTCATATAATCTATGTTTTTCTCTTGAAGATTGTGTGCTTTCAGGTATAGTCCGATATACAGGGGCTTTTTTATGGTTAACATTCATTTTGCAGGTTCCACAAGAAATCATTCTCTTTCAAGAAAATCGAGAAGCACAATTTCTTTGCCTCATCTATCAAGTAAAAGAAATCTTTTGGGTTACTTTTTTCAATTTGAATCTAAGTTTCTCCTTTCTCAATATTTCTATGTGTCTTATGTTCGTTTTGACCTGAGAAAGTAAGCTTGGGATTTGATCCCAAGTGCCACATAATTTTGTGGCTACTTCTCTTTCCCCACTAGCATCCTTGCGTACATCCAGCTAGACTAGACGGTTTCGGGACTAGTGCTTCTAGTGGTCATGTCACATCCCCATGCCTCCGACCGACGTAGAGGACGCGACTACAAGCTTTATCAGACCGGGCTAAGAGCCCATGAACATGAAAATTCACAAAAATTGCTAAAATAGAATGCTTAAACAAATTTGAACTAAAATATGCACATAGGATTATTCATCATGCACAGATGCAATTTAATCCTCATCCACAGCAGAAACCAACAGCATTCATACATGCATGTATTCATTTAACATGTTCATCAATTCCATTAACAGAAATTAAGATTGCAGAAGTAAAATGGAGAAAATCACTTATCTTATGATGAACTCGAGCCGCAACCAGCTACGTCGCTGCAACGTTCCACCCAACCGTAGGCCAGCGTGCTCCTTAATCTCTCAACAGCGCTGCCACCCCCGAGCTGGGCATGATTCTCCAAGGAATAAGGGAACTAGCAGGCTTACACATAGCCAGGGGTATACAAATCACAGCCAAGCCAACACAGTTGGGTTTATCTGGCCATTAAGGAGTTGGAGAAGGCAAATTGCTAAGTTGGTGAGCTCATTATAGAGCTAAGAACACCTACACCAGAACTAGCCTGACCTCTAAAACACCCAAACACACCCAACACAAGGAATCAGTCCCTTCTCTGCTACACAGTCCCTCAGGCCCTGCATTCCCTTCCAGTGCTATTCAGGGGTGATGGAGAAGAAGGCCAGCCCTCTAGCTCTGTCTGTGTGGTTTCCAGCCACCAGGTTTATCAAGCAAATCTAAGCCAACATCTCTGCTCCTCTCACAGTCCGAAGACCAACCATTGCACTTCGGCAATTAATTTAGCTGTTACAGCTTAAACCAGGGAAAAACGACTTCAACCCATCTACAACAGTCCCCAAACGTAACAGCAAAAATGGCTCACAACGTGGGGAAAACAATAGTCCTGAAGCTTATCAGTGAGCACAACTCACAGCAGGGAAAAAACGTCCCAAATAGTCTGTGCGTGAGACCAATAGTCAGTGAGACAGCCAAAAACGTGAATGGCCCTTCACAGCCAGTCGGGGATGAAAAGGCACGGCTCTCAGCTCACTGCAACAGCTAGAAAACTAGGAAAATTCCTGTGCGTGAGGAACAATCCGACCCTGTGAGGAATGAACAACAATGGAGGTCCTGCGTGAGGAAAAACAGCTCCGTTTTTGTCCGTGGGTGAACAGACAACAAGGAGGACGCGAAATTTCAGTGCGTCGGTGTTCAGCAACTCGTGGAGCCAAGAAAAATGTCTGCGTGAGACCAAAACTGCCAAGAACCTATGCGTGAGGAGAATCAGACAAAATCATGGTGAGAGTGGAATTGCATGCGTGATTGAAGTCAACAGGGGTGGAGTGTGCGTGTGAGTGAGGACTGACAGTCCTGCCACCCCACTCCCAAAGACCATTAACTACTTCAACTACCAGCAACCTTTCTTAATGAAAGTGGTTGGGATAAACAAGGTAAGAAAACACATGGATATTTCCCCTCAATGGCCCAAGGTTTGACAAATTTTCCCACCCTTATCCTAGTGAAAATCATGCCCCATTCGATTTAGTTGCCGCGACCGTAGCTGGTTATGTTCATTTTAATTATAGATGCATATTTACATGGTGATAAACTCAAAACATATGCCGCATGCCCCGATATACCATCGGTGACAAATTTAAATCCAAAACATAGCATAACCGATCAATGGTGGGGCCTTGGCCTTTAACTCCACACCATGATCATTTACAATATACACATCATATACATCTAAGGTAACGGGGTCAAAACCAGGACATTACAAGTCACCTTGTTCGGAGGTTGATCCCACCGTTGATTGATTTTTTCCTCTTCTTCTAGGTTGGATTTGGCCTCCTTCCACCTTATTCTGTGATTTTCTTCTTGGTTTTCTTCACTGCCCTCTTTTTTCATTTTTAATGCAGCCACTTTTCTCTCTTTTCGGTGCCCCATTTTTACCATTTTTTGCAGCTCATTGATTGTTTAGTTCACTACCCTATTCTTCCCATCCTTTGCACCAAAATTCCTATTTTTGTTTCTCGCTTTTTCCCCTCTTTTCCTCTTTTGTTCCAGCCCTCTTTTGCCCTCTTATTGCTCCTTTCTATCTTCTTCCTTTTTCCCTCTTTGCAAGTTTGAAGAATATGTTCTCAACAAAAAGATAAGTCACACTCCTTTTTACATAAAGTCCATTAATAAAGTGTCATGTTAGTCTTCTAGCTTTATTTCAAAATTCCTTTCAAGAGTTGAATTCCCAAGGAAAATTGTAAATCTCAATAAAGTTTCTCTTTTTGTTTGAGTGGGGTTTTTAAGCCTCCACTCCCAACCTCCCCCATTTGGGGAGGTTTGTGGTGTTCTTATTTTTATGTGCTTAGATTAGATGTGCTTGTGCTTAGAATAATCTCATTATCTTTCTTAGAATACTAATTGCTAGATTAGCCCATTTTGTTTCATTACTAAGTTGATTACTTCATCTTTTAAATGTTTCATCTTTCAATAAGTAAATCAACTGTTTAAAGTAGAAATCTCTTGAATCTCACTTTGTGGATCAAGAGTGCTCTCTATCGGAGAGTTGTCTTTTATTTCGGTTTTTACTTACCCCCATGCTCTCTTGATTAGGGACTAAAAACCTGAAAGAGATTCTTAAGTAGATTAGTATTTTTTTTACATTTTTGTAAGTTAATTAATTAATCTCTAAAGTCTCTTGAACTTGCCGTAATCCAAGTCAAGAGCACTCTCTATCGGAGAGCATTCCCACTGCATATCCTTGCATCAAGCATATAGTTTAGTTAAGTCTCTTGAACTTTTGTCATAAGACAAAGTCAAGAGCGCTCTTTGTCGGAGGGTTTTAATCAATTCACTTAATAAATTTTTGCAACTCACATTTCCCCGCTAATTAATTAATCTTGTTGTTTCCTTGCCGGAGTATGCTCTGACCGACCTAAAAATCAGAGTACCCAGAAATGACATTTGATTGTTAATCTCACAAGACTCATCATAATAAAATTTTATCTCGTAACCAACGCACCAGCATTGTAGAAAGTTTCCTAAGTCATTCCTAGTAAAGGCGTCGAACTCCTCGATGTCTAGAGTCTCAGCTAGCTGGTCAATTTTCGCGATACCAGCCTGAGATACTGGGTGGGCCGTCATGTCTCCAACGAATTGACTTGGAAGATTTTCCCGGCTGATCTTGTGATACTTTTCGTTGAAGCCCTAAACAAGATCATTTAAAAAACATTTAAAATATACCAAGAGCACTCGCATAACATCCACTAGCTATATTTCAGGACTTGGTTTTATTTCTTTAAGCATTGCAGAGCTTTGACTCCATAAGGCACTAGTCTATTAATTTATGCGTGATTGTTACATCTGGATCATTTGTCTTTAGCTTATAAAAATCTTTATCTGTTAATGCAACTTTATCTCACAAGTCTTTATATACTGTTCATCTGTTAATTCAGTACAGCAACATGGATTGCTTTTGTCTTGTGTTTGAAATTTATAATTTTAATCATCTCTAATCACAATAACTCTTAAACAACACCCATCTGCATCCAAACATCAAAACTTAACTTAAAACATTGAGCCATAGAAAACTCTTTGTTAGGGACTACCCCCCTTGGCTTCGTTAGGAGTTAGCCTAAATGGAGGAGCTAGGAGTAGGTGACAGTACCTAGCTCTGTGCTTCCCCCCAAGGTCACACCTCTCCCACTTTCTCAAGTGAGGAGACAGCTTTCAGAAGATTTTTGCTGCTGGTGTGCAATCGGCGGACAACACGGTCTGCATTAATTTCAAGGAGATTCAACACAGTTTTCAAGAAGGGTTTAAGGCACAGAAATCAATGAGTACGGTCTGTAATAAATGTTCTCCATACAGTGAATTCTGGGCATGTTTTCCAAGGAAGATTTGGCACAAATTTCAAGGATGGAATTTTCAACAGTGGGTTCAAATTTCAAGACTGAAAATTGATAAGTACTGCTGATTTCATTTCTGTAATTTATTTTACTGAAGAAAAAATAAAATCCCACTCTGCAAACAGGTTTTCCCTCAGGGGTTTTGTCTTGGACCGTTGGTAAAAAACAAGCATGTTAATTTCATGTGTGTAAATGTCTGAAATTTTCTGAGTTTCAAATTTCGAGTTTGAAAAGAAAATTTCTGAATTGCTTAAAATTGAGAAAACGTTCCTCATGTGTTTCAGTCAAGTTAAATTTTTGTAAAAATTTATGCATTGAAGTGATGGGCATTAAACCATGTAGAGAAGCCAAAAGGCTTGAAATCGGGTTGGGGAAACTTTCAAAAACTTTTATGGAGGCTAGCATGTGAACACATTTGGCTGGTGGGGTTTCTTTTGTTGATGTAATTGTAACTTCGGAATGTATTCACTTGTATTTCTTATGTATTGTACCCCGATGTTTATTCCGGGATGTGTCTGTAATGTAATTGAGTCATGTCATGCCCCGATGTTTCGATCGGGAGTTTCTATAATGTAATCAAGTGATGTCAAGTCAATGTGGGTAACCCTCCTATTGTTCAAGGGTTAAAGTCCCCGCAGTTCTGGGGCACTAGGGTTGTTAGACTCACCTAGTGAAGTCGGCCCTAGTAGGGTTTAGTCAAGTCGGAAATTAGTATAAATAGAGAGCTAGCCTCTCTATTTATCGCATAGTCACTCACACTCAATTGTAGCACATAGCTGAGGAAGAAGAAGACACTGGGGCTTGGAAGAAAGAAGGTTACTGCTGTCGGGAAATCATCTTACTGTTTTGGGTTTTACTTTTGGTGCTGATTCTATCTCTGAGGAAGTTGCGGGGTTTTCTCCATTTATGGTTTCCCCGAGGAAAAACACTGTGTTCATTGTCTCTTGTGTTTGATTGTTGTGCTTCTTCTCTTAGTTAAAGATCCTAATATAATGCTAGCTTAATGTTAAAATTCTAAAATGGTATCAAAGCTAACCTGAGAAGAAGATACTGTGCAGCTGCGGGAACTAGGGCTTCCTACTTTGTGGATCTCTCTCCACAAATTTTCAACAAAAGAAGGTTGGAATAACTCTCCTCCCTAGGGCGCATCTTTCTGTCGAAGCAGAATCCAATTCTAAGGTTTTTCAGTTTTGGACTCGACATTGCTACTGGAAATTAGGGCCTTTCACAGAAGTGGAATTTTTCAGTGAGCACAGGCCTGGATTGATCTCCTCCTCAAAATTGAAGTTTAGAAATCAAGATCAAAGCATTTGGTTGGACAGAACTCCGAAAAAGCAAAACCCTAATCTGTTCCTGAACCAGCATTGCAGAATTTCAGCTCCAAATCCAGATCCGACATCTTGACCTGGTAAGATCTAAATCTTTTGTATTTCCATTTGAGGTTCTGAGTTAAGATGTCTCATCATACCAAGCTTGATGAAAAGCTTGAGGGCACTGATGACTTCTGAGCTTGGATGTATAGGATCTCCCTGGTTCTGGAAGAAAATGAGTTGGACTCCTACATCCATGAGGAGGTTCCAGTTCCAGAGGGAGATGAAGCTAAGGCCTTACATAAGAAAAAGTTGGTTATGGCAAAGAGGATTATTCCTGATTCAATCAAGGATCACCTCATACCACAGGTGTCCTCCCTCAAGACACCTAAAGCTTTGTTTGATGCCCTAACCAAACTGTTTGAAGGGAAGAACATTAACCGGAAGATGACTCTAAGGAATCAGTTGAAGAATGTAAAGATCCAGAATGAGGAGACCATCCAGTCATACTTCACAAGGGCCTCCCAGATCAAAGAACAGCTGGAAGCAGTAGATGAAGAAGTGGAGAATGCAGAAATTGTGATGACAACCTTGAATGGTCTCCCTAGGTCATGGGATTCTTTCATCCAAGGAATCTGTGCTAGGAAAAAATTAGTCAAGTTCAATAGACTGTGGGAAGAATGTTCTCAAGAAGAAGCTCGAGAAGAAAAGATGGGAAGCGAAGATCAAGCTCTCACAGTACACTCCAAGAAAGGAAGAAGGGAAAATCATCATCACCAAGGTAAGCATTCTCATCAGAAAAATCTATCCAAACTCAGATGTTATACATGCAATGAATTAGGACACTTTGCTAAAGATTGTCCCATGAATAAGAATGGATCCAAGAAGAAGAACTCCAAAAGAAGACATCATGCTCACACTACTGAGGATGATGATCCTCCTAGGAAGAAAGTGAAGAAGAATATGTTCTGATCTCCGCTCTCACGAGAACTGTCACTCATGGAAGCAAAGACTGGCTTATTGACAGTGGGGCTTCCAAACACATGACAGGTTTCAAGGAATCTTTTGAGAAACTATCTGAACATAATTCACCCCATAAGGTGAAACTTGGGGATGACTACCAATATCCCATAAAAGGTAGTGGGGAATCCTCCTACAAGCTAGACTCTAGGAAGTCTATGAAAATGAAGGATGTCTTGTTTGTACCAGGACTAAAGAAGAATCTTCTCTCCATATCAGCACTGAATGCAAAAGGCATGAGGGTTGTATTTGTAGATGGCCAAGTCCTCATGTGGTCAAGAGGAAAAACTATTTATGATGCAAAAGTAATTGGAGAACAAGAAGGAGAATTATACAATTGAAGGGCCATCCAAAACAAGCTTTGGTCCATGACACAGTAGAGCCAAATGAACTTTGGCACAGAAGGCTTGCACATGTGCACTACAGAGCACTACCACTTACAAGTAAAGCTGTTGAAGGTCTTCCAGAAATTCAAGCAAAACATGATGGAGTCTGCAAAGGATGTGCGAAAGCAAAGAATACAAAGAAGACATTTCCAAGTAGCGAGAGCAAGGCAAATGGAATCTTGGAAATCATCCACTCTGATGTATGCGGACCAATGTCATCAAGTTCACTAAGCGGGTATGTATACTATGTTTTTTTTATTGATGACTTTTCTAGGAAGACATGGATTTACTTCATGAAGAACAAAGATGAAGTTTTCAGCAAGTTCAAGGAATTTAAAGCCTTGATCGAGAACCACACAGAAAAGAATATCAAGACCTTTCGATCAGATAATGGTGGAGAATTCACATTAAAGGAATTCAAAGACTTATGCAAAGAATCGGGGATTAAGAGGGAGTTATCCACTCCATATAATCCACAACAGAATGGGGTTGCAGAAAGAAAGAATAGAACTATCATGGAAGCTGCAAGAGCAATGCTTCATGATCAAGATCTTCCCATGCATCTATGGGCAGAGGCTACCAGAACAGCGGTGTATGTACAGAACCGTACTCCACACAGAGTATTCGAGAACAAGACACCTAAAGAAGTTTTTTCCAGCAAGAAACCAAAAGTCAGCCATCTCAGAATATTTGGTTGTCCATTGTACATACACATTCCGAAAGAAAAGAGGACTAAATTAGATCCTTCAGGAAAGAAGGGTATATTTGTGGGATACTCTGAAAGCTCGAAGGCTTACAGAATATACTTCCCAGGATTCAAGAAGATCAACATCAGCAGGGATGTAACATTTCACGAAAATTCAGCTTACAACAAATCCAGAAAGAAACCTGTCGAAGATCTTGAAGAAGCAGAAGCACCCAGAATTCATGATACAACCATGAACGAAGAAACTCAAGAAGAAGATCGAGAATTTGAAGAACCTCAAGAACCTGTAGATCCACCTCAAGAGAAGAATCCTCACAAGAGGAAACCTGCTTAGGTACGAGAAGCTATCCAAGGTGCGGAAATATATGGGGCTCCAGAAGAGAATCATAGAGAAAGAAAGAGAACCAGATCCTGCTCCGAGTATGTAGCTTTACTATGTGAACTACAAGATCAAGCATGCTGCAGATGGCAGCATAAAGAAATATAAAGCAAGATTCGTGGCTCGTGGCTTCTCACAGAAAGAAGGAATAGATTATGAAGAAACCTTTGCACCTATAGCCAGATACACTTCCATCAGATCAGTACTTGCTCTGGCTGCAATGATGAAATGTGTTGTCCGCCGATTGCACACCAGCAGCAGAAATCAATTGAAAGCTGTCTCCTCACTTAGGAAAATGGGAGAGGTGTGACCTTGGGGGCAAGCATAAAGATAGGTACTGTTACTTACTCCTAGCTCCTCCGTTTAGGCAAACTCCTAACGAAGCCAAGGGGGGTAGTCCCTACAAAAGAGTTTTCTAAGGCTCTTAAGTTGTTAAAGTGTTTTAATTAGTTGCGGATGCGGATGGGTGTTATTTAGGAGTTTATTATGATTTAAAGTGTTTCTTTATTAAGAGAATGATGATTAACCAGAAGCAATCCACGTTGCTAACAAGAGATTACAAAGATAAGCAAACATTCCAGACTTTCGACTAAGCATTTAGATATAAAAATTGAAATGAACAATAAACAGTTGATGAAGATAGAAAATTATTCAAATATAACAAAGGACCAATGCCTTATGGAGTCAATAAAATGTGTAAATAAAATAAAAGTATAGGAATTAAGCTAGTGAGTGTTAGATTGTGCGAGTGTTCTTGGTAGGTTTTAAAAGATTTTAATGGTGATCTTACTTAAAGTGTCTGGATATCCTAACCGGAAATACCTTCAGTGGCTTCGTTCGAAGACATGACAGACCTGTCTGGGATCACAACTAAGTGTTCAATAACTTAACTAACTGTGTCTAGACTGGGTTGCCCGGCGCCCACACTTGGAATTTGCCCACTTGCCTCAGTATTTAATCGAAACAACGTCAGTGCGTTGGTTATGGGAAAAAAGTTTTAATTAAGTTACTTTGTGTGAACTTAACAAGTCCGTTCACCGTTCTGAGTACGAGCCCAACCCGAAAGTCGACAGAGCATCTAGGTGAAGGATGATCAATGAAGTTAATTAATTATGGGGTGTGTGTGTTGAAGGTTTTATTAAGTTAATTAATTAGACTCTCCGACAAACAGCACTCTTGACCTTGTCTTATGACAGAGGTTCAAAAGTCTTATCTAATCTAGATGAAATTAATGCAGGGATTATGCAAACTAAAGATGCTCTCCAATAGAGAGTGCTCTTAACTTGTGTTTCTGCAAGTTCAAGAGTCTTACTTAAGAATTAATTGATTAAACAATGTGATGCACAAAAAACTTAAGCTGAAATTTTTTTATTAAACTCTCTGAGAGAGAACACTCTTGATCCACCTTATGGTGAGACTCAAAATATTTAAGCAGTTGATTTACTTGTATGAAAGACAAACAAGTAAAAATGACGTAATCAACTTAATCAATGAAATAAATGAAATAACTAGCAATTAGTATTCTAGAAAAAAGATGTAAATAATGATGGAAACAAACACATTTAACTTGTTGCCGCCTAATTCACACTTTAAGGAACAGAAAGTCACAACCTGTTATGTGTGTCCTTGGGGGCAAGCGAGAGCTGGGGACCACTGTCACCACAGTCCACAACTCCTCCGTTTAGGCAAGATCCCAACAGAGCCAAGGGGGGAAGTCCCTACGAAAGACTAAGTTCCTAATTTATTAACTGATTACAAATTAAAGGCATCTTATTAAGGTGTGAGGCTAAGGTTTTGAGAGATGGCAGTCAAACCAATGCAAGATGCAATATTTCAATGACAGTCAATCCTTTTAATATAAACAGTGCCTAAGTAATGGAGTCAGAGAATGCAACTTTCAATGGATGTAGTCTAGGTTAATTATCCCACAGGTTATCTAACAATGAGATGAAAATAAACTATGAACAATATACACAATTATGAAAGACTTATGAACAATATTGTCAAGATAAATGCAAAATAATATAATCACAATTGAGTAATATGAACAGTGTTGAATAGTTGAGCAGTAATATTATGAATAAACTTGATGATGACAATGCTCAGATAAATAGCAGCAAAATGTAAACCAGTTGATTGATATCCACAAGTTAAAGATTTATTGGGTTTGCTTTGCAGGTGCAACAACAACTGAAAGGAAACAAGTGAAATATTGGAGTGAAATGCTGCTGGAGTAAAAAAAGTTATAGAACCGGTTTTGCAATGTCTCTTGGTTCGTTTTAATAAATTTTATTAAAGTTTGAGTCTTTGATTAAGTTTTAGATCCGGTGGTGTGACTACCCCAATCTAATATTTCTCAAGTCAAAGAAGGAATGCTGGTGCGCTCAAAACAGTGGAAACAAGTCCACCTGTAGCTCCCAGGTCAAACCCCAATGCCCCGATGCTCAACAAGGAGGACGTAGAACGCCTAGAGACCCCCCACGGTCTACTACTCCAACTAGCTTCCGAGGTCACTGTTTTTAATCAACCGGAAAAATAACAAGATGGATGCCTATTAAACTAAACTCCTCTACCCCCTGTCGTATCTCGTGAGTACCCCGAAGGGTGATAACCGAGTAGAGGAACAGGGGCTAAATTCGTTGTTGGTTAATTTTAGGGGTAAATTTTAAATCTTGGTGATTAGCATACAAGGTTAATTTTATACTATCAACAAGATCAACCAAGCGGTATCCCTTATGGGAGATGCTGGTACTTGACCTTGGACTGAAAAAGCAAAGTGTGAAGGTTTGTAGCAGAAAAAGAAAGTTGTTCTAATTAAGCTAAGCCCCCACCTCTCCTGCTTTTCATACCCAACTTGAAGTCCCTAAAGGGAGATGACAAGTTGGGACAGAGGATACACCGGATCAGTGGGTTGTATGGTTACTCCTTTGACAGAAATAAAAATTAGATTTAATTACTTTGAACAGAAACTTAAAAGAAAAATGCAATTAGCTAAAACAATTTCCTAACCACACAACAATCTCTGTAACAGAGATGGTGGTCTGTAACAGAGATGGTGGGTAAACAGAAATAAAAAATGATTAACCTAACCTCACTTCAATCCCTTAAGGGAAGGTGGGTAAACAGAAATAAAACTTGCATAAAAATAAATCTAAGCAACTAGTGTTCTAGGCTATCTCTACACTACTCATATACAGATTTACAACAGCTTTCAAAGCTTTAGAGAATACCCCAAAGAGAACTTCTCTTTTGGGGTTTACAATCTTGTAGAAGAAAGAGAAGAAATGTGGCCTTTTGGCCTCTTTTGGACCAAAACTTTTCTAGGGCTTTTCTAGGCAATTTTGGGCAGCATAACCCCCTCTTCTGTGCATAAACCTACAACAAACCAGCAACTTTACTTGCTGGAATTTACTGCAGAAACACTAAAACAGAAAGTTAGCATAGATTAGTATAAAACCCAGAAAAATTATTGAAAAATCTGAACTTGAAATTTTGGAAAAAATGAAGTTTTTAGTGGTTTAAAAATGAATGTTTTAGCCTCTAAATGATATATAAACAGCAGATTTAAAAGTCTATACTAATCTTTAATGGATGAAAGCCTTAAAACAAGGGTTTTATTCACTATACAATGAATAAAACCTAGTTTTAGGAGAGAGAAAAAGAGATGGACGAAAATGCAGATTTGAAAATGAAACCCTTGGAGAGATATCCTTGGCTTAGAAAACCTGTAAACAAATATTAGATCTGCAAGAAAATGTAAGCCTAGTGATAAATATCTAACAATCTCTACAAAATACTTTGGAGAAATTTGCTAAACAATTCACAAAAGAGGGTAAAAATACTTCTACTCTCTAATCTCTCCACAAAATACTTTGTGGAGAGCTAACTAGACTAATACAAATATGCAAAACCAAATACAAGATACAAGTTACCTCAACAATGGACCATGAAGAATGTAGAACAACAGCACAATGTCCCTCCAAAGAATTTCCTTGATTATGGCCCAACTAGGGCAAGAATTGAGTACAAGAAGCCTCTAGGGCTTGAGCAAAATAGCTAGGGCACAATGTTGAAGAAGAGAAGAGAGGCAATATTTTTGCAGCATAACAGTAGCATGAGAGAGATATATCAAATGAGGGAGTGAGGCCCTCATTATATAGTTGAGGAACAACCCCAACCCCTTGAAAATCAATGGCCAAGATTAGATCTAGATCTAGATTAGATCTCCACCACTAGATCTAGGTATATTGACTTTGCACCCCTCTCAACCAATCAAATGGCCTAGGCGCCTCCTCAATCCATGGCTTGGGTGCTTGATCCATGCCTCAATCCATCCACACCCTTAGATCTAGGGTTTTGACTAGGCGCCCCCTTGAGATTGATTTAGGGTTTAGTTGTGGGCCCCCAAGCTAGGCGCCTCCTCTTAATGTAGCGCCTCCTCCAAGCTAGCGCCTCCTCTTAAAAGGTCCCTTTTCACATTGACGCCCCACTTAGCAAGGGTTTTAGCACCACGACTTGGCTCCTCTAATCTAGCGCCTCCTCTTATTTGGTGGTTTGGACCATGCTTAAGTCCCAAAACAAATATTTAACCTCTTGACTTAGGATAAAACTTCAAAAATTCACTTTCATTTAATTTTTAAAATTTAATTTTAAAATTTCCTAATTTTTTACTTAGGAAAATTTAAAAATAATTTCAAAAATTCATATCTTGGCCATGGGGGGGGTGGAAAAATTTGAAACAAATTTTCCTAGGCTTAACAATCCCCAAACAAAATTACCATGGCATTATTTGATTTTTTTACTTCAAAATCAAATAATGTGAATTTTAACTTAGGGAAAAATTAAATAATTCCCTAGGGGAGATAGACCCCTCCTGACCCAAATTGGTCTATCTCTTCAACCCCTTGTCTGAATGATATGGGACTCGAAGCAGTGGCTTAGGGGGTTTCATAGCAATTTACCTTGCATTCATAGCCCCTATTACAAAGTGCCAGTGCTTGAGCAATTACATTATTACATCAAAACCTAGTTAATTAACCACCAAGGGGTGAAATTAATTAACTAGAAAAAATTAATAAAAATACAACATAACGAAACTCCGCAAGACTCTATACAAATGTCTAGCATGGTCACGAATAACATTTCGAACCCTTAGCCACCCCATGGACCTGATTATTAGAACGCCCGTCACCACTTTGGAGGATTTTGAGTGAAAAACCTAACCAATTAAAATCGTTTTAAAGAACAAGATTAATTGGAAGGGGAAAAAACACTCGATGAGGGGGGGCTTCCCTAACAATCAGTTCCATGGTTTGGCGTCCATATCATATGACCCACACTAGCACATAGAATTGCATTAATTTTTCCACACAGGGGAGCGGACATTTCGTTTTACAAAGGGGCAATTGCCCTGCAGAAGTGAAAAATCCTCAGATTTTTCCAAGGTACAATTTGTACAATTATGTACATCTTCATGTACATGAAGTTGCCACCTAGCCGAAATAGGTGGGCAACATAACCTAAGCATACAAAAGATGAACACAATACAAGCCTCCCCAAATGGGGGAGGATGAGAGTGGGGACTTAAAAACCCCACTCAAACAAAAAATACTTTATTGAACTTATACAATTTGCCTTTAGGATTTTAATCTTTGAAAGAGATTTTCAAATAAGAGCATACAACTCTATTAGTATTAAAACTTGCGTGAAAGGGAGAGTGATTTACTTTTACTTGAAGTTTTTCTTGAAACTTTGTAAAAAGGGGAAAAGAAGATGTTTGAATGAGAGCCAAAACAGCAAGGGAAAAGAGGGCTGAAATAAAAGGAAGAGGAGGGGAAGAAGGAACGAAAACAAAGAGAAGGTCAAAAACAAGGAAAGGGAGGAATGGGGCAGCCAACTATATGGCCAAAGAAATACAAGAAATGAAGAAAACGGGGCAGCGAAAGAGAAGAAAGATGGCTGTCATAAAAAGTAAAAAACAGGACAGCGAACAAAAAGGGGAAGAAAAGGCCCAACACAAGGTGGAAGAAGGACCAAAAACTAGGGCAAAAAAGAGGTAGAAACTATGGCACAATAGGGCTGTCCAAAGTGAAGAAAAAGAGTGGTAAACAAGAGTAAAAAACAGGGCAGCGATGAAGAAAAGGTAAGAAAAGGCAAAACAAAGCAACCTGTAAAATGGGGGCTAAGAAGGGGGAAAAATGAAGGTTTTTTGCATCTTATTTCTTTGATTTTTTACCAGCTTTCCCACTTAACCTGTCATAGAAAGAGAAAAACCAGCGAGCTATTTTCCTGCAAAATGATGGGTTAAACAATATAATACACTACAAAAATACACCAAAATATAGGAACTTTGTACTGCTTCAAATACTAACTAGATATAAGAGAAAAACACTTCCTAGATCTAGAAATGAAAGCAAGTAGATGCAAAAGATTAACTTTATAAATCAAACTTCTACTTGCAAATAGAAAGTAAAGTAATGAAATATTTTGTTTTAGGGGTGAATGCAAGAGATGGAAACACTTGGATCTTTGAATCTTTAAAGCCACCCTGGATCTCAATTAGTATGCAGCTGCTGGAAACTTGTGCTTGGCTCCAAGAAAAGGAGATGCAACTGAGCTCAACCTTTTACTCGATGTAATGGAGTGATTTGCAATCAAAAGACTTGTATGCTTGCCAAAAAAGGGGATTAGATCATGTACTATTTACTAATCTGAATCAAAAAAGCATGAGATATAACTGAATAAGACAATGGTCTTTTAGATTTTTGAAAGTAAATAAGTAAATAGATAACTTGAAACTACAAATATCTATTCTTATGTGCTTATATAAGCCCTATAAAGCATTTATCAATACCCACAGACTAACAAAGCAAAAAAGAAATTGTAATTGTATCACCTCATTAACCAAAGCACATGCATCCAAGATCCACACCACATGAGCCTCCAAAGCTTTTCTTTATTCAAAATGGTTGCATAAGAGCAAGTATTACAATAATTCACAAGAGGTTCTTCGCATTAATCATTCACCCTGAATAGAGCTAAAGGAGCCTCTATTTATACAATGAGAGAGTGCTTAAAACCCTAAAACCAAATTACATAACCTGACCGGCTTGGCAACCTAACAGAGAAACCAAACCTAAATTGAAGAGTTTGGAGTGAGGGGAGGCCTCCACCTAGGCAAGGTGCCCCCACTCCAACCCTGAACACCCAAAACAAGCCATAGATGAGCTCACACATGTGGTGACGCCTTCATGGAGAGAGAGGGGCGTGAATGGTTCAAGGAGGCATCTGGGATGTTTGTAAACCATCTTTTTAGGTCTAGATGCAGCCTCTGCTAGGTTTGGGAAGGCCACTGATGGTGTACGCCTCAGTCCTTACCTCGATCAAATCATCAGACCAATGAGTGCTCTCCATCTCATTCTTTAGCTGGAGATGACCAATCTGCTAACTGAATATAAATTAATTGCTCACTTAATGCTAACTGAAGCTGAGTTATGACAACTCCAAACATCATAAATGCCCAATGAGATGTCATTTAGCCTTTTATTTCGCCGAATTTGGATTAATTTAGAGAGTTTTAATTTTCTCCAAAATAATCATTTTTTTCCTCAAAACTGACTTTTTTGAGAAAAAGTGCATTATGTGTCCGATTGATGATCTGAAAGTTGGCTCTGACTGGTTGGCCGATCAAGAATGATTTTTGGCTTAAGGTTAGAGCCTTCAATCACTGAATTCGAAGTCCAGATGACCGACTTATTACGAATGGGTTTTTTCCATTTAATTTATGGAAAAATTAACCCAAAAAACTTGGGAAAAATAATTTAAAATTTAAAATTTAAAAATTAATTTTTTCCCCGTTCGAAAAAGATTTTTTCGAATTTTTTTTATATGTCCAGATGACTTAGGACATGACCATGCTCTACCTAAATAATGCCTCGTAGGTTTATAGCACTCAGTTGGGCTCTAATAACCCCCCAAGGCCCAGAATTCAACATCGGGCATTCCAGCTTTGAAGGAAGCGAGAGAAAACCTCGTCAATTATACTAGGCTATAGGCAAAGCATAATTGTCAGGGGCAAAAAACTCCCTAGAATACCTTTATTTGAAATTCTACGTCTCAGAAGACCGAACCAGTCAAAAAATACCCTACTAGCACATTTTATTACAAACCCCGAGGGGCCATGGTCAAAATAATTCAAATGGAAAACCGACTAGCCAATATTGGCTAAACATGAAGACGAATCAACTGATACACTGGAATCAGACTTTGAACAAGTCTGTCAACTGGCGGCTCCTCAAGTAACCCAACTATGGTACAAAAAAGTTGGTAACAAAATGGAAGATACACCAAATGGATGTCAAGATTGCTTTCTTGAATGGCGTAGTGGAAGAGGAAGTGTATGTAGAGCAGCCACTCGGTTTTGAGAAACATGACAGAGAGTCTCATGTCTGTAGATTGAAGAAATCCCTGTACGGTTTGAAACAAGCACCCGGGACATGGTACGGTAGAATTGACAGCTTTCTATCTAGTTTGGGATTTACCAAAAGTAAAGCAGATTCCAACCTTTACTACAAGGTTGAAGATGGCAACCCAATGATGCTCCTAGTATATGTAGATGATCTGATTGTAACAGGTATGGATGGGTTAATTACTGATACGAAGAGAAAGCTTGCTGCCGAGTTCAAAATAAAGGACTTGGGTATGATGCACTATTTTCTAGGCATGGAGGTGTGGCAGAATGCGGATGGAATCTCCCTCGGACAAGGGAAGTATGCAATAGAGATCCTGAAGAGGTTCGGGATGATGGACTACAAGGCCATGACCACACCTATGGCATCGAACCTGAAGCTATTGAGTGATGCTTCATCAGAAGCGGTTGATGCTACGATGTATCGTCAGATAATTGGGTCCTTGATGTACCTGACGAACACGAGACCAGACATTTGCTTTGCTGTTAACACCTTGAACCAGTTTCTGACAAATCTGAGACATGTTCACTTGATTGCTGCAAAGCATATTCTGAGGTACCTGAGGGGTACAATTGATTATGGGCTCAAGTATGAGGTGAATCAGAAGATTAACCTGGAGGGTTATGTTGATTCAGATTGGGCAGGCACTGCCATCGATAGGAAGAACACATCAGGATGTTGCTTCAGTATGGGATCAAGTGTGATCTCTTGGTTTAGCAGGAAGCAATCCTGTGTGGCATTAAGTACAGCTGAAGCAAAGTATGTCGCAGCTTGTTCAGCTAGTTGTGCGGCAGTATGGTTGAGGAAGCTACTGTCTGATTTATTTGATCTCCAGATGGATGCTACTTGTATACATTGTGACAACCAGAGCTGTGTGAAGTTGTCGGAGAACCCGGTGTTCCATGACAAGTCGAAGCATATCGAGATCAAGCATCACTATATTAGGGATATGGTGCAAAGGGGAGCAGTGAAGCTCCAGTATGTTGCGACGGACGAACAGATAGCTGATGTGTTGATAAAGCCATTGGCTAGGGTGAAGTTTGAGTACTTCAGGGAGAAGCTTGGTGTTCTCCAGATCGAGGTTCCCTCCAAAGGGAAGTGATGAGTCCGTGAGCCATTCTGACATGGTGAGAGGATTGGTTCCTTCCATGGTCAGATATAAGGGCTGAGTCATTCTGTCATGGTGAGAGGATCGGTTCCTTCCATGTCAGATATGAGTGCTGAGCCATTCTGATGTGACTGTAGGATTGATTCCTACATGATCAGATATAAGTGTTGAATGCCATTCTCTAGGAGAATGGAGGCACCTGGTTAGTTACCAGGAATCCTCAGCCTGGGGATGAGAGCCCTTCTGACATGTATGCTGGATTGGTTCCTCACATGGGCAGATGTAAGTGCAGAGCCCTTTCGACATGTAGGTTGGATTGGTTCCTCGCATGGTCAAATGTAAGTGCAGAGCCTTTTTGACATGTATGTTGGATTGGTTCCTCACATGGTCAAATGTAAGTGCTGGGCCTTTCTGACAGGGTTGTGGGATGTGTTCCCACATGGTCAGATGTGAGTGTTGGGTGTGACTTTTTGTTATGATTATAGGATTGGTTCCTACATGATCAGATATAAGTGTTGGGCGGGCCATTCTGACTTAGGGTCAGATATAAGTGCTGGAAGAAGACCTACATGGAGGCTAGGCCTACAACCAGCATGAAAAAGGGTTGGCTCTGTAGAACTTCCTATGACGAGAAGAATCAAGAGATAGCACCTGTGATGATGATCCAGCAGAGATGTTCCAAACCAGAGATGATCCAGATCGAGTGATGATCCAGATCCAATGATGGTGTTCCAGTGATGATGATCCAGATCCAGTGATGATGATCCAGATCCAGATGAAGATGACTTGAAGATAGAGATGACTTGAAGGTGAAGATGACAAGGACTCGATGATGATCCAGATGATACAGAGAAGAAGACTTGTGCTGATAAATTGTGTCGAGAGAATACCTTCCTAATTAAGAGGGAGTGTTGATGTAATTGTAACTTCGAAATGTATTCACTTGTATTTCTTATGTATTGTACCCCGATGTTTATTCCGGGATGTGTCTGTAATGTA
Organism: Pseudotsuga menziesii; assembly: GCA_001517045.1. NCBI lineage: Eukaryota > Viridiplantae > Streptophyta > Pinopsida > Pinales > Pinaceae > Pseudotsuga > Pseudotsuga menziesii. The sequence goes on from LPNX010080947.1 coordinate 641,687, forward strand.
ATTGAGTCATGTCATGCCCCGATGTTCCGATCGAGAGTTTCTATAATGTAATCAAGTCATGTCAAGTCAATGTGGGTAACCCTCCTATTGTTCAAGGGTTGAAGTCCCCGCAGTTCCGGGGCACTAGGGTTGTTACACTCACCTAGTGAAGTCGGCCCTGGTAGGGTTTAGTCAAGTCGGGAATTAGTATAAATAGAGAGGTAGCCTCTCTATTTATCACACACTCACTCACACTTAGTTGTAGCGCATAGCTAAGGAAGAAGAAGACACCGGGGCTAGGAAGAAAGAAGGTTACTGCTGTCGGGAGATCATCCTACTATTTTGGGTTTTACTTTTGGTGTTGATTCTATCTCTGAGGAAGTTGCGGGGTTTTCTCCATTTATGGTTTCCTCGAGGAAAAACACTGTGTTCATTGTCTCTTGTGTTTGATTGTTGTGCTTGCTATTCTCTCTGTTAAAGATCCTAATATAATGCTAGCTTAATGTTAAAATTCTAACATCCTCGTGGATATTCCTTGGGGGCTTGTTTCCTATTGGTGGACATCACTTGCTTACTTGGAAGAGGTCCCTCATTTCTTGGCTTTTATCTTTAATTGGATGGCTTGCTTTATGGACTTGACTTGTTGGATAATCTATCTTGAAGGGGCCTTTGGAGGCCATGTGCCATCATCACCTAACATGGAACCTTGCTTAATGGAGGCATCCCCATTTGCTTAGGGCCTGTTACACTGCACCTGTACCCAGCACACCTTCAGATGTGCCCCAAGGAGAGAGAGGCCATTTTTTTACCAGGATGGGTATTATTCAGTAGTGGTGGTCATGGTCGGGCGCTTGGGTCCTTCCTTTAGGAGTACTTTGGCTTAACGACACTGCTGACTATCCTTTGTTGGGGTTTTTAACCCTGGGGTTGGTGTCCGAGGCTCCCAGGGGTTGATCATTGGGTCACATGACCCCACACCTAGTATGCTTACTATGGTGACCTTCAATTCTGCTACGAGACCTTGGTGTCCCTTCATAGCCACCTCGGACACCCTCCTTGCCCCTCCATCTAGCTAACGCTCCCTCTCCTAGGGATCCTTCCTTAAACGACGTCATCCTTCCTCTCAGGCCATACTGTTGCTTTGAAGGGGGGCATTGAGGGATTTATAGCATTTTCGGGATTAGATGGGGCATTACACCCTCCGTCCAACTCACTCCATCCTTTCATTCGAAGTGATTCACTTATTTTAGCTATTTTTGTAAATTTTTCTTCAAAGCTCAAACTAGGGCTAAAACAGTATATTTAATTTGTTTACTGAAATAACCACACATGAGCTTCTTTACTAGTATGCAGTGGAATATAAATAACTGACAAAACATTCACAACATCACATCAAAATATAAACACTATTATTTTGGGTGTGGAAACCCCCAGAAAAACCTAAGATGGGAAAACCAGTGCAGCAGTCAGATCTGGAATTTTATTATCAAGATATGGAACTTTTACAACCAGCGGGTTGTTATCCAACTTTTTGTACCATAAGCTGGGTTACCTGACGAGCCACCGGTTGACAGACTTGTTCAAAGTCTGAATCCAATGTATTAGTCGATCCGTCTGCTTGTCTAGCCAATATTGGCTAGTCACTTTTTTATATGAATAATTTTGACCATGGCCCCGCGGGGTTCGTAATAAAATGTGCTAGTAGGATATTTTTGAGTGATTCGGTCTCCTGAAACGTAGAATCTCAAATAGGGTATTCCAGGGAGTTTTTTTCCCTTGACAATTATGCTCTGCCTTCAGCTAAGTATAATTGACGAGGTTTTCTCCCGCTTCCTCCAAAGCTGGAATGCTCGATGTTGAATTCTGGGCCTTGGGGGGTTATTAGAGCCCAACTGAGTGTTATAAGCCTACTAGACATTATTTAAATAGATCATGGTCATGTCCTAAGTCATTTGGACACATAAAAAAATTTCAAAAAAATCTTTTTCGAACAGTGAATTTTTTTTTTAAATTTTTAAATTTTTAATTACTTTTCCTCAGTTTTTTGGGTTAATTTTTCTATTAATTAAATGGAAAAAACCTGTTCGTGGTAAATAAGTCATCAGGACTTAGAATTCAGTGATTGAAGGCTCTAACCTTAAGCCAAAAATCATTCTTGATCAGCCAGCCAGTCAGAACCAACTTTCAGATCAACATTCGGACACATAATGCCTTTTTACTCAAAAAAATCAGTTTTCAGTAAAAAAATGATTTTGAGTAAAAAAATGATTTTTATTAAAAAAATGATTATTTTGGTGAAAACTAAAACTCTCCAAATTAATCCAAATTCAATAAAATAAAAGGCTAAATGACATCTCATGGAACACTTATGACGATTGGAGTTATCATAACTCAGCTTCAGTCATCATTAAGAGAGCAATTAATTTATTATCAGTTATTGGACATGTCATCTCCAGCTAAAGATGAGATGGAGAGCTCTCATTGGTCCGGTGATTTGATCGAGGTGAAGACTGAAGCTTACACCATCAGTAGGCTTCCCAAACCAAGCAAAGTAGATTTCCAGACCTAGCAGGCAGCTTTCCTATGCAGCAGGGTTGGTTTTTTGGTTTTAAGGTTTTTGCACTCTCTCATTGTACAAATAGAGGCTCTTTTAGCTCTATTCAGATGGATCTTTATGCAAAGAACCTCTGGTGAATTACTGTAATACTTGTTGCTTTTGCAACCGTATAATAAATTTTAAGGCTTTGGAGGCATACATGGTGTGTGAATGTAGATGAACAATTGGCGAATGAGGTGAAATGTTTCAATTTTTGTCTTTTATTGCTTAGGATTGGATAATAGCTCATGCTTTAGAAGGCTTCTATAAGCACGTAAGATTGATCATTTGATGTTACAATTTGATCTTTTATGGTTTTGTTTCTATGAATTAAAGTAGCATCGATTATTCAATTGTATGACATGCTCTTTACATTTTTATTTACCAAACATACATGATCTAATCCATTGTTTTGCAAGTATTGAATTGAAATTGTGTAGGTCATCTCATTGAAGCGAGTAGGAGTTTGAGCTTAGGTGCATCCTCTCCTCTCGAAGCTAAGGAAACTTCCAATTTTTCAAGATCCAAGAGAATCCAAACCCCATCAAAGTACCACAGGTTTGAGTGTTTCTTTCATATTGTTCATCTCTCAAATTCATATAAAATCTTTATTTTCTTGGGATTAGGGCACGTTTTGGCTAAAGTGGACATTCATTCACTTAGCCTTTGCCCCGGTTGGCTACCCTGTTTACTTTTTGCAGCCTTTTAGGCCTTCTTTTTGCAGCCATTCCTTTCCTTAGTTCGCTGTCCACTTTTCCCCACTTTTCATCTTTTTGGACAGCCCTCTTTTGCCTCCTTTTTCCACTTTTTTGCAGCCCCTTTCCATCCTATTTTTGGGCCATCTTTTGGGCTGTACTTTCAGCCTTTTAGGCCTTTTATTTGTAGCCTTTCCTTCCTTTTGTTCGCTGTCCACTTGTCCACATTTTCACCCTTTTGGACAGCCCTCTTTTGCCTCTTTGTTTCCACTTTTGGACAGCCCTCTTTTGCCTCTTTGTTTCCACTTTTCACAGCCCCTTTCCATCCTCTTCTTCAACCATCTTTTGAGCTGTACTTTCAGCCTTTTTCACCCTCATTCACAGCCCTCTTTCTCTGATTTGCAGCCCTCTTTCCCCCTTATTTTCCAACCTTCTTTGACTTGCCCTTTGTCTTCTTTTCACTCCCTTCCCCCTCTCTTGCCTTGCATTTTTCTTTCCTCTTCTCTCCCATCTTTTTAGTAAGTTTGGGTAGTTGTTTTTATTTAGTTTGTAGATTTATTTTCAAGTTATTTTTTATCAACTAATCCTATAACAAGTGTATGTCTAGAGCTCTTAGTTTCAGGCAGGTAAAAGAGAGCCCAAAGGCCACAAGCAAGCAAGAAGTGCAAAAGAACAAAAAGACTCTCTCCCTCTTCTCTCAATCCCCTTCTTTACCTGTTCTTCCAAGAAGCAAAGAACACATCATCATTGTAAAAAACTAATAAAAAGGGCTACTGGGAGCAAGTCTCCTTTCTTTTATACTTCCCCTATTTGGGGGAAGGGTGTTGTGTTATTTTTCATGATTTTTTAATATAGTTTCCTTTAAGCAATTAGTTTAGTTCTTTGCTTAGTCTTAGTTTCCATTTTTTGCTAATTGTTAGTTGTTCCTTAACATAAACACTAATTGCTAGATTTATTATTGCATTTTGGTATCTTGCTATATAATTGTCAAATCATAAAAAGAACCAAAATCTCTTGAATCTCACCGTAAGGTAGATCAAGAGTGCTCTCTGTCGGAGAGTTTAATCAACCACTTTCATCTTAATTGTTGTGCTTGTTTAATCAATTAATTATTTAAGACTCTTGAACTTGCAAAAACACAATTCAAGAGCACTCTCTATCGGAGAGCATCCTAAGTTTGCATAATCCCTGCATCAGTTGCATATAGATTAGCTAAGTCTCTTGAACCACTATCAGAAGACGGGGTCAAGAGCGCTCTTTGTCGGAGAGTCTAATTAATTGTTTTAATAAAATCTTCAACACACATACCCCTTTGATTGATTAACTCCCTTCCCTCCTTGCCGGAGTATGCTTTGACTGATCCTAGATCGGAATACCCAGAAACGGCATTGGATCTTTAAACCCTACAAGAGTAATTTAATAATCCTTAAACACCCTTAACCAATGCACCGGCGTTGTAGGGATCCTTCCAAAGTACTTCCTATTAGAGGTGTCGGAACCTCCCGCTGTCTTAGATTCCCGGCTAGCTGGTCACTTGACAATATCAGCCTGGGATACTGGGCGGGCCCAACATGTCTTAAACGGAGGAAACTTAGAAGAATCTCCCGGCTTTGACAAACCTTCATTGACACCCTAATCAAGAGCATTTTTTAAAATTCTTAAAATCTACCAAGAGCACTTGCAAAACCTAATATTCACTAGCTTAATTCCTAGACTTTATTTCACGCATTTATTTGACTCCATAAGGCACTAGTCCTTCGTTATAATTGAGTAATCTTCTATCTTGATCAACTGTCTATGGTTTTTTTTTGCTGATTATATTTGAATGCTTAAGTTACAAGTCTAGAATATTTGCCTATCTTTCAGTCTCTTGCTAGCAACGTGGATTGCTCTGATTTACGTGTCACATTCATAAACTTAATCATTTCTAATCACAAGTAACTCCTAAACAACACCCATCCACATCCAAAACACCTTAAAACTTAACTAAAACATTGAGCCATAGAAAACTCTTTGTTAGGGACTACCCCCCTTGGCTTCATTAAGAGCTAGCCTAAACGGAGGAGCTAGGAGTAGGTGACAGTACCTAGCTCTGTGCTTTCTCCCAAGGTCACACCTCTCCCACTTTCTCAAGTGAGGAGACAGCTTTCGGAAGATTTCTGCTACTGGTGTGCAATCAGCGGACAACATCTTTTGGCGCTGTTGCCGGGGACAAATCTTTTTGTTCCTGGACGACCTTTGTTTCTTTTAGCTTTTTAGCTTTTTATCCTTTTTGGTATATTTTTAGTCCAATCACTCTCTGAAATTAGAATTAAGTCCACCTGGCGACTCCACTGTCAATTAACACCTCAAGGTATTCTACTAGAAGAAACTCTGTAGGTTTGGCCGATTTCTTCCCTGACCCCAAAAAGGTCTTAAGGAGGAGATTAAACAAAATATCTTCTCGCAGGATCCTTGCAGAACTTGGATCTGAGTTTGTTTCAGACATCCATCTTTTATTTCCAGAAAACTTAGAAAATTTGCAAAATAATAACTGTTTCTTTAATCCAATGGGTGAGTTTTTTACTCAACTCAACTTTGCTCAGATAGCAGGTCATCCTCATGATATCCCTGACAAGGCTATTGACAAGCTTACGACATATAATGGCACTGATGCCTCCCTCTCTGCGGAGCAGCATATCAGGAATTTCACCAGACACTGTGGTGCCCATGTCAGGGGTACTGATAGGCATGAAGATGTTTACATGACCTTGTCTGCCTTGTCTTTGGATGGCAAGGCTGGCAACTGGTACGATAATTTGCCGGACAATTATTTCGCCACCTTAGCAGACTTCAAGGCTGCTTTCCTTGGAAAGTTTGGCAGCAGAAAGGAGCCTAGACATCTAGTAGCAGCTTTGACCAGCATAAAGAAGTTTGATACGGAAACCATGGATGAATTCAACGATAGGTTCACAGAGTTATCAAATTCCATCCCTGCTACTTATGCTCATCCTGCAGCTTCCACTTTGGATTATTACATTGAAGCATTAAGTGGCAAGATCCAGTACCAGATTAGAGACAAGGAGCCAACCACATTACTTCAGGCTTAGAATTTGGCCATTAAAATTGATAAGAATATGCAGTCATCTGGTGAATCTAAGCTCCAGGGTTATTCAAGGTCTTCAACTCCTTTGAAAATTAGTGAACCTAAAGACAAGGATTTTTTAGCAACTATGAAGGATGCCTACAAAAAACAAATGATTGAAATGAAAAGGGAGATGAAGAAAAATATGGAGGAAGCAGAACAGAAACACTTAGTACAATTGAAGGAGATTCAAAATAGGGTGATTACAATGGAAAGAACTCAACCTCTGCCACCTCCTAGAGCTTTCCCTGCAAAACCAACATGGCAGAGAAAGAACCCCAACCATGAGCAGAGGCCTCCTCATCAGCTAGAGGCCACTAATGTGGTTGAAACTTACACGCCATTTTGTAGGGCATGTGAAGACCTTCATGAAGAATCTTCCTACTATTATGCATGATATATTCAGGAGCATGGTTTTCAAGAGGGTTGTGGTCCTAAAGCATCATCAAGCGAACCTGAGTACATAAACTATGTAGATGACATGCATGATATATCTAGAAAAAGTTGGAGAGAGGCAAAACAGTATTCAAGAGAGCCTGAGTACATTAACGCAGTTGGACAGCTCCATCCTGTCACCATAGAAACCCGGTGTCAAGTCAAATATTTTAGTCAACAATTGGATAACCTCACTAAAAACTTTAGCACTAATCCTACTAATGAGAATAATGATGATAGTTTGGAAGGTTTACTACCTTGTGACCTTTTTTCTGAAGAAGATGACTATGATCATGAGGAGGGATATAGCCAGGAATGTGATACTAGTGAGGAAGAACCCCTTTCTTCTGAGATGGATGACAACTACGAGACCTTAATTGAAAATCCAATCTTAGAAGTTTCATGTGATGAGAGTCCTCCATGCTCTCCACTGAATGACAAATATTTGGAAAGTTGGGTCCCATGTGATATCTTTGGGTTCAAAGAAGATATCATTTGGTGTTTTAGTGTCCTTACATACTTACATTAGGCCTCTCCCTTAGAAGGTTTCGACTTCCAAAGTAGTTTGGATAAGTGGCTAAGGTGACAGTGGTCACTTGCTCTTTCCTATGCTTATCGGTGACTAGCCCTGCTAGTGCATCCGCTAATAAGGCCTTATGATTCTGATGTATCGTACAAGTGGCTTTGACCACTTTATTTTATTGCTTTGTTGGGAGATTGATAGAAATAAGTTGGATCCCCAAAAACCTCCCCACATGAATATCTCCCACAAGAGAAAGCCAGCTTGGGCTTGTGAGATTATTCAAGAAGCAGAAAGGTATGGTGCTCCAGAAGGCTCCACAAGGCAAAGCAAGAAGCCAAAGCCATTTCCTAGTTATGTGGCTTTCATGTGTGATCTTCTAGACAAAGAACCTACTTGTTTCGAAGTAGCGGTTCAAAAACGAGAATGGGTAGAAGCCATGACGGAAGAATACCTGTCCATAATGAAGAATGATTTGTTGGAAGTAGTTCACAAATCAAAAGGTGTGGTATCTTCCAAACAGATCTACAAGATAAAACATATAGCCGATGGAAGTATTAAGAAGTAATCGATTATGAAGAGACATTTGCTCTTGTAACAAGGTACACTTCTATCAAAACCATCATGGCACTCGCTGCCAAGAGGAACTCAAAGTTACACCAGATGGGTGTGAAAACTGTTAGAATTCTAAGGCCTTAATGGTAGCAAGAATTCTATAACAAGCTAAGAATCTAAGCACACAATTAACCTCACAGAGAATCGCAAAGAAATAACATAAGGAGAGAAAAAGAAGAATGAAGACAAATTAATGAATGATCAATGAATGATGATTGATATTATTACATAGGTAATACATCCTTATAAAGGAAAATAGAGTTGCTAGGAGACAAGTCATGCTAACTCATAAAGTGGGCTTACTAAATATGATAAACCCCCATAGGTGACTAAAGCACTTTCTAAATCAACCAAGGAGCTCACAAACTCGTTAAAGCATGAGTGAGTTGTCATGAGTGATGGAAAAGCTTGCTAATCATGGAATCTGGAGAGAAAATCATTGAGGATGGGTTGGCCACAAAAGATAGCAGTTGCCTAGTTGACTAGCTTTACCTTATCCATTGAAAAGCAGGGATAAAGCAGTCTAAAGGAAAAACCAACAAGAAAGGCGCAGTTACTAATCTAGGCAGTCAATAAAGTCGGCAGAATCTAACCAGAATCAGTATAAAGGCGCTCCTGGGCTATATGGCAAGTATTGACCAAGTGGTGCAAGTGGATGCCAACTATCTAGGCTAGTACATAGGAAATTAACCAGAAATGATTAATTATTTTTATCCTAAGTATGGAGTGGGTTTATAATATTCTAACACCCTCTAAGTCTGACTTTATGATGGGATATCTGAAATAATCAGAAATATAGATGTATATACGGCCCAGCAACAAGGCTAAGATCACCCTTTACAATTTATCTTGTCCAAAGAACCGAGGAAAGAGGCAAAGCCACATGGGAAAAATCATCCCTCAAGAAAGGACATGAAAGGAAAACCAAAAATGTTGAACTATTGTTGATGCTGCTCCAAACTAAATGTTGATGTCTGGAAGAATCTTATTCTTGGGAAGAAGAGAAATCTGCTCACCTGGATCGAGAACAGCTGCAAGATGGAAATTGGGACCATGTAGAACAACTGAGATCTAATGATGTGTAAGCAGAACTAAAAGTCCTTGAGAGTTGTAATTAGCTCCAAGATGATGTGATGACTTGGACTTCAAACCAGTAGAGATGAAATCAGCTCCAGATAGGTGAAATAAGTGTCCAAGCGAATGCATAAGGTCTCCAACTTCATTTACACTGAGAGGATGTGTGCAAGTGATCATGTAGGGAAAAGGAGAAGGCTTAGGATCATGGAGTACAAATGCAAAGACTCCATAGATTTATCTAGCTTCCAAAGTATCCAAAGCAACACAGACAAGCACATTAGTAAACAAATGAGAAGAAAAGGGATCATCTTCTAGAGCATAAACTGATAAAGAATCCTCTGTGGTAGAAGTATCAAAGGAGGAAAGAGAGAGATGTTCAAAATCTTCAAGGAGGCTCTAAAAATGAGTGCCAAGAACAAAGGAGTTGCAGAAGCGCATGAGATCAAGTATGGTGAGTGGTATGACATAGATAGGACTTGATCTAGCCAAGCAAACATCCAAAAAGACACTGAGTTGCTCACCATCAAGGAGAGAGGTATCCACAAGGTGTGAAGGATCTGGCATATGGATCTCAGAATCCATGATAAAAGAGATGAAGAACACTGAATGTGTGAGTGAATCATCAACAATGGCAATGGAAACTCCATTAGTCACTTCTTTTTCATCATCAATATCATAAGAAGATGAATCAGGATCTTCAACATCAAGAGATACAGAAAAAGATGCCTCTTCAATATTTGCTTCTTAATAAAAAGAGGAAGTATTCGAATCAAAGAGAATGGTAGCAACAGGAACTGCATGAGAGACTTCTTCATCATGAACAACTTCTTCAAAGACTGTAGAGCTCAAGACATCTTGAGAGAGAGCAACCATTGAGGAGCTAGATGCGCTCTCCAAATTGCTAGAATGTTCCTCATTGTGCTTGCCCAAAGCTCTATCCAATTTTGACTAAAGATCCTTTGGGTACTAAGAAAAATCAATAAGGTAGCACATTCTTGGAGAAATAGCTAGAAATATTGCTCCAAAAGCTCTATCAAAGTCATTAAGCCAGTCACTTAGCTCTTCATAAGACTCTTCACAAGCTCCAATAGATATCTCATAGGGACCTGTTGCAGCTGCAACGTTTTCCCAAATTTTTCAAAAGAAATTTGGATCCTCCTTTTAATTTTGTCTTGCTTAGATTTGTTGGGATTGCTAAACTTTGTTGTTCTTCAGCTGCGAGTTTGATCTTTTAAGGTTGATTTAAGGAAAATTGTTGATCACTTTCGGAAACTTGAATAACTATCTTTGTTTGCTGATGCTGTTGATTTGAACTTGAAGTTTTGGTTTGTGAATAATTTCGCTATCAGAGATTTATTGAACAGTGAATCGCGACCATAGTTCTCTATGCAACCGCCGTTGCGGAAGCTGAACAATGAACGACCCGATACATAGTTTTGATTGACGCCGATTCCTTGGTTTATTGATCAACTGTTTAATTTGCGATGTTTATTAAACACTATCGGAAGTCATTTGAGGTTTGTTTCGGATTGTAGTTAGCTATGCAGGAGCCGTTTCGGAGGATCAGTAATGAACATCCCGACGGATTAGGGCTAATCCTTGTCGATACCATGTTTTATTGTTGTTCTTTTCGCTATCGGAAAGTTTTATGACCTCGATCGAAAGCTGTAGCCTGATTGCTTTCCACCATTGCGGCTCCTGAGCCAACTACACATCCGCCATATAACTTTTCCGCTCGCCGATGGTTTGTTATGGTTCTCGCCGATATGTTTTATGTTGCCGCGGAACTCTTAGGATGTATGGCTCCCGCCGTTGCGGTTGCGAAACACACTATCGCTTCGGCGTCTGAGTTGATTCATCTGCCGATACCTTAGTGACTCTGCTATCTGATGCGTGACTACGGCGGCACTTAGTGTTTTTCCTCGCCAACATTGTAAAGACCAGAGTTTGTCCATTGCCCGCCATTGCGGCTTCTTATTGAACTAATCATCCGATGCTTTATTACTTCCGCCCGCCGAAGTGGATTCCCTGCCCGATGCTTACTATTTTTGCTTCTGACTGTCGGTAGGGTTTTTCCCGCCGTTTTGGTTGTGCTGTTGCTCTATTTTGTGGGATGGCAGAGTTTTCCCATGGGTGCTGGTCGAGTTAAGGTTTTTCTGAGATGAATATTCTTTTCGGTTAGGATTGTGGTTTTAGTAGGACGGTGGGCTTAGAAGTTTTCCGAACCCATCTTGCGAGGTTTTCTTTGCCTTATCATTTTCTTTTCATGTATTAACATTGTTTATAGTTCATTTTATAGAATGCATGTATTAGTGCAGTTTGTGTTACTTTGATGGTCTGAAATCTGCTATGTTCATGACAGGGTGACTACTGCAACAAGATATATCTAGAAGCCAAAGCGGAAGGGAGGCAGCAAGACAAGAAGAGGCTGAAGCATAGAGAAACAAGATAAGAAACAGGACCAGCGGATTCGATAACAGCAGAGGCTCAAGGAAGAGTTGATCACTGATCGAGCTGGTCTCTCGTTATAAAAGTGCTATTAACTTTTAATGAAATGTAACGTATTGTCTAAATCATGAGCACTCACAAAAGGACAAAATTGTGAGATTAAACGGTTGAGGAGCCCAAAGGTCACCGAGGGGCATCCCAAGAGTTTGCATGTAGTATAAGTACAGGAGAATTAGATAGGAAGATGGACTTTTTCCTAGTTAGACTTGTGAGAACATGTTGTAAGAAGAACTATTTCCTTTTGCAATAGATAATTACAATTTTGCCTGTTGGAGAAAGCTTTGGTGGAATGTTCAAATACTGTGCAATGGATGTTGTTGAAGGGGAGAACTATTTCGTTTTCAACTTTTATCCATTAACTGTGAGATCGTTCTAACTTGTTGAGCCTATGTTCTTGTATGAATGCTCTCTAGTTTATTTTATGGAATTTCCATTATGAGTAATGAATGTTTTTCATAAACAATGAGCTATCTTGTTGTTCATCTATCTATTCATGTTTATGTGTTTTGAAATAAAGAACAGCTACTTGTGATTTTTCTTAATGCATGACCAGTAATACATTACTCATTAAATGATAATCTCGCTCCCTAGGGACAGTGTAGTTAAGTTAGTTTTAGTTTCCTTGCTGTGTGTGATTTAGATGCGAGAGAGTTTAAGACAAGAGGTAAGAACCTGCGCATCACATTGTGACCGCTCCTCGTATTCTCTATCAAACTGCATTCTTAGATAGGCACTTGCATATCATCTTAAAACTAAAAAAACTAAAAAGATACATAGTGGACCGGGCCGTAACCAGTAAAACCCTTTATTTTGGTTACTTGACCTACGGTAGCCGAACCGTAAATCGGACGGATTCCCCATACCAAACAGTAACGGGCTAGTTGGGAACGTTTACTGGGGAGAATCCCTTGCTGTTGTCTCCTGCGATTTTCCAGGCCTCAACAGTCACGTGGCCGTAGTGTTGTAGTGTATCTCGACGATGTGACGATATTTTCAAAAAAGAGAGAAGAACAGGCATTCCATTTAAAACAAATTTTCGAGCGTTGTTGAAAATACGGCATCTCACTGAATCCAAGGAAATGTGTGTTTGTTGTTATAGAAGGAAAGCTACTGGGTCACGTGGTTTCTAAAAAGAGGACCTCCATAGACCCAGAAAGGATCAAAGCTATTGAACAAATCCCCTTACCCCATAACAAAAAAGGGATGCAATCATTCATGGGGACAATAAATTTCGTGTGAAGGTTTGTGCCGGATTTTGCTCAAATTGTTAAACCTTTGCAACAAATGGTAGAACAAAGTGTACAATTCAAGTGGACTAATGTAGAGAAGAATGCATTTAGTAAAATAAAGACATCTATTGCTCATGCACCCTCTCTCAAGAGTCCAGATTTTGAGAAGGATTTTATTTTGTACACTTTCGCTTCTGACGATTCACTAGCAGCGGTGCTTACTCAGAAGGAAGATGGGGGAGATGAGTTCCCCATATCATTTATGAGCACTAGTCTGCAGGGGGCCGAATTGAATTACCCAACGATAGATAAACAAGCTTATGCAGTCTTCAAAGCGGTAAAACAATTCAGGCCATACATACTTAAGAACCAGACAAAGGTAATAGTTCCACACCCAGCTATGAGGTCTCTTTTCGTACAAAAGGAATTAGGAGAAAGAAGAGGCAACTGGGTAACAGCTTTACAAGAATATAACCTCGAATTCAAACTAGCATGCATAGTTAAAGGACAAGGACTGTGCAAATTAATGACTGAAGGTAAAAACAATGAAGAAAACGATTGGGAAAATGAAGCTGAATTACATATGATGGATGTATGTCCTCTTTTCACAGCTCCAGATTCCTGGTACCGAGACCTTGTTCATTACCTTCAGGAAGGATTGTTGCCAGAACATTGGAATTCTAAACAGAGAAGAGCGTTGCGCCTTAAATCAGCTGCATATCAGATCATTGATGGAATTTTATTTAGGAAGAATTATGATGGAGTCCTTCTCAAATGCTTAGAGAAAGAAGATGCAAAAAGGGTCATAACAGAGTTACATGATGGGCCTGCTGGAGGCCATTTTTCCGGAGATACAATAGCCCACAAGATTCTTAGAGTCAGATACTATTGGCCCACGTTGTTCAAGGACGCTCATGCCCATGTTAGAAAGTGTGATATCTGCCAGAGGTGTGGGGGAAGACAAGCCAAAGCAGCAGGACCATTGAAGCCTGTGATGATAATGGAACCATTTGAGCAGTGGGAAATTGATATCATTGGAGAAATAAAAACAAATTCTTCCTTGCAACACAAATATATTTTAACAGCAACTAACTACTTCACTAGATGGGTCGAGGCCATTCCACTACGTAAGGTCAATGAAGATGCGGTCATGGATTTCTTGCAAGACCATATTATGACCAGGTTTAGGGTTCGAATTTCCCTGGTTTTCGATAATGCTACTTATTTTTCTTCTATCAAATTAACTGCATTTGCTCATGAAAAATGAATTAAGTTCCATTATTCCGCCAACTACTACCCCCATGGGAATGGTTTGGCAGAATCTACAAACAAGAATCTGATTAGGATTTTAAAAAAGACTGTGATAGAAAACCAGAGAAGTTGGCATTTAGCACTACCAAACACTCTTTGGGCTGATAGGGTCACACCCAAGAATTCCTTAGGTGTGTCACCGTATACCCTTGTTTATGGGAAAGAGGCTATACTTCCTCCTAACATTATGCTACCATCTTCCATAATAGCCCAAGAGTCTAAAGGCACAGATAACGAAATCCAGCAACTTAGAATCTATAATCTTTTGAAGGCAGAAGAGTCTAGATCCAGGGCCAAAGAATGTTTTAAGCAACAACAGGAAGTAGTGAAAAGGTGGTTTGATAAGCACAAAACTGAAACAAAAGAATTTGAAGTGGGGGACCTGGTTCTTAAGTGGGATCACCCACATGATGCGAATGGGAAGCACACAAAGTTTCAACAGTTATAGGTAGGCCCTTTTCAGATTGCAGCAAAACTTGGCTCCTCAACCTATAAATTGCAAGACTTACAGGGGTGGGAAGAGAACTTACCAGTAAATGGGTTGGTTCTCAAACCTTATTTTTCCTGATTTTTTGTTTTTGTTTTGTACATAAATAAACTGATTTGATTGTCTATTTTGATTTATTTTATTTATGTTTTGCTTTAGTTTAGATTTTGATTGATTTCAATAGAAAGAAGCAAGTTTTTGGTTGCATGGAGAGCATCAGAATTCTGGATTAATTAAGATCCTTGATTGTAAGACTGTGTACTATTGTTTTATTTGAAAGAATTTCTTCTAGTTTAAATAGTTTTCCTAAATGGCTGTGAACACATTGAAGTCCTACTTAATCCCTGTAAAATAACTCAAGATCAAAAGGTCTGAAATACTATTTCGAAGCTCCATCCATCTCACAATCAAAAATGTCCTAGGGGGTGACAGCAAAAAAACCACGGAAAGGAAGCAGGGTAAACATTATATTATATATAAATGATCCCATCCTAAGAATTGAAAGCCAAAAGGCTAATAAGAGTCAAAACTCTCAAGAAAGCAATATGTATCAAAACAAAGTACTGAATCATATGAGTACAAGATTGCCAAAAGTTCTTCTCCATCTATGAGCTGAAATTTAAATACATCTCTCACACAAAAGGACACTATGGATGGAGAAGCCTGAATAAAAAATTCAGACAGAAAGGCATGAGGAGGACTCAAAAGGACAAAAAAGTCCAAAAGCACGAAAAAGTGCAAAAAGGCATGGAAATGAGGAACAAATGAATATTTTTGTTTACCATATGTTACAATCCTGTGGTGTCCAAGCTGAAAGCTACCAGAAGACAAAGGTAATAAATGAAACTCATATTCCTAGCCTCTAAAGAGTTATCTTGACTTTGAGATCTTCGGTTCCATTTTCCCTAAATTGGACCACCATCAAAGATTGAAGGTACATATATTTGCCATTTGGGAAATCTAGACATCTAGAGGAATTCAATATGTTGGTTTTATTGTGAAACAGTCTGTTACTTAAGGAACAAATTGTCCAGAGATATGGGTTCACTAGGTAGTCGCCAATTGTTGCAGCTGCAACGTTTTCCCCAATTTAAAAAAAAAAATTGGATCCTCCTTTTAATTTTGTCTTGCTTAGATTTGTTGGGATTGCTAAACTTTGTTGTTCTTCTGCTGCAAGTTTGATCTTTTGAGGTTGATTTAAGGAAAATTGTTGATCACTTTCGGAAGCTTGAATAACTATCTTTGTCTGCTGATGCTATTGATTTGAACTTGAAGTTTTGGTTTGTGAATAATTTCGCTATCGGAGGTTTATTGAACAGTGAATCGCAACCATAGTTCTCTATGCAGCCTCCGTTGCGGAAGCTGAACAATGAACGACCCGATAGATAGTTTTGATTGACACCGATTCCTTGGTTTATTGATCAACTGTTTAATTTGCGATGTTTATTTAACACTATCAGAAGTCACTTGAGGTTTGTTTCGGATTGTAGTTATCTGTGCAGCCGCCGTTTCGAAGGATCAGTAATGAACGTCCCGATGGATTAGGGCTAATCCTCGCCGATACCGTGTTTTATTGTTGTTCTTTTCGCTATCGAAAAGTTGTATGATTTCGATCGAAAGCTGTAGCCTGATTGCTTCCCGCCATTGCGGCTCCTGAGCCAACTACACATCCGCCATATAACTTTTCCGCTCACTGATGGTTTGTTATGGTTCTCGCCGATATGTTTTATGTGGCCGTGGAACTCTTAGGTTGTATGGCTCCCGCCTTTGCGGTTGCGCAATACACTATCGCTTCGGCGTCTAAGTTGATTCATCTGCCGATACCTTAGTGACTCCGCTATCCGATGCGTGACTACGGCGGCACTTAGTGTTTTTCCTCGCCGACATTGTAAAGACCAGAGTTTGTCTGTCGCCCGCCATTGCAACTTCTTATTGAACTAATCATCCGATGCTTTATTACTTTCACCCGCCGAAGTGGATTACCTGCCCGATGCTTACTGTTTTTGCTTCCAGCTGTCGGTAGGGTTTTTCGCGCCATTTTGGTTGTGTTGTTACTCTATTTTGTGGGATGGCAGAGTTTTCCCATGGGTGCTGGTTGAGTTAAGGTTTTTCTGAGATGAATATTCTTTTCGGTTAGGATTGTGGTTTTAGTAGGACGGTGGGCTTAGAAGTTTTTCGGACCCATCTTGCAAGGTGTTCTTTGCCTTATCATTTTCTTTTCATGTATTAACATTGTTTATAGTTCATTTTATAGAATGCATGTATTAGTGCAGTTTGTGTTACTTTGATGGTCTGAAATCTACTATGTTCATGACAGGGTGACTACTGCAACAAGATATATCTAGAAGCCAAAGCAAAAGGGAGGCAGCAAGACAGGAAGAGGTTAAAGCATAGAGAAACAAGATAAAAACAAGACCAGCGGATTCGATAACAGCAAAGGCTCAAGGAAGAGTTGATCACCGATCAAGCTGGTCTCTCGTTATAAAAGTGCTATTAACTTTTAATGAAATGTAACGTAGTGTCTAAATCATGAGCACTCACAAAAGGACAAAATTGTGAGATTAAACCATTGAGGAGCCCAATGTTCACCGAAGGGCATCCCAAGAGTTTGTTTGTAGTATAAGTATAGGAGAATTAGATAGGAAGATGGACTTTTTCCTAATTAGACTTGTGAGAACATGTTGTAAGAAGAACTATTTCCTTTTGCAATAGTTAATTACAATTTTGCCTGTTGGAGAAAGCTTTGGTGGAACGTTCAAATGCTGTGCAATGAATGTTGTTGAAGGGGAACTATTTCGTTTTCAACTTTTATCCATTAACCGTGAGATCGTTCTAACTTGTTGAACCTATGTTCTTGTATGAATGCTCTCTAGTTTATTTTATGGAATTTCCACTATGAGTAATGAATGCTTTTCATAAACAATGAGCTATCTTGTTGTTCATCTATCTATTCATGTTTATGTGTTTTGAAATAAAGAACAGCTACCTGTGATTTTTCTTAATGCATGAACAGTAATACATTACTCATTAAATGATAATCTCGCTCCCTAGGGACAGTGTAGTTAAGTTAGTTTTAGTTTCCTTGCTGTGTGTGATTTAGATGCGAGAGAGTTTAAGACGAGAGGTAAGAACCTGCGCATCACATTGTGACCGCTCCTCGTATTCTCTATCAATCTGCATTCTTTGATAGGCACTTGCATATCATACTTAAAACTAAAAAAACTAAAAAGATACACAGTGGACTGAGCCATAACCGGTAAAACCCTTTATTTTGGTTACTTGACCTACGGTAGCTGGACCGCAAACCGAACAGATTCCCCATACCAAACAGTAATGGGCTAGTTGGAAACGTTTACTGGGGAGAATCCCTTGTTGTTGTCGCCTGCAATTTTCCAGGCCTCAACAAGACCTTGTCCCTTTAAACATGAAATCATCTTCAATTTCCACTCTGAATAGTTTGTGAATGGAGTAAGAAGAAGAACTGATACTCTCGAATCCATATTGAAATCATACCTGCAAATATGAAAAGGAGGATTAATTGATGAGCTCCCAAAGCTCTGATACCATGTCATAATTCTAAAGCCTTGATGGTAGCAAGAATTCTATAAACAGGCTAAGAATCTAAGCACACAATTAACTCATAGAGAATTGCAGAGAAGTAGCACAAGGAGAGAAGAAGATTAATAAACACACATTAAAGAATGATCAATGAATGATGGTTGTTATTATTATATAGGTAATACATCCTTATAAAGGAAAATAGAGTTGCAAAGAGACAACTCATTCTAGCCCATAAAGCAAGCTTACTAGATATGATAAACCCCCATAGGTGACTAAAGCACTTTCCAAATTAGTCAAGGAGCTCACGAATTGGCTAAAGCATGAGTGAGTTGCCATGAGTGATGGAAAAGATTGCTAATCATGGAATCTGGAGAGAAAATCATGGAGGATGAGTTGGCCACAAAAAAAAGCAGTTGCCTAGTTGACTAGCTTTACCTTATCCACTGAAAAGCAGGAATAAAGCAATCTAAAGGTAGAATCAGCAAGAAAGGCACAGTTGCTAATTTGGGCAATCAATAAAGTTGGCAGAATCTAACTAGAATTAGTATAAAGGCGCTCCTGGGGTATATATGGAAAGTATTGACTAAGTGGTGCAAGTGGATGCCAACTATCTAGGCTAGTACATCGAAAATTAACCAAAAATGATTAATTATTTTTATCCTAAGTATGGAGTGGGTTTATAATATTTTAATAAAAACAACATTCCTAAATGGTGTTATTGAAGAAGAAGTGTACATAGAACAGCCACAAGGTTTTGAAGTCAAAGATAGAAGGACACATGTCTGTAAACTGAAAAAGGCTCTGTATGGATTAAAGCAAGCTCCAAGAGCTTGGTATGGAAGAACCGATAGTGTTCTGACGAGCTTGGGATTTACCAAAAGTAAGGTTGATCCTAACCTTTACTTCAAGGTTATGGATGATGAAACTATCATATTGTTGTTGTATGTGGATGATTTATTCTTGACAGGTAATGAGAAGCAAATCTCAAAGTGTAAGAAGAAGCTCATTGCAGAATTCGATATGAAAGACCTTGGCTTGATGCATTATTTTCTAGGTCTTGAAGTATGGCAGAGCCCATAAGGAATCTTCCTTAAACAAGTGAAGTATGCAGTGTGTTGCATTGCACCTGTACCCAGCGCACCTTCAGATGTACCCCAGGGAGAGAGGGCCAATTTTTTCGACCAGGAGGGGTGTTGTCGAGCAATGGTGGTCATGGTTGGGCACTTTGGTTCCTCCTTTAGGATGACTATGGCTTAATGGCACTACGGACTGCCATTTGCTAGAGTTTTTTAACCTCGGGGTTAGTGTCCAGGGCTTATAAGGGTTGACCACTGGGTCACATAGCTCCATATCTTGTTTGCATGCTCTGGTGGCCTATGCTTCAGCTACTAGACATTTGTCTCCCTTCGTAGCCACTTTAGTCAACTGGCACATACTCTCCCTGGCCTTATTTCCTCAGAGGAAGCCATCCTCCATCCCAAGCCTTTTTTATGCTTTAAAGAGGGCGTTGAGGGATTTTACAGCTTTCTAGGGGTTTATATGGAATATAAAGCCCTCCCTCCTGTTCAGTCCAGCTTTTCATTCGGAGTGATTCACGTATTTGAGTGGATTTTGGCATCTACAGGTAAAAATACCCCAGGTAGCCTACCTTGAGCCTACATAATCGCTAAATTTTATTATTATTTTGTTTTAATTTTAAGTTGACATTTTATAATTGCAAATTGAAATTTTAAAGGCATGTTAGTCTCAATCGGTCTGGATTTTATTTGTAAAAGCGAGTGTGAGATCATATAAATAGATCTCCTCACTTCATTTTTAAAAGAAGACTAATGGGATAATTCACTATGCATTTGCTTTACCCTTCTTAGGGCTCTTTGGAGAGATGCACCCCTCTTGAGGGATATTTTCTAGGTTAATGCAAGCCTTTTCTGGTGATCTTTGGTGAAATTCTTTTGCAAGATGATGTTTTGATTTGTTGGCTAAACACGAGCACTTGGAGGTGAGGCTTCTTATCTCTTTGTTTGAATGTTGGTAGATGATGCATGTTCAAGACTAAATGGTGGCCCTACTGCTACATTTTTTCCTAGAATAGGCCAATTCCAGCCTTCTTATCGCCTTAGCAAGTCGAGGCACGCCTCCTCGTGAGGGTCCTCTAGGATTTTTCCTTCGTGTTCTAGGCTAGTTGCTTGACCTAGGATCTCTTCCTTTCTAGGTTATCCATCCTCCCTACATGCCCTAGGTTGGGTAGGGCTTTTGCTAGGGTTAGTCTTCCCTTGTCTTCACAGCTTTACTATAGTGGAGATCTATCTCCAGCTACGTGCAAAAGCACTTACCTTAGATCAACCGGATCTAAGGGTAGAGATCATGGTGCAAGGGAAGTGCTCAACCTTGACTATCAAACAAGTAATAATAAATATTTTTTAGATTTTATAATTTTTCTTCTAACTAATAAAACAATTATAAGTACTCGTACCTTTGTGAATGGGCCACTGCAGTTGTTTGAGGAGTTGGTCTGATGGCTTCGACGATCCGATTTTCTAATCTTCTCCAACAAGGGTTGTCAGCGGGAAAGGAATCAAGGGTTGCATGGAGTAAACTCAACATGCAACATGGGATGGTGTGGCAAAAGGTGTTAGTGAAAATGGCTTCAGGAGTATGGTTAACAAAAAGTGTAGCCAACTATTGAAAAAAGTAAAAGTAAAAATGAAGGAATTGAAAAGTTGTTGTGGGGAGACCTTCACAATGTATTTATAGGATGATCCAAGATTTTGCTTCCCATGGTATTGGTCCATGATTTTTCATAGTGCAGGGTATTTGTCCATGGCTTTTGATCCATTCCCATTTTAGAGTTTTCTGGTCCTTTTTGGGAGAATGTGTTACATACCTAAATAATAACAACAATAAATACATAAATATAACATAATACAATATATTTCTATATATAAATATATATAGAAATAGAAACATAATAATAATAACCACAAACAATAATAATATAATGATATAATATTAATTAATGAAAAGGTGTAACTCTTTATGAAGAGTTGCATTAGACACCCTTTAAATAATTATATATACGAGAAAGTCTATCTTGTAAATCATATCTATTTTATCAATATTCATATATATTCATGGATTATTTGTATTTTCGAAAGTGGAAGTTCGAGAAGTTACAGCAAAACGGTTTTTTACTGTTACAGTGGTATTAGAGCTATACGGCCCTTGCATATTATTTACACTTTGTGTAGATTTGGGTTTCCAAAAAAATAGGACATTGTCCCTAAAAATAAAAAAAATAAAAAAAAGAGGTAAAAAGTGAAACCACCCGTGGTTTCTTAAAGTTGGTTTGGGTTTGAAAATATAAAAGTGCATAATAATTACTAGTAAAGAGCAAGTGAGATTTGAACTTAGGTGGGGAATGTAACACTCATTCCTCCTAACCATCCAATCTATTGGCATTTTACAAAACTATTGGAGAAAAATAAAAGTTAAGGACTAGAATTTGGAAGGTGAAAATTTTAAAGCATATAAAGAAGTAAAGTCCAAACTAAATAAATAAAATTTCAACACAAACAAAAGAAAATGGAGTCTAATAGCAAAAAACAAGGAATATTTCCAAGCAATTTAAAAACTTATGTCTCAATGTTATTTCAAATAAAAGGAACTATTAGAGGGAAAGCCATTACTATTTCTATTGCTCCCGGCGAACTTAATAATTATATTAGTGATGAATTCGCTAATGAGTTAGCGATTCCGAGGACAAATATAAGTGAAAAGTTAGACTTTTCAAATAACAAAGAATATGCAATAAGAAATTTACAATGGAACATTGGAGATTATACTGGTGTTTCAGAATTTATAGTTAAATCCTTGTGGAGTAGTAACGGTGACCTAGTTTTGGGATTATTGTGGCTAAAAACACTGGGGACTCTTATCTTAAATGTTGAAAAAAAGTTTCTGACATTCCCCTACAAAAAGAAAAAATACACATTGTCGGACATTAACATGAAGACAGAATCAAAGGTTGCATCATCTGAAGACTTCAAAGAAATATCAAATATGTTGTCACAGGAAAATGAGAAATCAATAAAGAGGATACCGAAGGATTTCGACAAGGTTATTGCTGGTAAAGAAGAAGAGATCTTGCGTCTAAGAGATCATAGTCAGAAATTACTTCTGCAAATCAAGAAGGTGAAGGATAAGGCACAATACAATCAAAAGCTAGAAGAGGAGAATCAATATCTTCAGAAGAAACTGTTAGAAAATATCGAAGAGAAAATCAACTTAAGAAGCATAAACAAGATTTAATAGATCACATTCCGAAGCTTAAATATGATGAGAACGCGCAAGATGAAATGTTAAGGAACCTTAAGAATGATAAGTATTCGTTAGAAAAAAAATAAAATAGAGATATAGTCCTTGCCACAGTTCAAAAAGAAGCCAATCTAGTAAAAATACAATGTCCAACACATATCAATGCTCAAAAGACGACGCTAGCGAAAGAAAATAACATTGTGAAAATTCCCTATCGACACCCCAACCATATAAACCGGTATACTCAAAAGTGGGAATTGTTCAAAGATAATGGTACTAATGTAATCAAATCTCTTGACGACAGATCAATAGAGAATCCCAACAATCAACAACAAATCAATTTGGGATGGATTGATCCGTCAACATATCGGAAGTTATGCTCCACACTTAGAAGTTCGTATTGACATGTTTCGTCAGCTACGACATCACAAGGAATGATGTGACCACAGTATAAGGCTTTGAGGACAAAGCCTTTATAAGAGAGAGGCAATGTTACATACCTAAATAATAACAACAATAAATACATAAATATAACATAATACAATATATTTCTATATATAAATATATATAGAAATAGAAACATAATAATAATAACAACAAACAATAATAATATAATATTAATTAATGAAAATGTGTTACTCTTTATGAAGAGTTGCATTAGACACCCTTTAAATAATTATATATACGGGAAAGTCTATCTTGTAAATCATATCTATTTTATCAATATTCATATATATTCATGAATTATTTGTATTTTCAAAAGTGCAAGTTCGAGAAGTTACAGTAAAATGGTTTTTTACTGTTACAGTTTAAATATTAAATATAGAGTTAGAAAACTAACATAGGGTCACACCAATTCATCAAGCGGTGTGTTTTAACCTATAAAAGGTTATCTCCATTATTGTAAAGAAAAGGGATCATATTATTCAAATTATCAATTTATTGTGGGCTCTAACTCGAATCATGTGGGTTTAGAAATCTATTCTGCTTCAGAATGGGGGTTATGTTGCAATAAATGCCCATCTTCCCTATATTTATAAGGGAAGGAATAATAATTTTCTAGACCAATTTAGGTAGAATTTAATTATGAAGGTCAAAATGGAGGGATTAATGATCGGGTTATGATATATAATTATGGTGTGGACCATAGAGAGCTATGTGGACAAATTTTTGTGTTAACAGATTGCCCCCTGATGTTTGAGGGCGGCAACTCATCGTATGGTTAACAAACATCATACGATCAAGGGAGAAATAGTTACAACGATGGAGAAACCGAAGAGGACCGTAGAGGAGTGGAGTCTCCTCATTCAAATTGCAGTGGCTTTTGATTTGTATTACTTCTCAAAAATGGATGAGGTACATATAATCTCAAACATACATATGGACAAGGCGGGCATACCCATGCTCGTATCAATGTCTCAATATAAAAATGGGAATCAAGGCTCAAACAATCGGAGTCGATCAACACATACAACTGGAAGTACATAATGGTGGCCTCAATGAGAGGTTGAATACAGATCTGAAGAACTGGTACATAGAAACAATGGCTTTCTCTTGGAATGCAATAACACAATAATTGATGCTCTACTGAATCTGAGTACACAATTGTATGGACTCACTAACTAAGAGTCAGAATCTCTAAGGTACAATAAACGGCATCTGATACTGGAGATATACGGAAGCATGATACTAAGGGGCTTTCGAATACTGTCGACAATGCAGCCCATATATCACAAGGGACATGAAACTGTATGGGTCCCAAATAGAGTCACCAATGTGCTAGAGTCAGGTGACAATTGGGTCTTCGACCAAATAATGAAGGAACCAATACCCTGTACGAATCTCAACGGTGCGATAATGTAGCTGAAGTCGAGCACGTGAGACAACCAACCCAAAAGGCACTAAGGACTCCTTTTAAGTGGTCCAAGAAACTCATCAATGAGGTGGATGAAGCCAAGATACAGGGACCTTTGGGTCTATCCTCTGGAATTGATGTGAAGGGAGAACTGCAACTACCAAGGCAATGAGGTTTCCTTGATAGAAGCACGAGGAGAACAACCAGAGATGTGGAACAATAATGGGATTGAGACACTGAATGGGGAACAGGGGCAGGAGAGTAAAGGGGACGCAAACTTCTTTTGTTCAGAGTAACGGCAAGGCTGACCTGGCAGCAGATGACACTGACTCATGGGGAGGGAATCATAGTTGTGGAACCAAGAAGATGATTGCAATGGGAGATACTTGGGGAAGTAACTGGACAAGTGATATCCAGGGGATCCAAGGGAGACTCATCGCATAGTACTCTAAACAAAGGCAACCCAATGGGGGGAATGCTGCCATAATGTGACACTATATGCAATATATGTGGGTACCGAAAGGCAATATTTGGGCCTTCTTCATAGTTTAAGGAGCGCGAATAAGGGATAGAAGTGTGCTCAGTATGATACTATCTCGTGGGTTTTTGTCGATCCCAAGACAATAAATGCTCGATGGTGTTTTCATGTTTAGAGAGTCTGGAAACATGAAGAAGACTCCAATGGGTCTCTTTTTCGTACAGTAGTCTCCTAAGTTCAAAAAGGATAAAAGTGTACAAAGGAGAACTATCCCAGCTGAAAAGGGCAGAGAGACTTATTTTCTGTAGGTAGTCCAACCAGGTCGAAAAAGGTTAAACCTATACTGATTGGATGGTCATTCAAATACTTTTACGAGCATGAACAAAACCAAGTTTGCTCGACAATCTTTTCTTTATGAGAGGGATGGAAAATAGCTTAAATACAACCCATAAGTGAGCTTTTTCGTAAATTACGGTCCCAATGTCCAAAAAAGCATAAAAGGATACAAAGGGAACCGTTAATAGCTGGAAGCTGCTAGGGTGGTCCTTTTCTTTAATTAGTCTATATAGTCCAAAAAATGGATAAACGATACCACATAGACGCCCTTTCAAATACTTGAACGAGCGTGAAAGGAAGCAAGCTTGCTCAACAATCTTTTCATTCTTTAAGGAGTCAGAAAAGAGGTTAACATAAACTCTGTAATGGTTAGTCAAGCAAGGAGGAAGTGTTCGACGTACCCAAAGAGGTGATATGGCGGTCAGGGAGAAAATATAAAAGTGGAACACTAGTGATGCCTCCTTGCGGGATGATGAATGGTGGTATCATAAGGGAAAGTTTGCAATATGGATGGAGTGGAGGGCTCATGAACATGTCAATACAGAAGGGGTTCGACTTCCCTAGTGGCACGCACATCGAGGTAAGTCTAGGAAATGGCCCAAAAAAATATAGGTAGAGCATGTGACATGTGCGGAAAACCAAACCCGTCAGTGCGAACGGCGTGAAAAACGGATGCCGAATGACTCCGTGGTGCACAGAAGGAGTTGATGAAATAGAGGCCTGTAAACAAGGGGGGACCACATGACACATCGCATTTTCATTGTTCAGCGTTGAGTTGGAGTGGAGGGTTCCGGAGCAAAGGTGTTGACTGCTTTCGATTGGACTGGCGGTTTCACAATCCGTGAGATGCAGGTAAGAGCTCTCACCTAGCTCGTCATTTTCATGCATTTATTTGGTTATTTGCTCATTCTAGGGGCCTTGGCCGAGCTCAAAGGGGTTTCGGGGTCGGGTCGCACTTTTTGAGGGAAAAGGCGCGACCTAGGTCACACCTATCGAGCTGGCAGGCGTGACTCAGTAGCACCTTTCGTAGAAATAGGCACAACCTGGGTCGCACCTATTCGAGAGACTGGCGCGACTGTTCAAAAGTTTTTGTGCAACTTGGGTCGCACAAAAAAGTCCGACAAGAGCAACCTAGACCAAAATGGAATTTTTTGCTGAATGTGGTCTAACTGGGACATCTGGGATGTGCAAGATGCCTCAAGTTGGATGGTGGGAGAGAGACATCGGGGACTTCAAAGATGAGGTTGAGGAGGATGGTGCAATACAGGATACGGTCGGCTGGAGTGGGCTGCTGAAGTTCTTCCAAATCTTTTTGATGTGTTCAGCAAAGTTATTGTTGAACAAGCGAGTTTTTTGGATAAGAATGCAGAGTGCTTCATCATACAGGGTGAGCGGCTGCAAATCACCTTCCGAGATGTGTATTTTTTGACTAGCCTCCCATTGTTGGGTGTTATCAGTGATATCTCGCTGAAACTCCCAAGGGAGGTGTTGATGGATGACTTGTGTCCCCAACATTGCTATGCTACATCTTATGTGCATGCGTCATACATACTGGTGTGTGACATCGAGAGTCTGGAGACTCATGCAGTAGCAGCAATGGTGTTGCGGATACTGGGATCAAAAGGTCCACACGATCTCAGGAGGCCAGTTATTGATGGTCGAGAGTGTGCTGAGGGGCACCTACTATGGGTGGACCCAGATGTACCTTACTGCGGTTCAATGTGGGCTACACCATGATAGCCTGGCGGATGTGGATTTCTGCTTCTCATCCTTTTTGTGCTCATTCTTCTTTGAGCGGTTACCAACATTGGGACTGCATCTCGTGGTGCACGACAAGGGACCACGCGAGCCTCGGATGAGGCGGTGGTGTGAGATGATGATCAAGGAGGGAGGCGGCTTGGTAGGTCGTTTCTTCACCCGAGATCTTTTTGCACAGTGGCGAAAGCTTCCCATCTTCATTGAGGATTTTCCATACGCAGGCATGGACTACCAGGAAGATCCGAAAATGCCTCGACCTCCTGGACAGGTTTGGGGACTAGATGGTATATATACATGACTCTTTTTGGTTTCAGCCATATATATTGGTTTACTAGCATAGTGGTAGCTAGATCATACATGTGATTAATACTGATGACATACTATGTGCATGTGCAGACGTGGGACCACATCCTTCAGCGAGATACCTATTGGTTGCAGAGCCTGATCTTCATGATTCAGAGATGTTATTTCAGCCATGCTTGGATCCCAGCACCTGATAGGGGAATTTGGGGGGGATTTCCCCCCCACTATAGTCGTCAGGCGGGTCCAGGGAGGCGACGACTATTTTGGAAGCCCCCCTCGCTAGCAAGGGTTCGGGGGCAACGCCCCTGTAGCAAAAACTTAGGAAAAATTTCCTTATAAAATGTTGTAATTTCATAGTCATGACTTGGTCAATAATGGATGATTTACTGGCCCATAGTATTTGGGAAACCCGTGGTTTTTTCCCATGGTATTCCCTTTATAAAAGAAAGGCATTGTAAAATGATTGTATATTGTATTGTATCATTGTAAACAATCATTGTGATTATGTGAGAGAGACTGTGAGAGAGAGAAGAAGAAGTGCAGCAGAGTTGTTGCAGGTTGTATCCCTTCATTTTGTTGGATGGTATATTAATAAAGGACTGGCAATTTCTATGTGGACTAAGGTTACAAAAACCGAACCAGTGGTCGAACCGACCGACCTTGAAAACCGAACCCAAACCAGAGCCAGACCAAAACCAAGAAAAAAACCGGATCAAAAAACCGGTTCATCAAAAATACAAAAACTACTTAAATTTTGAAAAATTATATATATATATATGTGCAACCATGTGAATCCAAACCATTATACACAAATTTGCAAAAGGTGCTCTTGTTATGTGCCATATTGAGCATATTTCACTAGAACCTTCCCCATTCAACCAACTTTTAATTTTATTTTTAATTAAAAAAAAACCTCTTTAAGTGTTGTTGTACAATTATGTATGGAACCGGTCAAAACCAGACTGAAACCGATAAAATTGGTCAAAACCGGTCGGTTCCATACGAAACCAGTCATTTTCAGTTTGAGACACCGTTTTGACCTGGTGAGGCCCTGAGACCAGTTGAGCCGACAGGTTTTACCAGTTTCGGTCTGGTTTTTGTAACACTGGTGTGGACGTAGCCCATCTTGGGTGAGCCACGTTATATCTGTGTCTCTCTTGTAATGTGTTTAATATTTGCATCTTGTTTAATTGTTTAATTGTTATTGCTCTGCGATCCTATTTTTCTAAAAATACCAGCGACGCGGGGACAAAGTGGAGGGGTTAGACCCACCTGCTCACGGGCAAAGGAGGCGACGGGGTGTTACGTTAGACTCAATGCAGATGGACATAGAGAGGTAACTGGAGAGAGTCACCGACAATGGGTGGCAATATCTAAACGAAGACTTTATCGCCGCATGCTACTGAGCCCCTCCTGAGTGGATCTCTCTAATGAGGAGGATCACAATGGCTGCTAAGTATGTCAGAGTGGCAGCATATGGAGATGTGTCGATGGAGGAGGACAGCTCGGATGAGGAGGTTACTGAGGAGGAGTCAGACTCAGAGGACTAAAAGTCAGATTAGCAGCATGTGGTGTTGCCCCCCAATGCATTTGAGCATGGGGAATTTTGTATTATATGTATAATGAGAAAGTCTGTGGGGCTTCTCTCTTTTTTGTATTGATTATGATATTATGATATGGATGCACATGGATGCATATTTTTGTATTTTTATGGGTTTTATGAGTCTCTTGTTATGATGATGACTATGCCTATATGATGTATGTGACATATGTATGCATGACTATATGATGATGCATGATGCAGTTTATTTCCTATATGCGATGATTGATATACCACTCTAGAACGTCCTTAGCCATTTGATTCGCTACACTATTGAGACTTCTGAGAACATACATGTATGAAATGGATTCGAAATGTCTAACCAATTGTCTAGTTTGCAGGAACTTTCTAAAGAGACAAGGATCGCATACCCAGTAGCAGTTATTTAACTGGGTGACAAGCAACTGGGAATCTAGGAAGACATCAAGGCAACGAATAACCAAGTGAAGGGCGGCAGTCAAAAGACCAGCAACACCGTTGTACTCAGCCTAGTTATTGGTAGCAATACCAACACACATTTCATCAATATGGATCAACTCAAGTGATGGGGAATAAATGACCCATGCAGCCGAGGCAAGATTAGGATACCATCTACTTGCACCGTCTATGTAACCAACATAGAAGGGAAAGGTAGGATCCATCTGGAACAACCAAGGAAACAAACTGTGAAACTCGTGGTAAAAACGATGCAAAACAAAAATGAAAAACTATGATACAAGGGTATCAGGTTGGTTGGCTTAGACATAGAATCTCTTGAAGAAGAGCCCATTGCGGGGATTCTTCAAGAAGCGACCGTCGGAGTCAACGAGGAGATATGTTCCCTTGCCGAGACAACGATGGATGCCGTAAGGGCCATACCACATGGATTCGAGCTTCCATTTTCCAGTCTTATCATTGGCTTGATCGTAGATGAGGACGAGGTCCCCCTCGTTAAAGGTGCGTGGGTGGACGTGGGAGTCATAATGGAACTTCAACCGGGGCTTAGCCGCTTCGATCATTTGGAGTGCAATACAACGGTCCTCATCGGTTTGTTCAAGCATAAGTAGGATTTTTTCCAATGGTGAAGTATCAGGAAGAAGCTCGACGACAAGACAGAGTGACAAAATCTGGCATTCAATGGGAAGAACTGACTCCACACCATGGACTAAATGGAATGGGGTAAAACTAGTGACGGTTTCAAGGATCTCTTCGTCGTCACGAAAATGGCGCCTGGATAGATCAGAGGGATCTTCTACGGTCGAAGGGGAAGGACGACTAGAAGTGGAGATCATATAGATGGTGGTGTTGGTGTCCGAGGAAGAGGCCGAAGGGTGGATTTCCTTGAGGACAGTTATTTCAGACTTAAGGGAGTGCTTGTGAAGGTTAATGAGGAGAGAACAGTACTCGAGCAAGTTTGGTAAATGATGGGAATAATGACTATATAGGCCACAAATTGCACATGAGTGGTTTGTTCATAGCGATTTGTTCTTAATCACAGGAATGGTTGGTACATTAACAACTGGAGTGTTGTCGATCTCTACTATTGTGCACATGTGTATGCGAAGAAACAACAAATCAGGACAATTTTGTGTCACATGGCCGATGACATCAAATAAAGCACAAGTAGGAGGTGGACCTGGTTCTGTCGGGGCTTTTGGTGCCTTGCCCCCGGTCTTCATGGGAGGAGGGGATGCAGGAGAAGATGCAGAAGAATTCGGTTGTGTACCCTGATGTGGGTGTTGTTGCCGCCTAATTCACACCTTGGGGTCGCGTGGCAGAAATCTTCAAGCCACTGAGTGCGACCTTGGGGGCAAGCAAGAGTCAAGTGCTATCACTTGATCTTGACTTGTCCGTCTAGGCTCTCTCCTAGCGAAGCCAAGGGGGGTGGTCCCTAGTAAAATAAACTATGGTGTTTAATCTATGAAATAAAACAATTAGTCTAGGAGATGAGATGAAATAAAATATCGCAACTAAGATGAACTACAAATCATATAAATAACTAGCACATCAAATAACATTCCACACAACACATAAATTAACTTAAGCATAAAAATAAATAAGATTGCCAAAATAGACCAGTGCTAATGGAGTGCTTGTGTAAGGGTTGCTAGTGAAGTATCGTGAAGTATTGCAGTTGTCTTAGTTGGTCAATTTTAATATTATTAAGTGAGTAATTAAGGGCATGGGTTAATTGTGGGGGCCCATCAAGTAAAGTCCCTTCGAACTAAGTGCTAAAGCGGTAATACCAAGTGTCCAACGGGGTGAGGATGAACCTGCTTGGAGTAGCCCCCTGACTCTGTAGTAGTTACCCTTTGCAACCTCCTAAGTTCTCTAGAAAATCACTTATGTGGATTTTCCTATTAAATCTAGTAACTCGTATCCCTTTCTGATACATCCAACTGATCAGATAAGTTGCAGCGGTGTAGAGCATATGGGACCTTGAAGTCTTGGATATTTTAAGTTTTTTAAAGCTAAGTATGAGTTTTCTAAATCTCGATGTCGATACTCTCATTACCGAGAACACAGCCGGATTGGGTTAATTTCAGTGTTCCCCCAAGGTTCCAAGACGGTGGGACGCGGGAGCGAGGAGACGCACATTCAGGACATGTGGAGACCACCCCCAAATTTTAGAGAAATTTAGGGGGGACGATAAGACGCGATAATTTTATTTAAAAATATAAATAAATCCCAACAATAACAAACCATCCCATGCAAATTAGTGAATTGATCTAAATAGCCTAGGATTAGGTTAGAAATTAGTGAATTGATCT
This sequence comes from Pseudotsuga menziesii, assembly GCA_001517045.1. Lineage (NCBI taxonomy): Eukaryota > Viridiplantae > Streptophyta > Pinopsida > Pinales > Pinaceae > Pseudotsuga > Pseudotsuga menziesii. The sequence continues at coordinate 673,218 of LPNX010080947.1, forward strand.
CGATAGCTTTGTAAGTTTGTAATGCCAAATGAAATCATAAATAAATATTAAACAATTGATCTTGATAGCTTAGGATTAGGTTAGAGATTAGAGTTAGTTTTTAATTTTTAATATTTAGTTTTTTATGTTTTAAATTTTAAATTTTAATATATAAGTATTCTTTAATGATTTATTTAATTAAACGCTTGTTTCATTTTTAATTTTTTTTAAACGTACCTTAAGAAAATTCGAAAATATCCAGGGGAAGTTTCGTAGTTTCAGGCAGGACGCCCATAAGTCTCCACGAAGTTTCAGAGTTTCGGGCAGGACGCCAGGAAGTCCCCCCAAGTTTCGTCAAGTTTCACCACCCACCGAACGTTTTGCTCCGCGTCTCGCCAAGTTTCACCGAAAGCGAGACGTCTCGAAACGTTTCGCATGGACTTTCGGAGTCCCCGGGACGCGAGAAACGCCGAAACGCATCCCCGACCCTTCAGGACGCATTCCTGTGGAACACTGGTTAATTTTACTTTAGGACCTTAAAATAAACTAAAAAAAAGTAAAGAAAATCTAAAAAGAAAGAAAAAAACCAAAACAGTGCAAATCCCCCATGGGGGGATGGGGTGTGGGCACTTGGCTGCCCACTTGCTTCTCTTTTTACAATGACTAGAAGAAAGAAGTACTTGTCTTCCTTTGTAAAATAGGAACGACAAGTTTTTACAATTAAGGACCTTTGAGAAATGGCCAATGAAAGAAGTATGAGAAGAGGGGCTTCCGGTTCGACTTAAATCTTCAAAATTTCGCCAGAGTGCCTCTTTATCAGACCAGTCTCTACTGCAAAACAGCAAACAAATTTTTATTTAATATGATAGAAAATCAGATTAAAACATAAAAATTTGATTAAAATAATTGAGTACTTTAAAGATAGAAATTTTTAGGAATCAAACTAGTACTTGCTTGCAATCAGATCCTGAAAAATAAAACTTTAATGATTAGATCTAAATCTTTAAATTTGCATATGTAAATTAGAAAGCTAAGATATTCCAATATTTCAGTGAAATTCGAATATGCAAAAAATGAAAACTAGTAACCAAAATTTGAATTTTTTTTAAAGTGACGGAAGAAGAAAAAGAAAGATGCCCCAAAGCTTTGAAGCTTGGGCAATGGAGTCCTCAAGTAGAAAGCGGAGGGATTTAAATCTTCTTAAACAAATCACAGAGTATGGTGGAATCAAACAAGAACCAGCACTCCTCCGCGTTATATATCCCTGCACAGCTTGAACAATACTGCACCAAAGTGTTACATCCGGAAGTATTTAAACAAAAGACTAGATAATATGCATACAAACAAGTAAAACATACAAACCTAATATCTACTCACAAAAATAACTTAGAGAAACAAATAAGAAACTACTTATTTATCCTCTTCTACCAATTATCATTAATCCTTCAAAGACTGGTTAGAACAACAAAGAATGCAGCAAGAAACTAATACAATTATACCTTATATAACATAAGAATTCACTACACACTGATGCCTGACACAAGTATGCCTCCAAATCCTTCACTTTATTTCTCAATGATAATAAACTACAACATACAAGAGCAGAGGTTCAATGCCCAAATCATCCGTCAAGAATGAAGAGAGGTTGCCTACTTAAATAGAAATCTGGCAAAGAGAGGGGAATGCATCTCCTCAAGGATGTGCTAGCTCCAAGAGAGTTGGTTGTGGGTTGGAGAAAGGTTGGAATGAGTTGGATAAAAGCAAAAGGAGAAGCAACTTCCAAAACTTTGGAATCCACATCACCAAAAATCATCCACATAACCCAAACTTCCATCTCTCCTGGGATTTCTGCCCCCACTTGAAGAGGAAAGTTCCAAACTCAAAAAACTCTCTGAATTGGCAACATCTGACTTGTCTTTCTTGCCCTACTACTTGCCAAAATGATTTTCCAAGTCACCCAACTCTTTTTTGGCAATTATCCTTTATTTTTTTAATTGCCGAATTTTTTAATATTTCATTTTTTCTTGTGTTTTTGGGTTTTTCAAGTAATTATTAATTTTGGAGTTAAATAATTACTCAAAAACTTAGGAAAGTGGGTGCTCTGAGTTAGAAAATGAGCACCCCCATGGCAAAAACAACCTCCTAGCCACACTTTTATGACTTTTTACAATTTTACAATTAACTTATAAAAAATAAGCCTATAAAAATGGAAAAAAAAAAAAATTCCGGAAATTAAAAAAAACCTATGGGGAACTTAGGATATGTTCATAATGACTCAAAATAATGATTAGCATGGTAATATATATCGACACATAGGTTTTAATAACCTCCTAGGGATTAATTAATTAATGCGATTATTCCAGGTTTGGAGGTTTGGGTGAAAAACTCGAAAATTATTTATCACTTAAAAACAATAAATAATTAACAATAAAAAAAACACCCTAAAATAATGCATTAATGAATAAGTCCTAGGAAGCCAAACCTTTTACATAAATTCATCATGCTAACTCATTTTATTGCAATTCCCCATGGGATATGAACAAGTTTAAAAAAATTTAAAAACGGCCTAGGAAGGCCTACAAGGACCTCTAAACTCTGAATTTTGAACAAGTGATTGTTCATCTTTGGCAACTCGGTTAAAAGTCCAACTGAGTGCAACTCAGGTGGTAACAGGTGTGACACTGTCTCAATAGGTTGGTCCAAGAGGATCGAGCCAGTGGAGTCACCAAAATTGTAGTGGAGATTTCTCTCCTACTACGTGCAAAAGCACTTACCTTAAATCAACTGGATCTAAGGGTAGAGTTCATGGCGCAAAGGAATTGCTCAACCATAACTATCAAACAAGTAATAATAAATATTTTTTAGATTCTATAATTTTTCTTCTAACTAATAAAACAATTACAAGTACCCGTACCTTTATGAATGGGCCACTGCAGCCATTTGAGGAGTTGGTCTTATGGCTTCAATGATCCAATACTCCGATCTTCTCCAACAAGGGTTGTCAATGGGAAAGGAATCAAGGGTTGCATGGAGTAAACTCAACATGCAACGTGGGATGGTGTGGCGAAAGGTGTGATTGAAAATGAATTTAAAAGTATGGTTGACAAAAAGCGTAGCCAACTATTGAAAAAAGTAAAAGAAAAAGTGAAGGACTTGAAAAGTTCTTGTGGGGAGACCTTCACAATGTATTTATAGGATGATCTAAGATTTTGTTGCCCATGGTATTGGTCAATGGTTTTTCATAGTGCATGGTATTTGTCCATGGTTTTTTACCCATTCTCATTTTAGGGTTTTCTAGTCCTTTTTGGGAGAATGGGAGTTATGTTGCAATAAATGCCCATCTTCCCTATATTTACAAGGGAAGGAATAATGATTTTTTGGACCAATTTAGGTGGAATTTAATTATGAAGGTCAAAATGGAGGGAATAATGATGGGGTTATAATGTATAATTATGGTGTGGACCATAGATAGCTATGTGGACAAATTTTTGTGTTAACATTTACTTCTCAAAAACCATAGCTTAGATTAGTTTTGGTTAGGTTAGTTTTTATATTAGTGTAGACCTAGATTAGGATTAAGTCTTCCCTAAACCCTCGCTACCCTTTTCCTCCTCCTTCCTTGCCTTCATTGCCCCTAACCAAACCTCTTCTAACCCTTGTTGGCCTAATCTCACCCAAACAGTCCTACTGACCCCTTCCTAGACCCTCGTTATTCGTTAGACTACCTTAGGACTCGCTACACCTCCATATTCCCTTGACCTCCCTCGCTTCCCTAATCTCTACCCTCGTTGCTCTTCAAAAGCAGCCTCGGCCTCCCCTTCTACCCTGAACCGGGAGCTGCTAGGAGCAGTCCTCCACCTCGATAGCCTCCCAATCACATCCCCTCACCCTAGGATGCCCTCTTCCCTACCTCTTCCTCACCTCGGGCCTGTCCTAAACCAATTTTCCCTAACCCTCGGCCTTACTACAGGTCTGGTGCATACTTTTTCCTTCTGCCTCTTGGTTCCCTTGTGACAGCCCTTTCTATCTTGTAGGGTTTCCCTTAAAGTGGCATCCTTCCCTATATATTTTGTTGTTGCTCCTAAACTTTCATCTCAGTCTTCTATACCTACACACAAGCTAACAAGACACAGGTTAGGGGGGTAGTAAAAGTGGATCAATAACAATGTTTTCATGTCTCTATAATCACACTGACTATCACGCCCTGGTTAACTAGTTACATGTAGCAAGTTTGGATTATATTTTGAAGAAGCACAAACACTTTGCTAGGGTACTGTATGTGCATGGTTTGATCTAATCTAAAGCACTGAAATATCACCATACTATTGTACTTACTAAATACACACAGTCTGCAAATAGATACATAAATACATAACCACTTCATACTTATTATTAGCTTTCACAAGTATGAAATTGGTTCAACTAAATGCACATATTGAATTCCATCATACATGACTGAGACCTTGATTATACTGTTGTAACCATGTTGCCTGCACCTAAAGTCTGGAACTGATGATTGCATATTAGAGAAATGATGATAACTCTAAGGGATTGATAGTATAATAATATTTGTGGATAATATTTGTTTCATGACATTTCACATTGCAAATAAATGGTTTGTGAGATTGATGGTCCTCCATATTGATATGACATTGTGTTGGTTGTTGTAAGACTTGGTCATTTCCTTATCCTTGAACAACTAAATGAGCGCATCAATAACTACACTTCTATGTTTCATATGTACACTTAGTCCATTCTTCCCACACATTGATTTGACTCCAATAAAGCATTGGTCGCTAACATCCTCAAAAGAGGTATCTCTTAGTGTCTTTTCAGAGATTTAATAGGGCTTTCCCCTAGGAGGCTTAAGCTACCAAAGCAGTTGGGAGAAGTTGAATAAGGTGATGGTGATCACTTCCTCTTCACATGCTTACCGGTGGCTTAGACTGCCATTTCAACCAATAACATGTTGGCGTCATTGTCGAAGACCATTTCAAAATTTGAAGCAGTTGACCTAGAGTCATTCACACCCTGGCAAGAAACGACATTTATCGATAACTTGAGGTAAGTCTCTATTTATTGCATATATTGTGGACTAAACTTACAAGCTTATTTGGTGACTCCACCAAGAACTCAGTCATCATCAGCTTAGGGACACCTTTGTTTTGTATAGTATTTTGGTGAGATTTGTTTAACTAACTTGGCAAGTCTCTTCTGGCGACTCCTATCGAAGAAAAATAAAATAAGTGCTCTATAAAGACAAGGAATCCTGATGATATGGCATCCAATTATGAATTATGGATGGATACATTAGACTTTTCATGCATTCCTGGATTTCCACACAAGCATGCTATTCAAGATGGTGGGAAGGCACTTTTCCCATTATTTCAGCAATATAAGTACCATGCAGCAACACATGTGCGAGCATTCACGCAATTTCTCTAGGCAAGCAACATCATACATGAAGACATCATAATGAGGCTCCTTCTGCTATCTCTTCACTTAGAAGACAACTTGACTGTTAGGAATTGGTACGAGAGTTTTCCTCACAAAAGTTTTTCTTCACTCAAGTAGTTCATCAATGGATTCAACATGGATTAGGATTATGATATCGAAGAACATGAAAGAAAGGCCATGATTGACTGTGGGAAGAAACACTAGGAAATAGCCAGACACAAGATGGATCAAGCAAAGGAATCGAAGATGATAGTCCATTTGAATTTAAAGATCATGACAATCCAACCGTTGCAGAAACGGAAGTATATTTTACTCTACTTAACCTATCAAAGTTCCCAGGTTACTCGGACGAACTACCACATGAACTGTGGAAGCCTTTCAACGATCAAAACGAGAGCTATAGCGAAGACCTTGTTGCAAAACTTTTGTTGTTATTCCCAGAAGAAGTTGAATTGGAAGAAGGTGTATACATGAGTTGTTCGCTCTTCACCTAGAAGGAATGTCCCGCGTTTGGTTCATGAAGTTTCCAAAAGCTAAGATATCCTCTTCCAGAATTGATTGAACTATTTTCTAGACGTTGGTGCCCTAGGAAACATCATAGATGGATACCTCATGTTGAGTACGCTAGGAACTTATTCAGCAAAGATATCCACAACGGAAGTCAGATTGATGAAGCTAATGATCTCCCAGGCATGGTAGATGAAGCTCCTGAGGCAAACAAATATGATGATGGTCTTACATATGAAGATCCAAAAGTCCTAGTCGAAGAAGCTGAAGAATAGAAGGATAGGGTGAGTTCTCCCTTCCAACATACAACGACTCCTTATGACATCTCAAATCTCTTGGAACATAATGACAAAATTTTGAGGACGATGGTTATTGGACATTTATGGGTCCACCTTTCTATGATTCTTCAATACCAAGTAGCATTGTTTCCATATGTCACAGTGACAAAGAACAACTTGATGAAGTTACTCAGGTTGAGCCAGAATTTAACACTATTTGGGATGAGGAACTTTCAATTACCCCAAGCAGGAATATTGAAGACATGACTCATGAAGACCTTGTTGAATGAGACATTATTGTTCCTTCTCTCCTTATGATGAAGAATGGATCAGCCCTTTTGCCACTATAATTGAAGATGAAACATCGCAAGACATTACAAATAGCTCATTATGATGAAAAGTTCAAAAATTTGGGACCCCGTATCTCTAGTGATTCTTCCATGATTTCTCTGTCATATTTGTCCAACATCAAAGAAACATGTTACACAAAAGATCCTTTTGCAGATATTCAGCCTATGATGAGCCTAGACTATCACTCTCAGTTGTGCTCCTCAAGAAGCGTTGAAGAGGTTGTTCAGCCCGCTCTATCCTGTATCGGTAAGTCCTTAATGATACATTTCAACAAGACCGAGGCAGGTAGGTGGATAGGTATGATTTTCATTACTCAATTTCATAGTATTTATTGTTTATATTTTCATTTAAAGCATGAAGGTATGAATTATATAGCTAACAATTTCAAAATTTCAAGGATTATTGGGGTTACTAACATGATTATGAAAAAGATAAGCAATGAACCTGTATGCCCAAAGAAATGCTTGAGTAAATGCAAAGATAGGTTGCGGCTCACATGTGAAGATTTCCAAGGTCCAAATCTACGAATAGCCTCCCAAGTTCATGATTTATGGGCGAGTTTCAAGCAAAAAATGTTCTTAGAAGACGTGTATGATGAAGGTGTCCCATACATAAATCCACTAGAAGCATGGATCAACGAAGCTTGTCAAAGCGATGCTTCTTCGTTGCACCAATTTCAAGTCTTCCAAGTTCTTAAGAAGGTTCGATTTCCTGCCCTCACCAAGGTAAAGATCCTAGTACAAACTCAACATATCAGTGATGAGGTATTGTCATGGATCACATTAAAGGACAAAGGTAAGCTATCATGTATGAATTGCTTACTCAAATGGTTACATTGGTGGTATCATTTCACCTAACCTATTTTGACTACCAGGTTTAAACTTTAAAGTAGGTAGGGTTAGTTGCATTAGGATATTTGTATGCATTGCATTTGATTGTTCTTTCATGAATTCGTTAGTCTTTATTGTTCTTAGTTTGTTTTCCACATTTTGCGAACAAGGCAGGATAGAAGTGTCTGCCTCTAGATGTTTTTAATCCCTTTGAACATTTGATATGTGTGTAGGTCTACAAGTACCAAAAGATTCACAAGTTCTCGAGCACTCCCGAGAAGAGCACTCATCCCACAATTGGAGCCAGTGTTACACAGCACCTGTACCTAGGGAACCTTTAGATGTAACCCAGGGAGAGGGCCAATTTTTCAACCAGGAGGGGTGTTGTTGAGGAATGGTGGCCATGGTTGGGCCCTTTGGTTCCTCCTTTAGGTGTACTATGGCTTAATGGCACTGTTGACCGCCATTTGTTGGGGTTTTTAAACCTCGGGGTTGGTGTCCGGGGCTCCTGAGGGTTAACCACTGGGTCACATGGCTCCATATCTTGTTTGCCTGCTCTGGTGGTCTCTTCTTCAGCTAAGAGACATTCATCTCCCTTCCCAGCCACTTACGACACCCTCCTGGCCCTGTAGTCAACTGCCACCTACTCTCCCTGGCCTTATCTCCTCCAAGAAAGCCATCCTCCATGCCAGGCCTTTTTTATCCTTTAAGGAGGGCATTGAGGGATTTTACAGCATTCTAGGGGTTATATGGGGTATAACGCCCTCCCTCCAGCTCACTCCAACCTTGTTCAGATTGATTCGCTTATTTGAGCGAATTTTGGCACCTAGGGGTAAAAATACCCCGGGTAGCCTACCTTGAGCCTACATAATGGCTAAATTTTATTATTATTTTGTTTTCATTTTAAGTTGACATTTTATAATTGCAAATAGACATTTTAAAGGCATGACAGCCTGGATTTTATTTGTAATAGTGAGTGTGAGATCATATAAATAGATCTACTCACTTAATTTTTAAAAAAAGACTCATGGGGTAATACACTGTGTATTTGTTATACTCTTGTAGGGCTCTTTGGAGAGATGCGCCCCTCTTGAGGGATATTTTCTAGGTTAATGCAAACTTTTTCTGGTGATCTTTGGTGAAATTCTTTTGCAAGGTGATGTTTTGATTTGTTGGCTAACCATGAGCACTTGGACATGAGGCTTCTTATCTCTTTGTTTGAATGTTGGTAAATGATGCATGTTCAAGACTAACTAGTGGCCCTAGTGTTGCATTTTTTCCTAGAATAGGCCATTTCCAGCCTTCTTGTAACCTTAGCACGTCGAGGCATGCCTCCTCGTGAGGGTACTCTAGGTTTTTCCCTTAGTGTTCTAGGCTAGTTGCTTGAACTAAGATCTCTTCCTCTCCAGGTTAGCCATCTTCCCTACATGCCCTAGGGTGGGGGGATTTTGCTAGGGTTACTCTTCCCTTGTCTTCACAGCTTTACTTCTCAAAAACCATAGCTTAGGTTAGTTTTAGGTTAGGTTAGTTTTTAGGTTAGTGTAGGCCTATATTAGGATTAACTCTTCCCTAAACCCTCGTTACGCTTTGCCTCCTCCTTCCCTACCTTTTCTACCCCTAACTAGACCTCATCTAACGCTCCCTGCCCTAATCTCGCCCAAAAAAGTCCTACTAACCCCTTCCTAAACCCTCGTTATTACTCCCTTAGGGCTCACTACACCTCCCTATTCACTTCACCTCCTTTGATGGCCTAATCTTCACCCTTGCTGCTCTCCAAAAGCAGCCTTGGCCTCCCCTTCTGCCATAGACATGTTGCTGCTAGCAACAGTCCTCCACCTTGGTAGCCTCCCAATCACTTCCCCTCACCCTAGGCTGCCCTCTTCCCTACCTCTTCCTCACCTCGGGCTTGTCCTAAACTAATTTTCCCTAGCCCTCGGCCTTACCACAAGTCTGGTACAGACCTTTCCCTTCCACCTCTCGGTTCCCTTACGATAGCCCTTTCTATCCTGTAGGGTTGTCCTTACAGTGGAAGCCCTCCCTATATATTTTGTTGTTGCTCCTAAACTTTCATCTCAGGCTTCTATACCTACACACAAGATAACAAGACACAATTTAGGGGGTTAGTAAAAGTGGATCATTAACAATGTTTTCATGTCTCTATAATCACACTGACTATCACGCCCTGGTTAACTAATTACATGTAGGAAGTTTGGATTATATTTTGAAGAAGCACAAACACTTTGCTAGGGCACTGTATGTACATGTTTTGACCTAATGTAAAGCACTGAAATATCACCATACTATTGTACTTACTAAATACACACAATCTGCAAATAAATACATAAATACATAACTACTTCAAACTTTTTATTAACTTTCACAAGTAAGAAATTGGTTCAACTAAATGCACATATTGAATGCCATCATACATGACTGATACCTTTATTATACTGTTGTAACCATGTTGGCTGCACCTGAATTCTGGAACTGATGATTGCATATTAGAGAAATGATGATAACTCTAAGGGACTAATAGTATAATAATATTTGTTTCATGACATTTCACATTGCAAGTAAATGGTTTGTTAGATTGATGATCCTCCATATTGATATGACATTGTGTTGGTTGTTGTGAGACTTGGTCATTTTCTTATCCTTGAACAACTAAATGAGTGCATTGATAACTACACTTATATGTTTCATATGCACACTTAGTCCATTCTTCCCACACATTGATTTGACTCCAATTTCTTCCCACACATTGACATTAGAGAGAATTTGAGGTCAAAAATGGGCCTCAAAAGGACCAAAATGTACTATAAAAATCAACCAATTACATTCTAGTAGATGACATCATCCCCC
>LPNX010080947.1:683846-811926 GCA_001517045.1 Pseudotsuga menziesii
TATATATATATATATTATCTTGTACTTTTAAAATAAATTAAATTCATGAATGATATTTATATGAAAAAATTATGTTAGTTATGCATATAAATTAAATTATTTTTTGTTTAATTTTATTTACAAGTTCAAGACAAATAAATGCTGAAGGACAATAATTTTTTTAGAATTTACAATGAATCTTAGTCACATCATTGTAGAGTTATTTTATTAATTTTATTTATAGTCAATTTAGAAAAGTAACTCAACCATGGTTATTGATATTGTGCATAAAAAGTAGTGTAGGAGGTGAGTTGTCATATATACCTACCCCATAAAACCCCTAACTCATAATATTTTAATATATCTTATATTTTTGTAGTACATCTCTTAGGAGGCCCATTTTTTACCTCAAATTCTCTCTAATGTTTGACTCCAATAAGGCATTAGTCGCTAACATCCTCAAAAGGGGTATCTTTAAGTGCCTTTTTAGAGATTTAATAGGGCTCTCCCCTAGGAATCTTAGGCTTCCAAAATAGTTGGGAGAAGTTAACTAAGGTGACAGTGGTCACTTCCTCCTCACATGGTTACCGGTGGCTTGGACTGCCATTTCAACCTGTAACACAGTGAAAATCCTGAAAAGGTTTGACATGTTGGAATATAAATCCATGGCCACACCCATGGATACACACTTGAATTTGTTGGTTGATGCTTCGTAAGAATTAGTGGATGTGACACTATACAGACAGTTGTTTCATTGATATATCTGACGAATACCTGGCCAGATATATTCTTTATTGTGAAAACCTTGACTCAGTATTTGGTTTAGCCCAGACATGTTCATCTGATAGCTACAAAGCATGGGATGAGGTACTAGAAAGGTACAGTAGACTGTGGTCTCAGTTATACTAGAAATCATGAATTCAGACTGTATGGTTATACATATTCAAATTGGGCAAAAAGTGTCTCAGAAAAAAAAAAAAGAGCAAATCAAGAGGATGTTTCAGTTTGGGTTCAGCCATGATCTCATGGCTAAGAAGGAAGTAGTCTAGTGTTGATCTCAACACTGCAGAAGCAGAATATATTGTAGCTTGTTCTACCAGTTGTGAAGCCATATGGCTTCAGAAGTTGTTGTCAGATCTATTCGATCTAGAGATGGATGCTACCATGATTTTATCTGATAACCAAAGCTGCATGAAGATGACAGAGAACCCCATGTTCCATGATAAGACGAAGCACATAGAAATCCAGTACTTCTACATTCATGACATGGTGCAAAAGGGAGCTATAAAGCTCCAATATGTGAGCACAGATGTGCAAGTTGCAGATGCGTTGACTAAGCCTCTGTCTCGTGCGAAGTTTGAACACTTCCAAGACAAGCTTGATGTTGTCCGTAAGGACTTCCCTCGAAAGGGGTAGTAGTATTGATGATACTATGGTATCCTGATCACAGCAGGTAGCTCAGTTGAGACTAATCATCCTTAGACTTGATCCCGTAATTCCGAAAGGAAGGATCGTCTTAAATGTTGATGTGAGTGGACTTGATCCCATAATTTCGAAAGGAAGGATTGTCCAAGATGTTGGGACTAATCATCCTTAGACTAGATTCCGTAATTCCGAAAGGAAGGATTGTCTTAAATGTTGATGTGAGTGGACTTCATCCCGTAATTCCGAAAGGAAGGATCGTCCAAGATGTTGGGACTAATAATCCTTAGACTTGATTCCATAATTCCGAAAGGAAGGATCGTCTTAAATGTTGATGTGAGTGGACTTCATCTCATAATTCCAAAAGGAAGGATTGTCCAAGATGTTGGGACTAATCATCCTTAGACTTGATCCCGTAATTTCGAAAGGAAGGATTGTCTTAAATGTTGATCTTGATGGAGTTGATCCCGTAATTCTGAAAGGAAGGATTGTCCAGAATGTTGGTGGACTTGATCCCGTAATTCCGAAAGGAAGGATTGTCCAGGATGTTGGTGGACTTGATCCTGTAAAATCTGAAAGGAAGGATCGCATAGGATGTTAGTGGTGGACTTGATCCTGTAATTCTGAAAGGAAGGATCATCCAGGATGTTAGTGTCAAACTTGATCCCGTAATTCCGAAAGGAAGAAGCATCCTGTGTATGTATGTGTTAGTTGTGGGCAATACTTGTGGCTCTGTAAATACTTGATCCTGTAATCTCGAAAGAGGATGGATCATCTGAGTACCACAAGATGCGTTGTGTGTGATCCCGAAATTTTCGAAAGGAAAGGATCACCTGTGTTTTCCATGATTTCAAAATTCCAAAAGGAAAAATCACATTGGTTGTTGGTGATGATGTTGTTATACCTGTCATATGCTGTTGTTATTCCAGCTTTATACTGATGAGCCAGCGTCGTGCTATCGTTGTCGTTATTCCAGCTTTATGCAGATGAGCCAGCCTCGTGCTTTCGTTGATAGTGATGTATCAGTTTTTATGCAGATGATGATGATACTCCAGCTCCATGTTGCAGATGATGATGTTCCATGCTGCAGATGATGATTCTCTAGTTCCATGCTGCAGATGATGATGCTCCAATTCAATGCTGCAGATTATGATTCAATTCTATGCTGCATATGATGATGTTCCAGCAGATGATGACGGTGTTTCAGTAGATGATGATGATGCTCCAGCTCTATTTTGCAGATGATGCTACAATTCCATGCTGCAGATGATGGTACTCCAGCTCCATGCTGCTGATGATGTTCCAGTTCCATGTTGCAGATGATGATACCCTAGTTCCATGCACGTTCCATGCTGCAGATGATGATACTCCAACTCCGTGCCATAGATGATGATACTCCAGCTCCATGCTATAGACGATGATGTTGTTCAAAACTTTCGATGATCTATAGATGTACCAGATGATGTTCCAAAAGATGATGTTGATGATGCCTCCTCTCTCCTTCCGATGATGTTGTGTAGAGCCACACCAGTTGTAGTTAATGTCAGTAGAATACCCTTCTTGTTAAGGGGGAGTCTTGGAATAATGTAACTTCAAAAAATATTCTATTTGTACTTTACATTATTATTATTCCTCCTTTGGGAGATCTCACCGATGTAAAAGGTCATGTAAAAGTCATGAGGTATGTTACCAACTTTTTGTACCATAGTTGGGTTACCTGAGGAGCCACCGGTTGACAGACATGTTCAATGTCTGATTCCAGTATATCAATTGATCCTTCTTCATGTCTAGCAAATATTGGCTAGTCAGTTTTTCATTTGAATAATTTAACCATGCCCCACGGGGTTTGTAATAAAATGTGCTAGTAGGGTATTTTGAGTGGTTCGGTTTCCTAAGACGTAGAATCTCAACTAAGGTATTCCAGGGAGTTTTTTTCCCTTGACAATTATGCTTTGCCTATAGCCGAGTATAATTGACGAGGTTTTCTCCCGCTTCCTCCAAAGCTGGAATGCCTGATTTTGAATTCTGGGCCTTGGGGGGTTATTAGAGCCCAACTAAGCGTTTATAAACCTACTAGGCATTGTTAGAATAGAGCATGGTCATATCCTAAGTCAATAGAACCTTTAAAAAAATTTCGAAATTTTTTTACCGGACGGGTTAAAAAATTATTTTTTTAATTATTTCCCTAAGTTTTTGGATTAATTTTTCCATAAATTAATTGCAAAAATTCCGTTTGTAAGAAGTTAGTCATCCGGACTCTGAATTCAGTGATTGAAGGCTCTAACTTTAAGCCAAAAATCATTCTTGATCGGCCAACCAGTCAGATCCAACTTTCAGATCATCAATCGGACACATCACACTCATTTTCTCAAAAAAGTCACTTTTGGGGAAAAAAATGATTATTTATTAAAAAATGATTATTTTGGAGAAAATTAAAACTCTCCAAATTAATCCAAATTCAACGAAATAAAAGGATAAATGACATCTCATTGGGCATTTATGACGATTGGACTTATCATAACTCAGCTTCAATCAACATTCAGTGAACAATAAAGTTATATTCAGTTAACAGGTTTGTCATCTCCAGCTAAACTCCCAAATTTGATGAAATGGAGAACACTCATTGGTTTGATGATTTGATCAAGGTAACGACTGAAGATTACACTGGCAATGGCTCCTCCAGACCTAGCAGCAGCACTCCTTACCTAGCCCATGCCTCTCATCAAATGGTTCATGCCCCTCTTCCTCATGAGGGCATCATCGACACGTGTGGCTCCTTCTGTGGCTTGTTTCCAGTGCTGAGGGTTGGAATGGGGGCGCCTTGCCTAGGTGGAGGCCTCCCCTCATTCCCAGCTCATCTTCTTTAGGTCTGCTCTCTCAGTGGTGGCCAGTCTGGTTAGGTTTGGTTTTCTGGTTTTAGGGTTTTGGGTTCTTCATTCATTGTATAAATAGACTTCTTTAGCTCAATTCGGGTGGATCTCTTGATTGTAAACTTACTCTGTAAGATTTTGTAATGGCTTATGTTCATCTTTTGAGATAAAATCAAGACTTTGGAGGTCCATGCAGCAGTACTTGTGGTGAATGAATTTGTGAGGTGATTTATGTCCATCTATTTTACTTGTAATACTCATACATGATATAATCAATTAGTTTTAAAAGTCTACTGTTTAGAACGTAAAATCTTCTATTTACAGTTGTTAAGTTGGTTGATTGTGCTATTTTATAAAAGATTTCATGAGCAAGACATATTCAGGTATATTAATGTTGATGAGTCTTTATATTTAATAGCATGCTAGTTGATTGATCTCACTGAGTTTTGTGAAGTGTTTTAATCTTGGACAGGATCTACTATCTTGGAGAAGGGTGTGAGCTCGGTTGCATCTAGCTCATCTTCAAGACAACAAGTTTTTCTTTTAACACTGGTTTCTCTGCAGGATCTACAATAACTTGGATTCTTCCAACAAGAAGGCTTCAAGAGTCTTTGTTTACTTCAAGTTCCATCTCATAAAAAATTTCATAAGTTAATGTTCTTTGGTTACCGGTCACTTAGGAAGCCCTAGTTCACTTTTTTCAACCTTTAGGCTTCCTCCCCATTGTCTTGTTTGGCTTGCCTTTACTTATTCTTCTTCGCTACCCTCTTTTCACTTTAGTTTGCAACCCCTTTTCTTCATTTTGGACAGCCCTCTTTGGCCCTAGTTTTGGTCCCTTTTTGCCCTAGTTTTTGGCCCTATCTTTCTCCTTTTTGGATTGTTCGCTGCCCTCTTTTTTACTGTTTTGCAGCCTTCTTCTTGCTTTTGGACAGCCCCCTTTCTCACCTTTAGGACAGCCCTCTTTCCCATCTTTTCTCTCCCCTTTTCTTTGGTTTTTCTCCTCTCTCTTTCCTCTTTTTTCATTGCTGGTTTTTGTCCTCTTTTTCAAGAATTTAGTTTGTAGTTTGTCTTTAAAGTCTTAACTAATGCATAACGTTTAAACTGTTTTAAGCTCTTATTTGCAGGAGGAATCAAGAAAATCCCAAGGGCTAGAAGCAAGCAAGAGAGAAAGCAAGAAGTGCAAAAGAAACAAAAAGACAATTTCCTCTCTTCTTCCATCCCTTTCTTTCCCTGTTTTTCCAAGAAAAGGCAAAGAACAAGTCATCAGAAAATTGTAAATTAATAAAAAGCGACTGGGATTACGACTCCCACACCCTTCTTCCCCCATTTGGGGGAAGCCTATATCGTCTCTCTTTCATGCTTTCCATTTTTATTGCTAATGGTAGAATAGTGTAGTATAATCATTTAATCTTAATCAAAGTAGTGCATATTTGATTAGTTTGTTGTTCATAAAAAGTGAATTAAAAAGTTTTATTTCATCATTCTAATCAAATGTGGCATCATTTCTCTTAGAATACTAATTGTTAGATTAGCCAATTTTGATTCATTAATCAAGTTGATTGCTTCATATCTTAAGTTTGTATCTCTCAATAAGTAAATCAACTTTTTAAAAGTAAAAATCTCTTGAATCTCACCATAAGGTGGATCAAGAGTACTCTCTGTCGAAGAGTTTAATAAACCGTCTTCACTTTATTTTCATGCATCATATTGTTAATCAAGTTAATCAATAAGTAAGACTCTTGAACTTCCAGAAACACAAGTCAAGAGCACTCTCTATCTGAGAGCATCATTAGTCTTGCATAATCCTTGCATTAGGCATCTAGATTAGATAAGACTCTTGAACCTTTGTCATAAGACAAGGTCAAGAGCGCTCTCTGTCGGAGAGGTTAATTAATTGACTTAATAAAATCCTTCAACTCACACTCCCTCTAATTAATTTACTTTGTTGATCTCCTTCACCTAGTATGCTTTGTCGACTTTCGAGTTGGGCTCGTTCTCAGAACGGTGAATGGACTTGCTAAGACCGCAATAACAACATAATTAAAACTTTTACCCCATAACCAACGCACTGGTGTTGTCTCGATAAAATACTCAGGTAGTGGGAAAATTCCAAGTTTGGGCGCCAGGCAACCCAGTCTGGACACAGTTGGTTAAGTTATTGAACACCTAGCTGTGATTCCAGACAGGTCCGTCATGTCTTCGAAGGGAGCCACTGAAGGTATTTCTGGTTAGGATTTCCAGACACCTTAAGCAAGATCACCATTAAAATCCTTAAAACTTACCAAGAACACTCGCACAATCTAAGATTCATTAGTTTAAATTCCAGACTTGTGTTTATTTCTTCAGCGCATTTCAGTTTCATCGACTCCATAAGGCACTGGTCCTTGTTTTGTTTTGCATAATTATATGATCAATTGTCTATGGCTTAATATAATTGTTATCACTGAATGCGTAATTGATGTCTAGAATCTAATTAAATCTTTTAATCTCTCATTTGCAACGTGGATTGCCTTTTTTGTCTTGTGGCACATTCATAATACAGTAAAACACCTTCTAATCATAATAACTCCTAAAAAACACCCATCCACATCCGCAACCTTCAAAAAACACTTTAACAACTTAAGAGCCTTAGAAAACTCTTTTGTAGGGACTACCCCCCTTGGCTTCGTTAGGAGTTAGCCTAAACGGAGGAGCTAGGAGTAGGTGACAGTACCTAGCTCTATGATTGCCCCCAAGGTCACACCTCCCCCACTTTCTCAAGTGAGGAGACAGCTTTCATTAGATTTCTGCTGCTGGTGTGCAATCGGCGGACAACAAGGTAAACCCTCTGACTAGTGGTGTGCAATCAGACTGTCTGAAAACTACCCAAAAATATCAGACTGTTGAAACTTGCCTGAAAATATCAGACTGCTAACAACTGTGCAAAAATATCAGACTGCTGAAAACTGCCCAAAAAATGGAATGTTGAAGATGGTTGTTCAAAAATGTTGAAGATGGACTTTGCTAATAAAACCCTCGCTGAGGGTTTGAACATAATATAGTCTTCTTCACCTGTGAGAGCAAAAGTGTGTGTCACAAATGAAAAGGCTTGATCTTATTTTATAGCCTTTGTTCACCTGTAAATGGACAAGATTAGAAAAAATAAAAATAATAATATTTTTATCATTTTCCTAATTTCACTTTCACTTTTACCAAAAAGGTACTTTTTTTTTCTTTGACTTTTATAAGAAGTCCTTATTTAATTTTGTTTTCCACCTGTGGTCCTTTTAGGTGGACAAGATTAGGAAAGATAAAAATAATAATATTTTTATTATTTTCCTAATTTTACTTTCACTTTTACCAAAAAGGTACTTTTATTCTTTTCCTTTGACTTTTATAGGAAGTCCTTATTTAATTTGGTCTTCCACCTGTGGTCATTTTCCTGTGGTACAAAAAGTCTTTATTTCTTTTGACTTTTGACTTTGGCCTTTTACCAAGTGCCCCTGTGGTCATTACCTGTGGTACTTTTTAATTTCAAAAGTACATCATCATAAACCAAGAGAGTTATTAATGCTTTTATCTCGCACACTATGTGACACCTAGATCTGGTACTAGGTTAACTTAACCAAGGGTAGCTAATCCTTGGAGAAGCACACCAAGCCTATAGATCAAGGGTCAAAGTGCCACACACATGCCCAGACCCAGTCTAGGGCTTACAGTATATTCATTCTCCCAGAGAATGGCTACTCAAAACTAACCTGAGTCTACCAGTCCCAGACTGGTCTACATCGTGGTCCCGAACCAGATGTCTACTCAGCACAAGGTTGAGTCTACCCAGGGCACATCTGGGTTTATATCATGGTCCCAGACCAGATATCTACCATTCAACAGAATGGTCTCTCAACACTAGGTTGAGTCTTCACCGTGATCCTGGACCAGGTGGTCCCATTCTCCGAAGAGAAAGGCTCTCGATGTTGCTCAGAAAATAAACACTCCCTCTCAGCGAGAAAGGCATTCTCTGCCACACCAAGCTTGTCACGAAAGTACACGAACTTTGATGCCATCAGAGGCTTGGTCAAGATATCTGCAATCTGTTCATTTGTACGAATGTACTGCAATTTTAGAGCACCTCTCTGCACTAGGTCTCTGATGAAATGATACCTCATATCAATGTGTTTTGATCTGTCATGAAACACTGGATTCTCTGAAAGCTTTATGCAACTCTGATTATCGCAATGGATGATCGTTGATTCAAGCTTTCCCTCGAACAGATCAGATAACAACTTTCTGAGCCAAACTACTTCCTTGTAGGTATCACTTGCAGCAATATACTCTGCCTCACCTATACTCTGAGCTATGGAACCCTGCTTCCTGTTGGACCAAGAGATCATTGCATATCCCATACTGAAGCAATGACCAGAGGTACTTTTCCGGTCGACAACACTGCCAGCCCAATTTGAATCTGAATATCCAGATAACAATACTCCACTGTTGGAAGTATACCTGAGCCCATAAGTGATAATCCCTTGCACATATCTGAGTACATGTTTGGCGGCTACCAAGTGTATGTGCTTCAGATCTGACATGAACTGACTCAATGCATTCACTGTGTAGCAGATGTCTGGTCTCGTATACACGAGATACATGAGGGAACCAATGAGTTGTCTATATAGAGTAGAGTCCACATTCTGTGAACAAGAGGCTGAGTCCCGCAACTTTGTCAAGTTGGTAGTCATTGGTACGCTCATGGACTTACAGTCCTGCATCCCAAATCTCTACAAGATATCCACTGCATACTTTCCTTGTATCAGGAAGATCTCACCTGGTTTTTGACAGACTTCTAAGCCAAGGAAGTAATGCATCAATCCGAGATCTTTCATCTCGAATTCAAAGGTAAGCTCCCTCTTACACTGGTCTATCAACTGTTCATCACCTGTAAGAAACAAGTCATCTACATATAGAACAAGTATTAAGACATGATTATGCACAACTTTAAAGTACAAGTTAGAATCAGCTGTACTTTTGGAGAACCCCAAGTTATGGAGAAATCCATCCATCCTGGCACACCAGACTCTCGGAGCCTGTTTCAGTCCATACAAGGCTTTCTTCAATTACATGGGTCTTCTTCCTGTTGAATTATTGTAACTTCGAAAAATATTCTAAATATATTTTTGTGGCCCCCGATGCTCCTATCGGGAGAATCACTTGTATTTCTTTGTACCTCGATATTCCTAATCGGGAGAACTAATAAGAGTCAAGAGGAAGTCTCCTCCGTTGTAAGTCGGGTCATTAGTACCCTAGTTGTGATTACTTGAGCCTACATAACTGAATTAGGATTACTCGAGCCTACATAACTAAGTCTAATATTAAGTGAACGAAAGAATATAAATAGGGGTGAGGTGCTTCTCATTTGAACACACTCACACTGACTTGTGTAGCACATAAGAGAGAAAGAGAAAAAGCTGTAGCTGGAGAAAGAGGAGGATCAGTCTTTTTGGGTTTTACCTTTTATCTTTTTGGGGTATCTATATTGAGGAAGCTTTTGCTGGGTTTTTCCCTTTAGGGTTTTCCCAGGATAAATCTGTGTTGTTCTTGTGATACTGTTTCTTTCAGTGATCATGTCTATATGCTTTTGTAATGAAATTGAAATTAAATGTTGATAATCTAGCTTAGCATATGGAATTTTAACATGGTATTAGAACTAGCCTCAATAGGACAGCGTTCACAAGGTGAAAAAGCTCTCTCTTTCTCCCCGGAAGAAATTAGGGTTTCGAGAAAAAATTTTATTTTTGGAAAACTGCTTGCATAGAAAGTTGCGCCCTCCCAAAGTGCATCTATTGAGCCTGGAATCGAGGTTTTTTGGTGAGTGAGTCTCTGGGAAAGTCAAACTCTAGTTTGATAGTTGTACCAGAAAACTGCAGAACCAAAAAACAGCTGGAAGCTGCAGAGCTGAATCTCTCAAGTCTGATTTGGAAGGTGAAGACTTGAGATCTCCAGAAACCAAGTGCACCAGTCAACTCGCCTCAGTCAAGCGCATCTCCTGGTAAGTTCAGTTTCTCATTTCGCAGAATTTCAATTTTTTGTGACTTTCTAACAAGATGGCCCCAAGCACTAAGCTTGAGGACAAGCTAGAAGGCATAGAGAATTTCCGAGCATGGAAATACAAGATTGGTCTCATTCTCCAAGAGAATGATCTTGATAAGTATATCAAAGAGGAAGTTGCAGAACCTGAATAAGCTGAAGCTAAGGAGAAGCAGAAGAAGGATATGATTAGGGCACAAAGGATTATTGCTAACTCTATCAAGGATCACTTGATCCCTCAAGTGTCATCCAAGAAGACTCCAAATGAAATGTATGATTCCCTATCCAGAATGTATGAGGGTAGAAACATCAACAGAAAGATGAATCTAAGAGCTCAACTGAAGAGCACCAAGATGAGTCATGGAGAATCCATCCAGGACTACTTCACAAGGGTTCCTGAGATCAAATAACAACTAGAAGCCATTGGAGACAAACTTGATGAAGATGAGATGGTTTTGACTGCTCTCAATGGTCTCACTAGACCCCGAGAGTCATTCATCCAGATGATGTGTGCCAGGAAGGAAAGCATGAAGTTTGATGTTGTATGGGAAGATTGCATTCAAGAGGAGACTAGAGTGGAAAATAGAGAATCCCTACTAAAGGAGGATGATCAAGCCCTAGCCACTCATACCAAGAGAAGAAGAAGTCAACCCAACTTCAAGAAGGGAAACAAGAGGGAGCATCAACCTCCCAGGAAGTTCCAGAAGACAAGAGAAAGTCTCCCCGATAGGGACTACTCCAACTTTCAATGTTTTCATTGTGATAAGATAGGACACATTGCCAGAAATTGTCCTATGAAGAGACAAGAATATAAGAAGAAGATCAACAACAACAAAACACACCATGCTCATCTAGCTGAAGATGAGGACGAAGAAGAAGAAGAGGAAGGACCTCCAAGCAAGCAAGCAAGAGAAGAAGATGCAGAAGAGTAAGTATTAATCTTAGCACTCTCCGGATCTATAACACCTGGAGAAGATACTTGGCTTATTGATAGTGGTGCTTCAAAGCACATGATGTCAAAAGAAGACTCTATCAAGACTTGAAGGAAAGAACTCTCCTCAGAAAGTATCTCTAGGAGATGACTATCAATATCCAATCAAAGGAATTGGGGAAGCAAGCTACAAGCTTGATTCAGGAAATCCCCTGAAGATGAAAGAAGTACTATATGTGCCAGGTCTGAAAAAGAATCTACTTTCTATCTCAGCTTTAGATAAAAAAGGATTCAGAGTTGCATTCATAGATGGCCAAGTACTCATGTGGCCCAAAGGGAAGAATATTGAAGATGCAATTATCATTGGTGAAGAAGAAGGTGGCCTGTATAAACTCAAGGGACATTCAGAAATAGCCCTTGTTCATGAGTCCATTGATCGTAGTGAAATATGGCATAGAAGGCTTGCTCACATAAATTACAAAGCACTACCGCATGTGAACAAAGTAGTGACGAGATTATCAGACATGAATATCAAACATGAAGGCATTTGCGAAGGATGTGCAAAAGGAAAGAACATCAAGAATCCATTTCCAAAGAGCGAAACAAAAACAAAAGGTACATTAGAATTTATTCATTCAGATGTGTGTGGTCCAATGTCCTCCACATCTTTAAGTGGTTTCAAATATTATATTACCTTTATTGATGACTATTCAAGAAAGACATGGATCTACTCCTTGAAAGCAAAGAGCGAAGTATTTGAGAAATTCAAGGAATTCAAAGCTTTGATAGAGAATCTTTCAGACAAGAGAATCAAGACATTCCGATCAGACAATGGCGGAGAGTATACTTCAAAAAAGTTTGAAGCCTTCTGTAAAGATGCCGAAATCAAGAGGAAACTAACCACTCCCTACAATCCTCAACAGAATGGTGTTGTGAAAAGAAAGAACAGAACCATCATGGAGGCAGTGAAGACAATGATATATGATAAATATCTTCCAATACATCTATGGGCAGAAGCAGCAAGAACTGTTGTCTACGTACATAATAGAATATCTCACAATGCTTCTTGGATTCAAGAATCCAGAAGAAATGTTCATGGGAAAGAAGCCTGAGGTAAGTCACCTCAAGATATTTTGTTGTCCTGTATATGTTCATATACCCAAAAGAGAAAAGAACCAAGTTGGACCCTTCCGGAAAGAAGGGAATATTTGTTGGATACTGTGAAGTGTCCAACGCATTTAGAATTTACATTCCTGGATTCCATCACATGGAAATCAGTAGAGATGTAACATTTAATGAAGAAGCAGCTCTCAAGTGATCCTAAAAATGTCAACATGAAGAAGTATATGAGGAAGATGTACCTCCCAGAAATGTCGAGAATACATCCCTCCCTGAAGATGAAGTACCTGAAGAACATGATATGACAGAACCACAAGAACCTCCTACGATGGAAATGTCACGAAAGAGAAAGCCTGCTTAGACAAGAGAAATTATACACGAAGCAAAAAGATATGGAGCTCCTAAAGGCTCCACAAGGATAAGCAAGAAGCCCAAGCCATTTTTCAGCTATGTGGCTTTGATGTATGATCCGGTGGATCAAGAACCTACAAACTACGAAGAAGCAGTACAAAAGAAAGAATGGGAAGAAGCAATGACTGAAGAATACCAGTCAATAATGAAGAATGATGTATGGAATATAGTTCCCAAACCAGAAGGAAAGAGTATAGTATCCTCCGAATGGATCTACAAGATAAAACATGCAGCTGACGGAAGTATCAAAAAGTATAAAGAAAGATTTGTGGCTAGAGGTTTCTCTCAGAAAGAGGGTGTTACCAACTTTTTTGTACCATAGTTGCGTTACCTGAGGAACCGTCGGTTAACAGACATGTTCAATGTCTGATTCCAGTGTATCAGTTGATCCGTCTTCATGTCTAGCAAATATTGGCTAGTCAGTTTTTCATTTGAATAATTTTGACTATGGCCCCACGGGGTTTGTAATAAAATGTGCTAGTAGGGTATTTTTGAGTGGTTCGGTCTCCTGAGACGTAGAATCGCAACTAAGGTATTCCACAGAGTTTTTTGCCCTTGACAATTATGTTTTGCCTTCAGCTGAGTATAATTGACGAGGTTTTCTCCTGCTTCCCCCAAAGCTGGAATGCCCGATGTTGAATTCTGGGCCTTCGGGGGTTATTAGAGCCCAACTGAGTGTTATAAACCTACTAGGCATTGTTTGAGTAGAGCATGGTCATGTCCTAAGTCAATAGGACCTTTAAAAAAAATTCGAAATTTTTTTTCCAAACGGGTTAAAAATTATTTTTATAATTTTTTTTAATCTTTTAATTATTTCCGTAAGTTTTTTAATTAATTTTTCCATAAATTAAATGGAGAAATCCCATTTGTAATAAGTCAATCATCCAGACCCCGAATTCAGTGATTGAAGGCTCTAACCTTAAGCCAAAAATCATTCTTGATCATCCAGCTAGCCAGATCCAACTTTCAGATCATCAATCGGACACATAACGCACATTTTCTCAAAAAAGTCATTTTTCGGGAAAAAATGGAGTTTTTATTAAAAAATGATTATTTTGGAGAAAATTAAAACTCTCCAAATTAATCCAAATTCAGCGAAATAAAAGGCTAAATGACATATCATTGGGCATTTATGATGATTGGAGTTATCATAACTCAGTTTCAGTCAACATTTAATGAGCAATAAATTTATATTCAATTAACGGGTTTGTCATCTCCAGCTAAACTCCTGAATTTGATGAGATGGAGAGCACTCATTGGTTTGATGATTTGACCAAGGTAAAGATTGAAGTTTACACCTGTAGTGGCCTCTCCAAACCTAGCAGTGATTGCCTCCATACCTAGAATGTGGTTCTACCTACATGCTCACACCTCTCCTCATGCTCACGCCTCCTCTCTCCAACAGGGGCGTCATCACACGTGTGGGCTCAATTTGAGCTCGGTTTTCGGTGCTGAGGGTTGGAATGGGGGCACCTTGCCTAGGTGGAGGCCTCCCCTCATTCCCAACCCATCTTCTTTAGGTTTTCTCTATCAGTGGTGGCCAGGGCAGTTAGGTCTGGTTTTTTGGTTTTAGGGTTTTGGGTTCTTCATTCATTGTATAAATAGAGGCTTCTTTAGCTCTATTCGGGTGGATATTTTGATTGTAAACTTACTCTGTAAGATTTTGTAATGGCTTATGCTCATCTTCTGGGATAAAATCAAGACTTTGGAGGTCCATGTAGCAGTACTTGTGGTGAATGAATTTGTGAGGTGATTTCTGTCCATTTATTTTACTTGCAATACTCATACATGATATAATCAATTAGTTTTAGAAGTCTATTGTTTAGAACATAAAATCTTCCATGTACAGTTGTTAAGTTGGTTGATTGTGCTATTTTATAAAAGATTTCATGAGCAAGACATATTCAGGTATATTAATGTTGATGAGTCTTTATATTTATTAGCATGCTAGTTGATTGATCTCACTGGGTTTTGTGAAGTGTTTTAATCTTGGACAGGATCTACTATCTTGGAGAAAGGTGTGAGCTCGGTTGCATCTAGCTCATCTTCAAGACCACAAGTTTTCCTTTTAACATTAGTTTCTCTGCAGGATCTACAATAACTTGGATTCTTCCAAGAGGAAGGCTTTAAAAAATCTTGTTTACTTCAAGTTCTATCTCATAAAATTTTCATAAGTTAATGTTCTTTGGTTATCGGTCACTTAGGAAGCCCTAGTTCACTTTTTTCAACCCTTAGGCTTCCTCCCCATTGCCTTGTTTCGCTTGCTTTTACTTCTTCTTCTTCGTTGCCCTCGTTTCACTTTAGTTTGCAGCCCCTTTTCTTCATTTAGGACAGCCTTCTTTTGCCCTAGTTTTGGTCCCCTTTTGCCCTAGTTTTTGTCCCTTCTTGCCCTTGCTTTTGGCCCTATCTTTCTCCTTTTCTGGACAGCCCTTTTTTATTGTTCACTGCCCTCCTTTTTACTTTTTTGCAGCCTTCTTTTTGCTTTTGGACAGCCCCCTTTCTCACCTTTTCTCTCCCCTTTTCTTTGGTTTTTATCCTCTCTCTTTCCTCTTTTTTCATTGCTGGTTTTTGTCCTCTTTTTCGAGAGTTTAGTTTGTAGTTTGCCTTTAAAGTCTTAACTAATGCATAACGTTTAAACTGTTTTAAGCTCTTATTTGCAGGAGGAATCAAGAAAATCCCAAGGGCTAGAAGCAAGCAAGAGAGAAAGCAAGAAGTGCAAAAAGAACAAAAAGACAATTTCCCCTCTTCTTCCATCCCTTTCTTTCCCTATTCTTCCAAGAAAAGGCAAAGAACAAGTCATCAGAAAATTGTAAATTAATAAAAAGCGAGTGGGATTACGGCTCCCACATCCTTCTTCCCCCATTTGGGGGAAGTCTGTATCGTCTCTCTTTCATGCTTTCCATTTTTATTGCTAATGGTAGAATAGTGTAGTATAATCATTTAATCTTAGTCAAAGTAGTGCATATTTGATTAGTTTGTTGTTCATAAAAAGTGAGTTAAAAAGTTTTATTTGATCATTCCAATCGAATGTGGCATCATTTCTCTTAGAATACTAATTGTTAGATTAGTTAGTTTTGATTCATTAATCAAGTTGATTGCTTCATATCTTAAGTTTGTATCTCTCAATAAGTAAATCAATTTTTTTAAAGTAAAAATCTCTTGAATCTCACCATAAGGTGGATCAAGAGTGCTCTCTGTCGGAGAGTTTAATAAACCGTCTTCACTTTATTTTCGTGCATCATATTGTTAATCAAATTAAATCAATAAGTAAGACTCTTGAACTTGCAGAAACACAAGTCAAGAGCACTCTCTATCAGAGAGCACCATTAGTCTTGCATATCCTTGCATTAGGCATCTAAATTAGATAAGACTCTTGAACCTCTGTCATAAGACAAGGTCAAGAGCGCTCTCTGTCGAAGAGTTTAATTAATTGACTTAATAAAATCCTTCAACTCACACTCCCTCTAATTAATTTACTTCGTTGATATTCTTCACCTAGTATGCTCTACCGACTTTCGAGTTGGGCTCGTACTCAGAACGGTGAACTGACTTGCTAAGACCACAATACCAACATAATTAAAACTTTTACCCCATAACCAACGCACCGGCGTTGTCTAGATAAAATACTCAGGTAGTGGGAAAATTTCAAGTGTGGGCATCAGGCAACCCAATCTAGACACAGTTGGTTAAGTTATTGAACACCTAGCTGTGATTCCAGACATGTCCGTCATGTCTTCAAATAGAGCCCACTAAAGGTATTTCTGGTTAGGATTTTCAGACACCTTAAGCAAGATCACTTGAAATCCTTAAAAATATACCAAGAGCACTTGCACAACCTAATATTCAATAGTCTTATTTCAAGACTTGCTGTTAATTTCTTTACTCATTTTCAGTACTTTGACTCCATAAGACACTAGTCTTTTAATACGCATAATTGTTATATTGGGATCAATTGTCTTTGGCCTCTTTAATTTCTATCTGTGAATGCACATTTATGAAGTCTTGAATTATTTCTTATCTTTAATCTCTTGCTAGCAACGTGGATTGCTTTGTTTTATGTGTCAAACTCATAATAAATAAACACTTTTTAATTACAGTAACTCCTAAGCAACACCCATCCGCATCCGTAACCATTAAAACACTTTAACAACTTTAAAGAGCCTTAGAAAACTATTTGGTAGGGACTACCCCCCTTGGCTTCGTTAGGAGTTAGCCTAAATGGAGGAGCTAGGAGTAGGTGACAGTACCTAGCTTTGTGCTTGCCCCCAAGGTCACACCTCTCCCACTTTCTCAAGTGAGGAGACAACTTTCATTAGATTTCTGCTGCTAGTGTGCAATCAGCAGACAATAGAGAGAATTGATTATGAAGAGACATTTGCTCCAGTAGCACGGTATACTTCAATTAGAACTATCATGGCACTTGCATCAATGATGAAGTGGGACTTACACCAGATGGATGTGAAGGCAGCTTTCCTAAATGGTGTGATTGAAGAAGAAGTATACATAGAACAACCACAAGGATTGGAAGTTGAAAACAGAAAGACTCACGTATGCAAGTTGAAGAAGGCCCTGTATGGCCTGAAGCAAGCTCCCGGAGCTTAGTATGGAAGGATAGATAGTTTCTTGACGAGCATGGGCTTTACCAAGAGTAAAGCCGATCCTAACCTTTACTTCAAGGTTATAGAAGACGAACCTGTCATACTATTACTATATGTGGATGATTTATTTCTGACAGGGAATGAGAAACACATTGTGGAAAGCAAGAAGAAACTCGCCGAAGAATTTGAGATGAAAGACCTTGGGTTAATGCATTATTTCCTAGGTCTGAAAGTATGGCAAAGTTCAGAAAGAATCTTTCTCAACCAGGGAAAGTATGCAATAGAGATATTGAAAAGATTTGATATGTTGGAATGCAAAACCATGGCCACACCCATGGATTCCAACCTAAAGTTGTTAGCTGATGACTTGTCAGAGTTAATGGATGTGACTCAATACAGATAGATTATTGGGTCATTGATGTATCTAACAAATACCAGACCATACATTTGTTTTGTTGTGAACACTTTGAGTCGGTATCTAGTTCAACCTAGACGTGTGTTGTCCGCCGATTGCACACCAGTAGCAGAAATCAATTGAAAGTTGTCTCCTCACTTAGGAAAGTGGGAGAGGTGTGACCTTGGGGGCAAGCATAGAGCTAGGTACTATCACCTACTCCTAGCTCCTCCATTTAGGCTAGCTCCTAAGGAAGCCAAGGGGGGTAGTCCCTACAAAAGAGTTTTCTACAGCTCTTAAGTTGTTAAAGTGCTTTTTGAAAGTTGCGGATGCGGATTGGTGTTGTTTAGGAGTTATTATGATTTGAAGGTGTTTTACTTATTATGAATGTGACACAAGATCAAAAAAACAATCCACGTTGCAACAAGAGATTAAAAGATGAATTTAAATTCTAGACTTCAATTATGCATTCAATGATAGCAATTATAACAAACCATAAACAATTGATCAAATAATGTAATTATGCAAAACAAAACAAGGACCGGTGCCTTATGGAGTCAATGAAGCTGAAATGCACCAGAGAATTAAACACACGTCTAGAAATTAAACCAGTGAATGTTAAATTGTGCGAGTGCTCTTGGTAAGTTTTAAGGATTTTAATGGTGATCTTGCTTAAGGTGTCTAGGAAATCTAACAGAAAATACTTTCAGTGGCTCCGTTCGAAGACATGACGGACCTGTCTGGAATCACAAGCTAGGTGTTCAATAACTTAACCAGCAAGTGTCCAGATTGGGTTGCCTGGCACCCACACTTGGAATTTTCCCACTACTTGAGTATTTTATCGAGACAACGCCAGTGCGTTGGTTATGGGTAAAAGTTTTAATTATGTTGTTATTGCAGTCTTTAGTAAGTCCGTTCACCGTTCTGAGTACGAGCCCAACTCGAAAGTCAGCAGAGCATACTAGGTGAAGGATATCATAGACGCCAGTGCGTTGGTTATGGGGTAAAAGTTTTAATTATGTTGTTATTGCAGTCTTTAGTAAGTCCGTTCACCGTTCTGAGTACGAGCCCAACTCGAAAGTCAGCAGAGCATACTAGGTGAAGGATATCATAGAAAGTAAATTAATTAGAGGGAATGTGAGTTGAAAGATTTTATTAAGTCAATTAATTAAACTCTCCGATAGAGAGCGCTCTTGACCTTGTCTTATGACAAAGGTTCAAGAGTCTTTTCTAATCTAAATGCCTAATGCAAGGATGTGCAAAACTAATGATGCTCTCCGATAGAGAGTGCTCTTGACTTGTGTTACTGCAAGTTCAAGAGTCTTACTTATTGATTAATTTAAACGAGAAAAACAATATGATACATGATGTTACCAAATTTTTTGTACCATAGTTGGGTTACCTGAGGAGCCACCGGTTGACAGACTTGTTCAAAGTCTGATTCCAGTGTATCAGTTAATCCGTCTACTTGTCTAGCCAATATAGGCTAGTCACTTTTTTATTTGAATAGTTTTGACCATAACCCCACGGGGTTTGTAATAAAATGTGCTAGTAGGATATTTTTGAGTGGTTCGGTATCCTGAGACGTAGAATCTCAAATAGGGTATTCCAGGGAGTTTTTTGCCCCTGACAATTATGCTTTGCCTTCAGCCGAGTATAATTGACGAGGTTTTCTCCCGCTTCCTCCAAAGCTAGAATGTCCGATGTTGAATTATGGGCCTTGGGGGGTTATTAGAGCCCAACTGAGTGTTATAAGCCTACTAGACATTATTTAGATAGATCATGGTCATGTCCTAAGTCATCTGGACACATAAAAAAATTTCGAAAAAATCTTTTTCGAACAGTGAAAAATTAATTTTTAATTTTTAATTACTTTTCCTAAGTTTTTTGGGTTAATTTTTCCATAAATTAAATGGAAAAAACCCGTTCGTGATCCGGACTCAGAATTCAGTGATTGAAGGCTCTAACCTTAAGCCAAAAATCATTCTTGATCAGCCAGCCAGTCAGAACCAACTTTTAGTTTTGAGTAAAAAATGATTTTTAGTAAAAAAATGATTTTTATTAAAAAAAATGATTATTTTGGAGAAAACTAAAACTCTCCAAATTAATCCAAATTTAGTAAAATAAAAAACTAAATGACATCTCATGGAACACTTATGATGATTGGAGTTATCATAACTGAGCTTCAATCATCATTAAGAGAGCAATTAATTTATTATCAGTTATCAGACATGTCATCTCCAGCTAAAGATGAGATGGAGAGCTCTCATTGGTCCGGTGATTTGATCGAGGTGAAGACTGAAGCTTACACCATCAGTGGGCTTCCCAAACCTAGCTCAAGCTCCTTCCAAACCTAAAGGATGAGCTTACCTACATCCAGACTCACACGTGTGGCCTCATCCTTGGCTTGTTTTCAGTGCACAGGTTTGGAGTGGGGGCGCCTTGCCTGGGTGGAGGCCTCCCCTCACTCCCGGTTCTCCAGTTTAGGTCTGGGCTCTTTGTTAGGTGGCTAAGCTGGTTAGGGTTGGTTTTTTGGTTTTAGGGTTTTAGCACTCTCTCATTTGTTAAAAAAAGGCTCTTTCAACTCTATTGAAGATGGATTTTTGTGTAGAGAAACTCTAGTGAAACTTTTGTAATTGCTTGTTGCTTCTATGCAACCATTGGAATAAAATTAAGGCTTTGGAGGCTCATGTGGTGTGATTCTTTCGATGATTGCACTTGATGGATGAGGTGATATTGTTTTAATGTTGTTCTTTCTTGTTTATTTGAGATTATGATGTTATGCTTTAGAAGGCTTCTGTAAGCACATAAGAACAGGTATTTGCGGTTTGCAAGTTAGTTGTTTATTGATTTACTTCTAGAATTTAAAAAAGAGCATTGTTTTATTCAGCTGTAGTTCATGCTCTTCTTTATTTCAATTTGTGAACAATACATGATCTAATCTTTGTATGGCAAGTCTATGAGTGTTATTTTGCAGATCCTTCCATCCAACCAAGCAGAAGTTCAAGCTCAGCTGCATCTTCTTCTCTTGGAGTCAAGTACGCTTTTCTAGTAATTGCATGCTTCATGAGATCCAAGTGCTTTAAAAAGATCCACAGGTTTGACCATTCTCTCCTTGCTTTTATTCATCATTCAAATTAAAAAGTCTTTATTTTCTTGGGATTATGGCACGTTTGGGCCAAAGTGAACATTCATTCACTTAGCCTTTGCCCCAGTTGGCTGCCCTGTGCTTTATTTTCAGCCTTTTATTTGCAGCCTTTCCTTCCCTTAGTTCACTGTCCACTTTTTCCCACTTTTTGTTCTTTTGGACAGCCCTCTTTTGCCTCATTTTTCCAATTTTTGCAGCCCCTTTCCATCATCTTTTTGGTCCATCTTTTGGGCTGTATTTTCAGCCTTTTAGGCCTTTTATTTGCAACATTTACTTCCTTTTGTTCGCTGTCCACTTTCCCCCACTTTTTGCCCTTTTGGACAGCCCCCTTTTGCCTCTTTGTTCCACTTTTTGCAGCCCCTTTCCATCTTCTTTTTGGGCCATCTTTTGAGCTGTATTTTCAGCCTTTTAGGCCTTTTATTTGCAGCATTTCCTTCCTTTTATTCGCTGTCCACTTTTTCCCATTTTTACCCTTTTTGGACAGCCCTCTTTTGCCTCTTTGTTTCCACTTTTTGCAGCCCTTTTTCATCCTTTTCTTCAACCATCTTATAGGGCTGTACTTTCAGTCTTTTTAACCCTCATTTTGCAGCCCTCTTTCTCTGATTTGCAGCCCTCTTTCTCACTTAGTTTCCAGCCTTCTTTTGACTTTCCTTTTTCTCTCTTTCCACCCCTCTTGCCTTTCCTTTTTCTTGCCTCTTTTCTTCCTTCTTCTTGGTGAGTTTGGGTAAATGTTTTTAGTTAGTTTATAGATTAAATTTCAAGTTATTTTTAATCAAATAATATCATAACAAGTGTGTGTCTAGAGCTCTTAGATTGCAGACAGGTGAAGGAGAGTGCAAAGGCCATAAACGAACAAGGAGTGCAAAAAAAACAAAAAGACTGCTATCCCTCTTCTTGCATCCCCTTCTTTCCTTGTTCTTCCAAGAAGAAAAGAACACATCATCATTGTAAAAGATTAATAAAAAGAGCTGAGTGGGAGGAAGTCTCCTTCCTTTTCTACTTCCCCTATTTTGGGGAAGTGTGTCTTGTGTTCATTTTCATGATTTCCTTAGTATAGTTTTCCTTAAGCAATTAGTTTAGTTCTTTGATTAGACTTAGTTTCATTCTTACTAATTGCTAGATTCATCATTGCTTGTTGGTATCTTGTTATAAATTGTTAAATCATAAGAAGAACCAAAATCTCTTGAATCTCACCATAAGGTGGATCAAGAGTGCTCTCTGTCGAAGAGTTTTAATCAACCACCTTTCATATTAATTATTGTGTTTGTTTAATTCAAATCATCCATAAATAAGACTCTTGAACTTGCAGAAACACAAGTCAAGAGCACTCTCTATCGGAGAGCACCTTAGGTTTGCACAACCCCTGCATTAGTATCATCTAGATTAGCTAAGTCTCTTGAACCACCGTCATAAGACGAGGTCAAGAGCACTCTCTGTCGGAGAGTGTTCATTAATTAACTTAATAAAATCCGCAACTCACACCCCTTTAATTAATTAAACCCCCTCCCTCCTTGCCGGAGTATGCTCTGACCGATCCTAGATCGAAGTACCCAGAAACGGCACTGGATCTTTAAACCCCACAAGAGTAACTTAATAACACTTAAACACCCCGTAACCAACGCACCGGCGTTGTAGGGATTCTTCCAAAGTACTTCCTAGTAGAGGCGCCGGAACCTCCCACTGTCATAGATTCTCAGCTAGCTGGTCACTTAACAATATCAGCGTGGGATACTGGGCGGGCCCGACATGTCTTAAACAGAGGAAACTTAGAAGAGTCTCCCGGCTTTGACAAACCTTCGTTGACACCCTAATCAAGAGCATTCTTTAAAATTCTTAAAATCTACCAAGAGCACTTGCAAAACCTAATACTCACTAGCTTAATTCCTAGACTTTATTTCACGCATTTATTTGACTCCATAAGGCACTGGTCCTTCGTTATAATTGAGTAATTTTCTATCTTGATCAACTATCTATGGTTTATTTTTGCTAATTATATCTAAATGCTTAAGTAAAGTCTGGAATCTTTTGCTTCTTTGTGTGATCTCTTGTTAGCAACGTGGATTGCTTTGATTTACGTGTCACAATCATAAACTTAATCATTTCTAATCACAAGTAACTCCTAAACAACACCCATCCACATCTAAAACATCTTAAAACTTAACTTAAACATTGAGCCATAGAAAACTCTTTGTTAGGGACTACCCCCCTTGGCTTCGTTAGGAGTTAGCCTAAACGAAGGAGCTAGGAGTAGGTGACAGTACCTAGCTCTATGCTTGCCCCCAAGGTCACACCTCTCCCACTTTCTCAAGTGAGGAGATAGCTTTTGGAATATTTTTGCTGCCGATGTGCAATCGGCGAACAACACATGAAAGTAAAGTGAAGATGGTTAAATAAACTCTCCAACAAAGAGCACTCTTGATCCACCTTATGGTGAGATTCAAGAGATTTCTACTTTAAACAGTTGATTTACTTAGTGAAAGATACAAAATTAAGAGACGAAGCAATCAACTTAGTTGATGAATCAAAATGGGTTAATCTAACAATTAGTATTATAAGAGAAATAATGCAAGTATTATAAGTAAAAGCACATCTAATCTAAGCACATAAGAAGATAAGAACACCACAAACCTCCCCAAATGGGGGAGGCTGAGAGTGGGGGCTTAAAAACCCCACTCAAACAAAAGATAAACTTTATTAAGACTTACAATTTGCCTTTAGGAATTCAACCTTTGAAATGACTTTTGAAATAAAGCATGAAACTTCTTTTTTGAACTTTATGTAAAAAGGAGAGTGATTTACTTTTTATTTAAAACCCTTTCTTCAAACTTGCAAAAAAGACAAAAGAAGAAGATGGAAAAGAGCAAAAAAGAGGAGGCAAAAGAAGGCTGAAACAAAGGAGAAAAGAGAGGGAAAAGGGAGAAAGAAAAACGGGAAATTGAAAGCAAAATGAGGGAAGAAAAGGGCAGCGAACTAAACAATCAATGAGCTGCAAAAAATAGTGAAAACGGGGTAGCAAAAAAAGAGGAAGATGGCTGTCATAAAAATGCAAAAAGAGGACAGCGAACTAGACAATTAATGAGCTGCAAAAAATGGTGAAAACGGGCCAGTGAACTAAGAGAAAGATGGCTGTCATAAAAATGCAAAAAGAGAGCAACGAAAAGAAAAAAAAACACACAACAAGGTGAAAGGAGGCCAAATCCAACCTAGAAGAAGGGGGAGAAATCACTCAATAACAAACAAAAGGTGGGATCAACCTCTGAACAAGGTGACCAATAGAAGCACTAGTCCCGAAACCGTCTGTTGTCTGCCGATTGCACACCAGCAGCAAAAATCAATTGAAAGTTGTCTCTTCACTTAGGAAAGTGGGAGAGGTGTGACCTTGGGGGCAAACACAGAGCTAGGTACTATCACCTACTCCTAGCTCCTCTATTTAGGCTCTCCTAACGAAGCCAAGGGGGGTAGTCCCTACAAAAGAGTTTTCTAAGGCTCTTAAGTTGTTAAAGTGCATTTGAAGGTTGCGGATGCAGATGGGTGTTTTTTAGGAGTTATGATGAATAGAAGGTGTTTTGCTTTATTATGAATATGAAACAAAATCAAAAAAGCAATCCACGTTGCAATGAGAGATTAAAAAGATAAATTTAAATTCTAGACATCAATTATGCATTCAGTGATAACGATTATATTAAGCCCATAGACAATTGATCATATAATTATTTAAAACAAAACAAGGACCAGTGCCTTATGGAGTCGATGGAACTGAAATGCGCTGAAGAAATAAACACGTCTGTAATTTAAACCAATGAATGTTAGATTGTGCGAGTGTTCTTGGTAAGTTTTAAGAATTTTAATGGTGATCTTGCTTAAGGTGTCTGTAAATCCTAACCGGAAATACCTTCAGTGGCTCTGTTCGAAGACATGACGGACCTATCTGGAATCACAAGCTAGGTGTTCAATAACTTAACCAACTGTGTCCAGATTGGGTTGCCCGGCGCCCACACTTGGAATTTGCCCACTATCTGAGTATTTTATCGAGACAACGTCAGTGCATTGGTTATGGGGTAAAAGTTTTAATTATGTTTTTATTGCGGTCTTAACCAGTCCGTTCACCGTTCTGAGTACGAGCCCAACTCGAAAGTCGACAAAGCATACTAGGTGAAGGAGATCAATGAAGTGAATTAATTAGAAGGAGTGTGAGTTGAAAGATTTTATTAAGTCAATTAATTAAACTCTCCGACAGAGAGCGCTCTTGACCTTGTCTTATAACAAAGGTTCAAGAGTCTTATCTAATCTAGATGCCTAATGCAAGGATGTGCAAGACTAATGATGCTCTCCGATAAAGAGTGC
Organism: Pseudotsuga menziesii; assembly: GCA_001517045.1. Taxonomy (NCBI): domain Eukaryota; kingdom Viridiplantae; phylum Streptophyta; class Pinopsida; order Pinales; family Pinaceae; genus Pseudotsuga; species Pseudotsuga menziesii. The sequence goes on from LPNX010080947.1 coordinate 709,123, forward strand.
TCTTGACTTGTGTTTCTGCAAGTTCAAGAGTCTTACTTATTGATTAACTTGATTGAACAATATGATGCACGAAAATAAAGTGAAGATGGTTTATTAAACTCTTCGACAGAGAGCACTCTTGATCCACCTTATGGTGAGATTCAAGAGATTTCTACTTTAAGCAGTTGATTCACTTACGAAAAATGCAAAATTGAGAGATGAAGTAATCAACTTATTCAATGAATCAAATATCATAATCTAACAATTAGTATTCTAAGAGAAATTATGCAAATATTATGAGCAAAAGCACATCTAATCTAAGCACATAAGAAGATGAAAACACCGCAAACCTCTCCAAATGGGGGAGGCTGAGAGTGGGGACTTAACAACCCCACTCAAACAAAAGATAACTTTATTAAGATTTTACAACTTGCCTTTAGGAATTCAACCCTTGAAAGGACTTTTGAAATAAAGCGTACAACTTTTTATTATTGAACTTTATGTAAAAAGGAGAGTGATTTACTTTTATTTGAAACCCTTTCTTCAAACTTGCAAGAAGGGTAAAATAAGAAGATAAAAGAGCAAAAAGGATGAGGCAAAAGAAGGTTGAAACAAAAGAGAAAGGAGGGAAGAAAGGGAGGAAGATAAACAGGAAATTAAAAACAAGAGAAGGGAAGAATAGGGCAGTGAACTAGATGACCAAAGAAATGCAAAAAATAGTGAAAACGGGGCAGCGAAAGAAGAGGAAGATGGCTGTCATAAAAATGCAAAAAAGAGGACAACGAACTAATTAATCGAAGAGCTGAAAAAAATGATGAAAATGGGCAGCGAAAGAAGAGAAAGATGGTTGTCATAAAAATGCAAAAACAGGACAGCAAAGAAAAAAGAAAAGAAAAGGCGCACAACAAGGTGGAAGGAGCCCAACAAACAGTAAAAATGGGGCAGCGAACAGTAAGGAAGAGGAGATAAGCCAAACAAGGCAAGGAAGAAGAGGCCAGCAAGCAAGAAATCGAGAAAATCAAGGAGCAAATGAGAGAACTAGAAGAGGGAAGTTCGTAGATCTAGGTAACCAAATGTGTTTTTTAAACTTTGTTGATGGAGGGAAGGAGAAGCTCTGACTGTTGTGTCTCTTTCTTGGATTGGGAATTGCTTAGAAAGACCTGCAAAATGAAGGAGTTAGATGGAAAAAACCACTGGTTCATGAAGAAGAGCTTGATCTCAAGCTTGTTCTTCACCCCTAATGATCCTTGCAAAACACTTACAAACAATATCAAATCTGAACAAAATACTCATAAACTAGATTGTTAGCCCTTCTAGAGTATATAATGAAGAATGATTTAAAAATTGAAAAGGAAAGGTAAGAGAGATATCACCAAAGACAATGTGAATCCACAATTCCAATAACTCATGCATGGACCTCCAAAGTCACAACTTTATTCCAACTTCAAACAAATATTACAATAATTTTGGCAAAGTGTTTATGCCCAAAATCTCCATATTGTAGAGAGTGCCAAGCACCTCTATTTATACAAAAAACCAAGCCCCAGAGGATTTTAATGAACCATAGATCAAGCCGGAGTTAAGTGAGCTTGGATTGAGCTGAAGTGAATGCTAAACTGAGGCTGGACTGCCAACACACTACCAAACTCATCAATCCAAATCGGCAAGTCATCCAACCTCCTCACCAAACTCCACCCATGCGAGCCTCATCCTCTTATGCGATTGTACGGAATTAATGGAGTGGGCGTTAAGGGTTGGATTAATTAAAGGTTCAAACATGAATTATTTCCCACTCAATAAAACCAAAGTATCAAATAAAACCATTCAACACGTGGGGATGGGTCCACACAACCCACTCGCACCCATAGGCTAACGTGAGTCCCCTTTCATGTTTTGACGCCATCACCCTTTTGAAATAATTCACATGGTGTGTAATATGATTATGGTTTGTAACTTCAATTTAATTTTCAATTTAACTTGAAAGGGGTCCACCCCACTCCCACATACACCATCTCTCCACATAAGCGTGAACCATCTCCTCACCCTCACATCACCTTCTTATGGAATAATTCAAACTTTGATTTTTAAACCAAAGTCTAATGCTTTGTCACCTTGAAGAGGATCGTAACCCACATGGCCCACATGCCAAGTCACCATTTACCATTAAAATATTCAAATTGACTTTGAATTTGACTTTTTAAATAATTTGACCAAGTGCCAAAATGTTCATTTTTTGCATTAAAATGCTACTTTGACGCTCTATTAGCTGAATGATGACTTTCGGGATGCTTCGGCTAGCTGAAACTTAGTGAAAGCGGACCCTGGGGTAATGATGCTGCTATGGTATTGAAAATGAGCCCAACCACGCCAAAAACGGACTACGGATGACACTTTTATTACACTTTGAATTTTTCCAATTAAACCATTAAAAAATGGCTTAAAAAACGGAAAAATTAAATTTTCTCGGAATCCAACGAAACTCTAGGGGGACCTAGTACGTGTTCATACGACTCAATCGGAATGCCTAGCATGACAAAAAACACTGACACGAAAGCTCTAATAACCTTCCAAAGCCAAAACAACAAGACAACTATCCCAGCTTTGAGGAGCGATTGAAAAACTCAGAGATTATTGGTCGTTTTTTCAACAGCCAATAATAACCAAGGGAAAAAACACTCTGGGCTAGTTGGCTTGATGCCCAAGTCCGGGAAGCCAAGCCTTTTATAAAAAATTAAATGCTAGGACATTTTTTACAATCTCCCCAAGGGGGTATGAACATGTATATACAAAAATTTCTGAATAGAGTCCCAGGAAAAGGCTAGCGGACTTCTGAATTTTGATCACGAACAAGTATACTTCTTCAATGCTCTCGCGGCTCACCGAAAAATCCACTAAGTGCAAAATTAGTGGATAACACCATCCAGACTAGCTGGATGTACGCAAGGATGCTAGTGGGGAAAGAGAAGTAGCCACAAAATTATGTGGCACTTGGGATCAAATCCCAGGCTACTTTCTCAGGTCAAAACAAACATGAGATACATGGAAATATTGGAGAGAAAAGAAACTTAAATTAAACCTGGAAAAAGTGACCGGAAAGATTTCTTTTGTTTGATGATGGATGAGGCAAACAAATTGTGCTTCTCGATCTTCCTGAAAGAGAATGACTTCTTGTGGAACCTGCAGAATGAATGTCAACCATAAAAGAGCCCCTGTATATCGGACAATACCTAAAAACAACACAACTTCAAGAGAAAAGCATGGATTATAAAATATAGTGCTAGATTGTTAGCTTTCAACAATTATAAAATTAAATTCTTAAGAATCAAGAGAGAAGGGTGCAAAGAAAGGTATCACCTAACAAGGTGAATCATGACCAACAAAGAGCTTCCGCATTGACCTCCAAAGTCATAAACTTTATTAAATCTTAACCAAAATGTTACAATGAAAATTCTCCAGAGCTTCTATGCCAAAAATCCCATCCCAATAGAGCAGAAAGAGCCTTTATTTATACAATGAGAGAGTGCTAAAACCCTAAAACCAAAAACCCAAACCTAACCGGCTCGGCACATAACTGAGAGACCAGACCTGAGAAAAAGTTGGTGTGAGTGAGGGGTGGCCTCCACCTAGGCAAGGCGCCCCCACTCCCAACCCTAAACATCCAAATCCAACCATTGAAACACCCACACGTGTGAGGGCGCAATCATCCAAGAGAGAGGGCGTGAGCTCTGTATGGAGGCGTGAGCATGAAGGAGGTGTTAAACTTGTGATGATAGGTGCCAAAGCCTTAGGGTTTGCACCAAACACCTTTTGCAATGAATGCCCTGCTTCGTAATGATCACCAGACCAATCACAAACCTCCAAATCATCCAATTCATGAGTTTAGGTGGAGATGACAAGTCTGCTAATTGAATATAACTTTATTGCTCATTGAATGCTGACTGAAGCTGAGTTATGATAACTCCAATCATCATAAATGCCCACTGAGATGTCATTTAGCCTTTTATTTCGCTGAATTTGGATTAATTTTGAGAGTCTTAATTTTCTCCAAAATAATCATTTTTTTCCTCAAAAATGACTTTTTTGAGAAAAAGAGCGTTATGTGTCCGATTGATGATCCGAAAGTTGGATCTGACTAGCTGGCCGATCAAGAATGATTTTTGGCTTAAGGTTAGAGCCTTCAATCACTGAAAATGGAGTCCAGATGACCGACTTATTACAAACGGGTTTTTTCCAATTAATTTATGGAAAAATTAATCAAAAAACTTAGGGAAATAATTAAAAAATTTAAAATTAAAAAAAAAAAATTTAACCCATCCGAAAAAAAAAATCGGAAAATTTTTAAAGGTCCTATTGACTTAGGACAAGACCATGCTCTATTCTAATAATGCCTAGTAGGTTTATAACACTTAGCTGGGCTCTAATAACCCCCCAAGGCCCAGAATTCAAAATCGGGCATTCCGGCTTTGGAGGAAGCAAGAGAAAACCTCGTCAATTATACTCGGCTATAGGAAAAGCATAATTGTCAAGGAAAAAACTCCATGGAATACCTTAGTTGAGATTCTACGTCTTAGGAGACCGAACCACTCAAAATACCCTACTACACATTTTATTACAAACCCCGCGGGGCCATGGTCAAAATTATTCAAATGAAAAACTGGCTAACCGATACTTGCTAGACATGAAGATAGATCAACTGATACACTGGAATCAGACATTGAACATGTCTATCACCCGGCGGCTCCTTGGGTAACCCAACTATGGTACAAAAAGTTGGTAACAACGTGTTCACCTTATAGTTGCAAAACATGTGATGAGATATCTGAAAGGGACTATAGACTTTCGTCTATACTATGATGGAAGCCATGACTACAGACTGTATGGCTATACAGATGCAGATTGGGTTGGAAGTGTATCAAACAGGAAAAGCACATTAGGTGGATGTTATAGTCTGGGATCTGCTATGATTTCATGGTTTAGCAAGAAACAGTCCAGAATTGCTCTTAGCACGGCTGAAGCAGAATATATAGTAGCTTGCTCTGCTAGTTGTGAAGCCATATGGCTTCGGAAGCTGATGTCAAGTTTATTCAACTTGGAGTTGGATACTACCGTGATTTTATGTGATAACCAAAGCTGTATAAAAATGACAGAGAACCCAGTGTTCCATGATAGATCAAAGCACATAGAAATCCGGTATTTCTACATTCAAGATATGATGCAGAAGGGAGCCATAAAGCTCCAGTACGTGAGTACTGATGAACAAGTTGTTGATGTGTTGATGAAGCCTCTGTCCCGGATAAAGTTCAAATACTTTCGATACAAGCTTGGTGTTGTTCGGAAAGACCTTCATCAAAATGGGGAGCAGTGATGTTGCAGTGGGATTGTATCATCCCTGGACACTTGTCCTAAAGTGATCTGGTGACTTCGGTCCTCGAGAACAAAGAGGGATTGTATCATCCCGGGACATCTGTCCAGAACGAATCCGGTGACTTCGGTCCTCGAGAATGAAGACGGATTGTATCATCCCAGGATATCTGTCCAGAACGGTTCCGGTGACTTCGGTCCTCGAGAATGTGGTAGGATTGTATCATCCTTGAACTTTTGTTCAGAACGGATCCAGTGACTTCGGTACTCGAGAATGTGGTAGGATTGTATCATCCTTGAACTTTTGTTCAGAACGGATCCGGTGACATCAGTACTCGAGAACGTGGTAGGATTGTATCATCCTTGAACTTTTGTTCAAAACGAATCCAGTGACTTCGGTACTCGAGAACGTGGTAAGATTGTATCATCCTTGGACTTAATCCTAAAGTGATAGGGAGTGATTATCCCGTAATTGAATCTGGTGATTTCGGTTGTCGAGAATGTGGTGGGATTGCATCATCCCTGGACTTTAAGTCCAAAAGTGATCCAAAGACTTTCGTCTTCGTATTGTGGATTTCAGGTCGTTGTTGATGATGATGATGTTCCTGATCGAAAGATCAGCGTGTGATGATAATGATGTTACTGATCAAAAGATCAAAATGTGATGATGATGATGTTACTGATCGAAAGATCAAAATGTGATGATGATGATGTTGTTGATCAAAAGAGCAAAGTATGATGATGATGATGATTGTTGATCGAAAGATCAGAATGTGATGATGATGATGATGTCACTGATCGAAAGTTCAGAGTATGATGATGATGATGATGATCGAAAGTTTAGAGTATGATGATGATGATGATGTTGATCGAAAGTTCAGATGATGATGTTGCTGATCGAAATGATGTTGTCGATCGAGCAGTCAAAGTGTTGTTGCTGCTAAAGATTGGAGATAAAGACAATATGTTAAAGACGATGAAAAGTTTCCAATGATTTATAGATGTATCACCCTGATGATGTTGATGATGCCCTCCTTCTCCTACTGCTGTTGTTGTTGTTATTGTTGTAGAATAACCTTCTCGTTAAGGGGGAGTGTTGAATTATTGTAACTTCGAAGAATATTCTAAATATATTTTTGTGGTCCCCGATGCTCCTATCGGGAGAATCACTTGTATTTCATTGTACCCCGATGTTCCTAATCGGGAGAATTAATAAGAGTCATGAGGAAGTCCCCTTCGTTGTAAGTCGGGTCATTAGTACCCTAGTTGTGGTTACTCGAGCCTACATAACTAAATTAGGATTACTCGAGCCTATATAACTAAGTCTAATATTAAGTGAACGGAAGAATATAAATAGAGGTGAGGTGCTTCTCATTTGAACACACTCACACTCACTTGTGTAGAGCAAAAGAGAGAAAGAGAAAGAGTTGTAGCTGGAGAAGGAGGAGGATCGATCCTTTTGGGTTTTAGCTTTTATCTTTTGGGGGCATCTATATTGAGGAAGCTTTTGCTGGGTTTTTCCCTTTAGGGTTTTCCCAGGATAAATCTGTGTTGTTCTTGTGATAGTGTTTCTTTCAGTGATCTTGTCTATATGATTTTGTTATGAAATTGAAATTAAATGTTGATAATCTAGCTTAGCATATGGAATTTTAACACTTCCCGTGAGTATCAAAGCCTTCAAGTTGTTCAATATAAACCTCTTATTCAATCTTACCATTGAGAAAGGTTGTCTTTACATCCATCTGATGTAACTTCCATCCGAATACTGCAGCAAGTGAAATGATGGTTCTGATGGTAGTGTACCTGGCAACAGGTGCAAATATCTCGTCATAGTCAATGCCTTCTTTCTAAGTGAAGCCACGAGCTATGAATCTAGCTTTATACTTTTCCACACTGCCATCTGTAGCATGCTTGATCTTATAAAGCCATCTGGAAGTCACTACTGACTTTCCTGTGGGTCTGGGAACGACTTTCCAAACATCATTCTTCATGATTGACTTATACTCTTTAATCATGGCATCAACCCATACCTGATTACTTGCTGCTCCTTCGTACGATGAAGGTTCTGAAGTGATAAACTGACTCATAAGACTGGAGTACTTATGTGGTCTTATGCTTTCTCTGAAAGTCCCTGGAGGAGCTTAATGCTTCTCGGATTCTTGTACCGTTTCTCGGTACCAAGCAGGTACCCTTTTGGAAGGAGGAACTTCAAGTTGTTCTTCTAGTGGACTTTCAATGTTCTCAGGAACATCTGGAGTTTGATCATCAAACTCTTCCTCCCTCTGAATTTCTGAATATGGAAACTCAAGTGGAGCAACTGCATCTTCCAATGAAAGCTCTAGTGTTTTACGAAACAATGTTTCCTCATGGAAGATCACATCTCTGCTGACCTTAATGTACCTCTGTCCAAGTATATATACTTGATAAGCCTTCAAGCAATCACTGTACCCAACAAATAAGTATTTCTTACCGGAAGGCTCTAGCTTGGCCCTCTTTTCTTTTGGCACATGAAGATACACAGGAGTTCCAAATATCCTCATGTGATCAACTGCAGGTTTCTTTTTGGTGAAGACTTCTTCTGGAGTCTTCTCACCCAAGATAGCATGAGGGCTATTACCAGCTTATTTGTACCATAGTTGGACTAGCTGAAGAGCCGCCATTTGACAAACATGATAAATGTTTGTTTCCAGTGTATCAGACGATCCGCCTTTGTGCCTAGCCAGTTTCGGCTAGTCAGTTTTTGTTTTAAGTAATTATGACCATGACCCCGCGGGGTTTGTAAAAAAATGTGCTAATAGGGTATTTTGAGTGGATCGGTCTCCTAAGACGTAGAATTTCAACTAAGGTATTCCAGGGAGTTTTTTGCCCTTGACAATTATACTTTGCCTATAGCCGAGAATAATTGACGAGGTTTTCTCTCGCTTCCTCCAAAGCTGGAATGCCCGATTTTGAATTCTGGGCATTGAGAGGTTATTAGAGCCCAACTAAGTATGTATAAACCTATTATACATTATTAGAATAGACTATGGTCATGTACTAAGTCACCAGGACCCTGAAAAAAATTCCGAAAATTTTTTTACCGGACGCGTCAAATTTTGGATTTTTTATGTTTTCAATTTTTTAATTTTTCCAAAGTTTTTAATTAAAATTTTCCATAATTTAAATGGAAAAATTCATTTTGTAATAAGTCAGCCATTCGGGGTCCATTTTCAATGTTTGAAGGCTCTAACCTTAAGCCAAAAATCATTCATGGGCATCTAGCCAGCTAGCTCCAAGTTTCAGATCATCATTCAGCTACATAACTAATAATTTCTCAAAAAAGTCAGTTTCAAAGAAATTATTGATTAAATATTAAAAATGATTATTTTGGAGATAATCCAAATCTATCCAAATTAATCCGAATTGAACGAAAGGAAATGCAGAATGACATGGCATCAGGCATTAATGATGATTGGGGTTGGCACAAATCCTCTTCAGTTAGTAATCGGAGAGCACTGAGTTCTCAGTCACTTAGCAAACTCGCCTCCTTCAGTCATGACCACGTTTTGGTGGGGTGGAGCTTGTTTATTGGCTCGTCGATTTGATCGAGGTTAAAGGATGACATGTGGTCCTTGTTTCTTGGTATTGGCTCCTCCATACCTAGCTTTAGAATCTTCCAAACCATTCACACCTACCTTCCTCATGCCTCACGTGTGCTCTTCCTCATGCCTCACGTCAGAGCTTTGGAAGCTCACGCTATTGCTTGTGGAGGCCTCTCATTGGTTGGAGTTGGTTGGTTAGGGTTGGGAGTGGGGGCACCTTGCCTAGGTGGAGACCTCCCCTCACTCTCAACCTCTTCTTTTTAGGTTTTGTGCTCATTACATGGCTAGATTGCTAGGTATTGCGCCCTCCTTGCATGGTGTGGTGTTAGGGTTTTAGCCTTCTCTCATTGTACAAGAAGAGGATCTTATGAGCTCTTCCAGGTGGAACTTTTGGGTTAGAGTTACTCTGTAGAAATTGTATCAAGCTTTGCTTTGAATTTTTAATAAGAATTTCGACTTTGGAGGTCTATGAGCTCTTTGCATGTGGTAAACATTTCATGGTTAAGGTGATATTGCTTCTAACCCTTTGCTTTTAAATGCTTTGAATGAGATCAGTTTCTTTTGTTAAGCTCAAGAGGGCCACTGTTGGCACGGTAGAGTAATCGTTTGTTGTTTCAAGTCGATTATTTATGCAAAGTAAGTTATAATCTTGATGAACATGAGTAGTTAGTTATACGTAGTGTTGATCTTGGTTTAATTCTCTTAGCATACTTTCATGTGATTTGATCTCGCTTTGTATTTGAGTTTTTGTGTTATCAGGTTTCACATGTTGAAGAAGGGTGTGAGTTCAATTACATCTAGCCGAAGATTCAAGCAACCTTTTGTTTAACATTTTGTGATTGCAGGACTTACAAGGATTGTCTTCTTCTCATACAAAAGAAAGTCGGGAGTTTCTCTTCCTTTCTTATGTTCCATCCACAAGAAACCCTTCTTCTCTACCCTTTCCTTTATTTTGTTTTGCATTGCTTAAGAAGTAGATCCATTCTTTCATTATTAATATTTAGATCTATCTTCTTTAGGCTTTGTTAGATCTAATCGCTGAAGGAATTTATCATTCATTAGATCTAGGAAAAAGTTTGTACTTTGCATGCAGAATCTTTCAAAAATTTTGTAAGTACAAAAAATATTATTTTTGCATTGTCTTTCCCATCACTTTTTAGTATTGTTAGCTTGTTGGATTTTTACGTTTGTGACAGTGATAGCGGAAGTGCTGGCAGAAAATTAAAGATTCAAGTTTCAAAAAAGACTCATAATTCCCTTTTCTTCATTCCCTTTTCTACAACTCGCTCCGAAAGCCTTCCAAAGATAGGAAAAGAGGCAGAAAACATCAAAAGAAAGACATTGTAAAAGAATTAATAAAAGAGCAAGTGGGATAAAAGCTCCCACACCCCACTTCACCCATTTGGGGGAATCCTGTATCGCCATTGTCCATATTTCATTTTCTTTACTTTGCTTTATACCTGCAATAAATAAAATGATGAAAGTAGAATAGGGGTAATTAGTTTCAATTTGTTGAAAAGCTTAATTAGATTTGATTTCATTTTTGCTTGCATAAAAATTATCAGAAAAGAAAATTTGTTTAATTAATTGCTAGTTAGTTGTTTTTATTTCATTGAAAAGTTTAAATCAAAAAGAACCAAAATCTCTTGAATCTCACCATAAGGTGGATCAAGAGTGCTCTCTATCATAGAGTTGTTTATTTTTATCGTGGTTTTTGTTACTTACCCCCATGCTCTCCCGATTAAGGCCTAAAAACCTAAAACAGATTCTTGGGTAGATTAGTCTTTTACTCTTTTTTTTCAAGTTTAACTAATTAATTCTTAAGTCTCTTAAACTTGTTGGAACCCAAGTCAAGAGCACTCTCTATCGGAGAGCATTCCCACTGCATTTCCTTGCATCAAGCATATAGTTTAGCTAAGACTCTTGAACTTTTGTCATAAGACAAAGTCAAGAGCGCTCTCTGTCGAAGGGTTCTGATTAATTTACTTAATAAAATTTTGCAACTCACATTCCCCTAATTAATTTACTTCGTTGATTATCCTTCACCTGGTATGCTCTGCCAACTTCATAGTTGGGCTCGTACTCAGAACGGTGAACGGACTTGCTAAGATCACAATAAACAACACAACTAAAATTTTACCCCATAACCAATGCACCGGCGTTGTAGAAAGTTTCCCAAGTCATTCCTAGTAAGGGCGCTGGAACCCCCCGCTGTCTAGAGTCTCAGCTAGCTGGTCAATCTTCACGAAACCAGCATGAGATACTGGACGGGCCGTCATGTCTCGAACGGAGTAACTCGGAATACTTTCCTAGCTAGTCTCTTGATACCTTTCGTTGAAACCTTAAACAAGACCATTAAAAAACTTTTAAAATAAACCAAGATTAATCGCAATACACATTCATTGGCACTATTTTGAGACTCACATCCTCAGTACGCTTAAGCATTTCTGATAAGTTGACTCCATAAGGCACTGGTCCTATCTTTTATGCATTATTGATAATCTGGGTCATTTGTCCATTGGATATTTTGATTAAAGTTTATATCTCTGAATGCTATATCATTTTGTGAATTCTCAACATATGGTTTATCTTCTAAGTCTTGTGATAGCAATGTAGATTGTTCTTTTGTCTCATGTTTATTTTTTCAGTTATCTAATATGCAATCTTCAGTCATCATAATAAACTCCTAAAAAACACCCATCCGCATCCGTAACCTTTAGAAACACTTAAAATAACTTAAGATCCATAGAAACTCTTTTGTAGGAACTACCCCCCTTGGCTTCGTTAGGAGTTAGCCTAAACGGAGGAGCTAGGAGTAGGTGACAGTACCTAGCTCTGTGCTTGCCCCTAAAGTCACACCTCTCCCACTTTCTCAAGTGAGGAGACAACTTTCGGAAAGTTTCTGCTGCAGGTGTGCAATCGGCGGACAACAAGGGCTTCTATTCTGGATGTACACTGCAGTTCCAGTAGCTTCAGCCCATAAAGACAAAGGAAGATCTAAATCAGTGATCATGGCTTTAGCAGCCTCAGATCGTTCTATTCTTCCTTTCTGCAACCCCATTCTATTGGGGGTTGTAAGGCACTGTCAGCTCTTTCTTGATTCCTGCTTCTCAACAAAAATCATCAAACTCATTAGATTCATACTCACCTCCATTATCTGATCTCAAGATACGGATGTGCCTGCCATTCTGATTTTCACTCAATGTCTTGAAATCTTTGAACTTGTCAAAGGTTTCACTCTTGGCCTTGAGGAAGTAAATCCAAGACTTCCGAAAGTAGTCATCAATAAACAAGACATAATATAAACACCCACTCAAGGAGGGTGAAGACATGGGCCCACAAATGTCAGAATGAATCAAATCCAAAATGCCTTTAGATCAACTCTTGCTTCTGGGAAAGGATTTCTTAGTGTTTTTACCTAGAGCACATCCTTTGCAAATTCCTTCATGCTTTAAAGAAACTTTTGGCATACCTGTAACCATCTTATACAATCCTGGGAGAGCTGTGTAGTGAAGGTGTCCAAACCTTCTATGCCAAAGTTCACAAGGATCAATTGAATGATGTACCAAAGCATGAGTGGAAACCTTTGAACCCTTGTAGAGATCTCCCTCTTGAACCCCAATTTGTACTGTTGAGTCTAGATCTGTGTCTTTTGCCCATGAAAAGACCTTCTTGTCCATAAAGAGGACTCTGTGGCCCTTGTCTTCTAAACCAGCAACAGATAAAAGGTTCTTCTTTAAACCAGGAACATAAAGAATATCATCAATATGAAGAACCGTACCTGAATCAAGTTGAAGTGAAGTTGAGCCAACTCCTTCAATCTTGTAAGTGGAGTCATCTCCAAGTTCTATCTGAGTGGTGAACTTCTTCTTTCTGTAACTGGTAAGGATACCATGGTTACCTGTCATGTGCCTGGAGGCACCACTGTCCACCAACCAAGAAGTAGAGCAAGCTGAGAAAAAACCAGTTAGAGCAGAAATCAAATAGTACTCTCTTCTAGGATCATCAGTTTTATTAGCCTTGACTTTCTTCTTCTTCTTTGGTTCTTCGTCTTCTTATTTATTAGCCTTGACTTTCTTCTTCTTCTTTGGTTCTTCGTCTTCTTCTTCCTCTGCTTCTGCATCAGATGCTTGAAACCTTCTCTTGGGTTTCTTCTTGTTCTGCTTGCATTCTCTAGCATAATGCCCAAACTTGTGACAAGTATAACATTCAATCTTAGACATGTCAGAAAACTTACCCAGGGGTTTCTTCCCTTTATTTTGCTGATGGAAAGACTTCTTGAACTTCTTGGTCTTTGCTGCAAGTGCAAGGTTATCCTGCTTGATTACCTTGTCATTGCTCCTGGATTCTTCTTGTATGCAATCATGCCAAAGCCTTTCAAAGGTTGGCTGATTTTCTCGTCAACAGACGGATGCTATGAAAGTTTCCCAAGAGCTTGGGAGACCATCAACCACTATTTGTACAAGATCATCATCATCAACAGTAATTCACCAATAGCAAGGAGTTGATCTCTTACATGTTTGATCTTGGTGAAGAAGGAACCAATACTTTCATCTTTGTTCAACTTCAAAGTTCGTAGCCTCTTCTTCAACACTCTCTTTTGACTAGGAGCCTTCTTTTCATAGAGGTTTACCAATGTATCATAGCATTCTTTAGCAGTCTTCAAGGATGTGATGTCAGGCATCAATTCTTCTTTGATAGAATCATAAATAACTCTTTTAGCCTTACCTTGCTTCCTCTTGTAGGCAAGCCTACCAGCATTTGTAGTTGGCTCTTCTGTGACATTAAGAACAATGTCATCCAAGTCATTCTCATCAAGAATGGCTGTCAACCTGGCCTTCCAGGAATTGAAGTTTGCTGAACCAGAGAGCTTATCTTCTTGTTTAAAACCAACGATAGCCATCTCTGTGACTTATCCAAATGTTAGATCTGCAAATCTTATTCCAAGATCTAGTGAGAAACAACAGCAGTATCCCTTTACTGCACATGCTAAGCTCTGATACCATGTTGAATGTTCAGCATTAGCATAAACTTTAAAAATTTGCAGATAAACATAAATAGATCAGCAGTGCAATAAAAACCAATGTTCCCCCAAGGTTCTGGGACGGCGGGACGCGGGTTTGGGGAGACGCACATTCGGGACGTGTGGAGACCACCCCCAAATTTTAGAGAAATTCAATGGGGACAGTGAGAAGCGATAGTCATAAAAAAATTTAAAATATTAAAAATATGAAAAATATAAATCCCAACAGTAACAAACATTCATCATCCTGGAATCTGCAATCATGCAATGTAAATGCAAAATTCAAAGTTCAAACACATTACAGGATTCATCAAGATTATCATTATATTAATAATAATTTATAAATATTTTATATATCAATATGAATCTATGATTGACATGCACATCATATTTGATAATCTTCAGATTTGACTTTTAAGTGATTGAAAAAATGAATCAATGATACTAGATATTGTGATACTGTATTTGTTTCATGACCATTGACAGTTTAGAATTATATAATATACTTTAGGTTAGACATTGTAAATTAGATTTAGTTTTTAATTTTTTTATTTATGTTTTAAATTTAAAATTTTATTATTATTTAGTTTTTAATTTTTTTATTTATGTTTTAAATTTAAAATTTTATTATTATTTAGTTTTTAATTTTTTTTATGTTTTAAATTTAAAATTTTAATATATAAGTTTATAACGTTATATAAAATTTTAAGTTTTATTAAATGGTTTTAATTTTTTTAATGATTTTTTTTTTAATTCTTTTTAAATTAAGAAAAAAAAAATTCGAAGTTTCAAGGTGGGACACCCACAAGTCTATGCGAAGTTTCGGAGTTTCCCAGGACACCAAGAAGTCCCCCCAAGTTTCACCAAGTTTCGCTGCCCACCGAAACGCTTCGGTCCGCGTCTCGCCAAGTTTCGCCAAAAGGGGGACGTCCCGAAACATTTCGGATGGAGTTCGAAGTCCTCAAGACACGAGAAACACCAAAACGCGTCCCCGACCCTCCGGGACGCATCCCCATGTAACACTGGTAAAAACACATTCATCACATCAGCACACATGGACACAATATTTTTCACTGGGAAAACCTTCAAAGGACAAAAACCCCAAAAGCATTAATAGCTCATCTCGTAAATGAGATGGCTTAAGAAATTTTTCAAACAGTTCCTCAAATCCAGATCTGGATTTTGACCACAGTAACTGTAAAATTCATCAGTAAAAATCAGACTGATAATTTTACCCACAATTTCCAGAATTACATAAAATTACCAATTTAGGGCTTCCTCACAGAAACTGAGATTTTCTCTCTCCTGCCTGAAATTATCAAACTGCTGAAAACTGAAAACTGCTTGAAAATATCAGACTGCTGAAAACTACCCAAAAATACCAAACCACTGAAAACTGCCCGAAAATATCAGACTGTCTGAAAACTGCCCGAAAATATCAGACTGTCTGAAAACTGCCCAAAAATATCAGACTGCTGAAAACTGCCCGAAAATATCAGACTGCTGAAAACTGCCCAAAAAATGGAATGCTGAAGATGGACTTTGCTGATAAAACCCTAGCTGAGGATTTGAACATAAGATAGTCTTCTTCACCTGTGAGAGCAAAAGTGTGTGTGACAAATTAGAAGGCTTGATCTTCTTTTATAGCCTTTGCTCACCTGTAAGTGGACAAGATTAGGAAAAATAAAAATAATAATATTTTTATTATTTTCCTAATTTCACTTTCACTTTTACCAAAAAGGTACTTTTATTTTTTTCCTTTGACTTTTATAAGAAGTCCTTATTTAAATTTGTTTTCCACCTGTGATCCTTTTAGGTGGACAAGATTAGGAAAGATAAAAATAATAATATTTTTATTATTTTCCTAATTTCACTTTCACTTTTACCAAAAAGGTACTTTTATTTTTTTCCTTTGACTTTTATAAGAAGTCCTTATTTAATTTTGTCTTCCACCTGTGGTCTTTTTCCTGTGGTACAAAAAGTCTTTATTTCTTTTGACTTTTGACTTTGGCCTTTTACTAAGTGCCCCTGTGGTCATTACCTGTGGTACTTTTTTATTTCAAAAGTACATCATCATAAACCAAGAGAGTTATTAATGCTTTTATCTCACACACTGTGTGACACCTAGATCTGATACTAGGGTAACTTAACCAAGGGTAGCTAATCCTTGGAGAAGCACACCAAGCCCATAGATCAATGGTCAAAGTGCCACACACATGCCCAAACCCAATCTAGGGCTTACAGTGTCTTCATTATTTCAGAAAATGGCTACTCAGAACTAAGCTAAGTCTACCAATCCTAAACTGGTCTACATCGTGGTCCCGGACCAGATGTCTACTCAACACAAGGTTGAGTCTACCTAGGGCAGATCTGGGTTTATATCATGGTCTCAGACCAGATATATACCATTCAACAGAATGGTCACTCAACACTGGGTTGAGTCTTCACCGTGGTCCCAAACTAGGTGATCCCATTCTCCGAAGAGAAGGCTCTCGATGCTGCTCAAAAAATCAACAAAACATACCACATGATTGGTGTTCAGTCAATTTACAGTGCCTTTGGCCATGCACATCTCCTTTGAGTGTATCTACAATACTCCTCTGAGCGTCTCAGCCCCTATTCCACTCATAATCATTAACTATGACCCAAAAATACCAAAGAAAAAAATCCCCTAACTCTCAGCCGAGATCAGTCCTTTTGTAGATCTGAATTGCAGCTCTAATTCCCTCCTAAAAGGTCACTGAAGTGCTCCTACTACACTTGGCCAAATCCAAACATAAGAAATAAATGCCTAAATTTAGAAACAACAAGATCCTACAATTTCTTAATGGCAGGATGGAACTGAGAGACATGTAGAAATTATGTTACGGAACGTTGGAGAGAGCTGTTAGTCAAGGTGCTCCACATCACGACACAATCCTCAAAAACAACTAGGCGATCAAATCAGAAATTGGTAATTTTCTCCAGGATATGAAATCAGACTTTGCATTTATTGGCCATGCAATTTAACACCCTCCAAATCATGAAGAAGAAGAGCTGGAAAAGGCTTTCGTAGTCTTTTGTCAAAAATGTACTAAGAAACATTAATATTTATTAAATAGTACATTACGGTGCAAAAATATTGAGGCTTGAATCTCTAGTTTTTTATGGCTGTGAGGTGCTTTATAAGTCTTGGCTTCCAAAATGTTTTCCTCTATATCATAGACAATAACCAGTAAAAAGTTAAAACAACTCCATAACAAAACCTAAAAAATGACTCGTTAACACAAAGGAGGTGGGCAAGGTTCGACTTCGAGTATACCTTTATAGCTGTTTTTACAGCATCCCCAACTTCACCTGGCTGAGCTTGCCATGTCCCCAGTCCCACGGCTGGTATCTTAGCTCCTGTGTTTAGCTCGAATGACAAGGGAGCTGCTTCAGAAATATCCCCCATGCTTTCAGTTTTCCCCGTTAAGACTCTATCCTTCAAAATGCATAAATTACGTTATTTTATATCATCAAACGGGCACATCTTACGTAAATAAAAAGATATTTCATAGAAATAAGAAATTTGAGTATTTTATTAAAACAACATACAGACCGCAAAATGAACAAACCTAAATGTACACAACAAAGGGCAAGATCCTATACCTGAAAATGACATCACCGCATTTAAGATGAAATGAAATGAAACGAAATATGAAAAGAAATTTGACTTAAGGATGGCACTATTGCATAAATTTGACAAAAGAAATACTGTAACCGCCACTCCTCAATTGATACTCAATCTAGAAAAGGCCGAAGTCTGTCTGTAAGCTTCACTAAATGAACTTATTTTTAGTAAAACAAAGATAAAAACCTTGGAAACCCGGCTAAAATTAACCTTGTAACGTAACTAATCTGCTTAGGATAAGCTAATCGTGTAGCAAGCCACAACCCCTATCCAGGTGTCTTTCCGTCTTAAATTCTGCTAAAATTTTCAAATTTCGGGTTAGATTGTTGATTGTTAAAAATACAGTGTGGAGTTGCTCCACTGAAAGTGGGAGCTGAGAAATCCAGCTCCTATCTCAGAATTTGTCAAATTGTAGATTTTCAATGACAAAAATGTGATTTTTCATCACCGGACTCTCTCAAACTGCCCAGCGGAATACATAAATTTACTCAAATAGTTTCCCGTGCAAAAGTACATAGATAACAAAATGTATAAACTTAACCTAAAGAACTCACAAAACCGGCAAACCGGCAAAGTCCAAGACAATATTGAAGTTTTGTATTTTAATTGAAGTTTCCCCAGGGATTTAAGAGGGGAAAAATATATATGGACAAGCTTCCAGAAATCTAATTAATTAACCGAGATAATGGCTAAACCTTGGAAAAACAGGCTTTAAATCTTGACACCGCGAAAAATAAAAAAGAAATTGCTGAAGAGCAATTTGAACATCAGAAAAACAACTTCTACCAAACTCTGGACTAAACTTTGTGAAATAAGATAAATTTAAGCTTTACATATAAATAAATTTGCTATATTTCAACATAAATCCAGCAAACAGTGGCTGAAGTGTGAGACAATCAACGAAATTTCCTACATTTGATCATAGATATACACATAAATTTGCTATATTTGAACATAGATCCAGCAAACCGTGGCTTAAGTGTGAGAAAATCAACGACACTTCTTGCATTTGAAGATAGATACAGCAGTGGCTGAGGTGTGAGAAAATCAACGAAATTTCTTGCATTTGAACATAGATACAAAACACAGTTACTGAATTGTTTGAAAAACAACATCATTGAGCTATGGAAACATTTTATTCAACTAACAGTATGAAACAGTTAACATGGGAAGAAATCTTACCAAAACAACTGGCTGCATGGGAAATTGTACTAAACAGCTCGCTTGTTGAGCAAAATTGATGCGAATCAGCTTAATACCAAAAGTAGCCAGTGTTGTTATTTGTTGTCTATGTCCGCTCTCTTACAATTTAGAAATATCCGAAACAAATCAACGGGACTATTCAAAACGGCACTCAAATACACGTGTGTCTTTCTAAGCTTTTTCATTTTCAAACGGCATTCAAATACACGTGTGTCTTTCTAAAGCTTTTTCATTTTCAAACGGCATATCATTAAAATTTAAGATATTGGTCAATGGTGAGCAGTGAGGAGGCCACTTATTTAGAGTAATTGTACATGGTTTTTTAGGGCAGTCATCTCAAAAACTTTATCGTTTAAATTTATTTAATTATGGATATTTTTCATGATTAATTTATTTAGCTTTTTAATTTATTTATAGAACTTTGTTAAATATTATGTTTTATGAATGGTGTAACTAAAGTACTTCGGTTGAAAATGCACAAATAAAAATGGTTTAAAAAATAAACTTATAAGTTTTACATTTTTATAAATTATTTAATTAGACTTTTATTGAAATTGAAAAAATAATAAAATTCTAAAATATTAAACTTTTGTCTTTTTTTAAATTATCTTTAAACACATATTTATTATTTTTAATTTCATCATCAAATTTGATTTTTTTTAACTTATTACCAAAGTTAAATGAATTTACAAATTTTGATTGCAATTCAACTTTTCAAAAACATATTTATATATTTCATATTTATCTAATATATATTTTACAAATAAAATTAATTTCATTCAATTTTTTTTTGTATTTATATTAAATTTATCTAACATATATTTTTTTTCAAGAAAAAAAAGCGTAATTTTATTCATCTTTCGAGATCAAAATTACATTCAGTATATTCACATCCAGGTGAATTCCAAAGTCCAAAAAAATGGATCCAATATTTAGACTGCCCAGTCTTCTGAAAACAATGCCTAAAAAACATGAAATCCATGTTCATGAAATCACGATTCCATATATCATCAGCAAGAATGCTGTCATAAAAAAATGACCAAAAATGGGTCACTTCTGTTCATATATCTCACGAGCACCACCAGGAGTGCACCCGTCTTGCTCTTTGAGCACTAGACCCCGGATCTTGGAGCCGAAGCCATGGGCATCTTGGAGAATACCCCAACAAAAACAATAACATCTAGTTCTGCAACTCGCACAGTGCAGTCCGATTCGGGGATTGGAGCTCTATCGCTGCCTCCTTAAAAGAACCGGGCCACTACCCAGCTGAGGATTAAAATCATGGAATAAGCAAAGATTTGCATTAAAAGAAACTGCAAAACCCTACCATTCAATCGGTCAAAACTGAAACGCTAAACGACATCGATAGATGTCATCTGGTTCTTCAGAGCCATGTTTTCGAACCGACGCCACCTGCAATCGCCTGGGCCTTCAATTCCGATGCCCGAAACGAACCAGTTCCAAGATATCACGCTACATGCCGATCCCAGTCTTGACAAACCCTAATGCCAAGGCCAGGACCATAGATCCAGAGAAACCCATCAAGAATCGGGATCTTCAAAACAATTGCAAAACCCATAAAACGATTCAAACAAGCCTCAGGAAGCTCGAAACCACAGAAACCCCGGCCTCAGAAATTCCGATCAAAGCACGATCAAGGGGAGAAGAGTTCATTCAAGACTAACCAGAGACACGCCAGGTAAGGCCTTCCCGAGACCCGTGGTCGATTGAGCTCATAGACAAACTGAAATCAACGGCCGGGAACTGCAAATATTCTCAATCTTCATCCTGCAGACAGAGCATTTCTTGTTGCAGAAGCTCCCGAGCCACCTCATCAGGACAGCGTGCTGCTCTAACAATATTGTGCAGAAAAGAAAGGCGGATCTGAAAGGAGGAGGGGGAGCCAGCAAGGAAGCCTAGGCGTCGGGGGTAGCAGGGTGGCCGCAGTCTGCAAATCCTCCCCAAACCCTCATTCGCCCACCATCGCCCCATCGCTTCTTGGAGCTCCACCCCCCCTCCCCATCCCCCTTATTTTAAGTATCTAACATATATTTTACCAAATAAAATTAATTTTATTCAATTTTCTTATCTTTATTTTATTTTTATTATTTTATTTTTAAAAACAAAATATTAGTTTATTATTATTATTTTGTATATACATTTATATACACAGTTTAAATACTTTTATTTAACAACTTTAATAGGAGACAAGTATCTTCTCATCTTTTTCTATGCTTTATTTTATTCCTTTATGGACGTGTGTCTTTCTAAAGCTTTTTCATTTTCAAACGGCATATCATTAAAATTTAAGATATTGGTCAATGGTGAGCAGTGAGGAGGCCACTTATTTAGACTAATTGTACATGGTTTTTTAGGGCAGTCATCTCAAAAATTTTATCGTTTAAATTTATTTAATTATGGAGATTTTTCATGATTAATTTATTTAGCTTTTTAATTTATTTATAGAACTTTGTTAAATATTATGTTTTATGAATGGTGTAACTAAAGTACTTTGGTTGAAAATGCACAAATAAAAATGGTTTAAAAAATAAACTTATAAGTTTTACATTTTTATAAATTATTTAATTAGACTTTTATTGAAATTGAAAAAATAATAAATTTCTAAAATATTGAACTTTTGTCTTTTTTTAAATTATCCTTTTATACACATATTTATTATTTTTAATTTCATCATCAAATTTGATTTTTTTAACTTATTACCAAAGTTAAATGAATTTACAAATTTTGATTGCAATTCAACTTTTCAAAAACATATTTATATATTTCATATTTATCTAATATATATTTTACAAATAAAATTAATTTCATTCAATTTTTTTTTGTATTTATATTAAATTTATCTAACATATATTTTACCAAATAAAATTAATTTTATTCAATTTTCTTATCTTTATTTTATTTTTATTATTTTATTTTTAAAAACAAAATATTAGTTTATTATTATTATTTTGTATATACATTTATATACACAGTTTAAATACTTTTATTTAACAACTTTAATAGGAGACAAGTATCTTCTCATCTTTTTCTATGCTTTATGTTATTCCATTTTAATGTTCACATAATTTCACCTTTATGGAGAGTGACCTAGAGGTGAAGTATAAAGTTAGAGATAGAATGAAAGGAAGGGGGAGATAGTATAAAGTATCTTCTCATCTTTTTCTATGCTTTATTTTATTCCTTTATGGACGTGTGTCTTTCTAAAGCTTTTTCATTTTCAAACGGCATATCATTAAAATTTAAGATATTGGTCAATGGTGAGCAGTGAGGAGGCCACTTATTTAGACTAATTGTACATGGTTTTTTAGGGCAGTCATCTCAAAAATTTTATCGTTTAAATTTATTTAATTATGAAGATTTTTCATGATTAATTTATTTAGCTTTTTAATTTATTTATAGAACTTTGTTAAATATTATGTTTTATGAATGGTGTAACTAAAGTACTTCGGTTGAAAATGCACAAATAAAAATGGTTTAAAAAATAAACTTATAAGTTTTAGATTTTTATAAATTATTTAATTAGACTTTTATTGAAATTGAAAAAATAATAAAATTCTAAAATATTAAACTTTTGTCTTTTTTTTAAATTATCTTTTTATACACATATTTATTATTTTTAATTTCATCATCAAATTTGATTTTTTTTAACTTATTACCAAAGTTAAATGAATTTACAAATTTTGATTGCAATTCAACTTTTCAAAAACATATTTATATATTTCATATTTATCTAATATATATTTTACAAATAAAATTAATTTCATTCAATTTTTTTTGTATTTATATTAAATTTATCTAACATATATTTTATCAAATAAAATTAATTTTATTCAATTTTCTTATCTTTATTTTATTTTTATTATTTTATTTTTAAAAACAAAATATTAGTTTATTATTATTATTTTGTATATACATTTATATACACAGTTAAATACTTTTATTTAACAACTTTAATAGGAGACAAGTATCTTCTCATCTTTTTCTATGCTTTATTTTATTCCATTTTAATGTTCACATAATTTCACCTTCATGGAGAGTGACCTAGAGGTGAAGTATAAAGTTAGAGATAGAATGAAAGGACGGGGGAGAAGGCTTTTTCTTGACGAAGTATAGGTAAACAAGGGAAAGGGGACTCTCTTCACATTCATTGGCATACTCATGTTTGTTGATGTCACCCCCACCTCACTTAAGGATCAGGTTATGCAAACATGAGGGTGAGGATGAGATTTGAGAGGGACCAAAAAATTTGTAAACATGGGATGGCATGGGAAAGTTAATGCTTCACCTCCTCTTCCTACCTTCATATTTGCACAACCTCACCTTTATGTGGGGTGAGGATAAAGTTAGGGAAACATGAAGGTGGGGGATTAGAGGATGATGAGGTTCTTCAAACATTGCACAACTTTACTCCATGCACCCACTCTCAAAAAAAATCGTAAATGGCAAATGGTGGATGAAGGTTGTCCCTACACAACTTCACCCTTCACCTCCACCCCTACCTAATGGGGCATGAAGTTGTGCAAGCTTTGCATATCATATTAATTTCTTTTTTTTCACATAAAAAAAATCGCAACTTTATTATTGAAAATAGAGTTACATTCTTCAAATGACATCATGTATAAACTTGTTCATGTCCAGGAATCAAAACCAACATACCATTATAGTATATTGTAGTTCTACTATAATCTTAAGGAACTACGTTCAGGTATTTTCTAATCTCGACATTCTGATCTCTACTCTGAGATCATCTTCAGGAGACCAATTGAAGCTTGGTGAAGAATAACCAATGCCTAATTTCTTTATAAATTTAGATTAGAAATGTTTAATTAAAATTTAAGAATCCCCCTAATTAAGTTTAATAATCATAGTGTTTTATATTAATTTTATATCAATACTTTATCCAATTTATTTTAATGAGATTTTTAAGAAAGCATTAGCCATAGCAAAATGATTATAATTTGACAATCAAATTGTGATAGGTTTTGCCACCTTCAAAAAACAAAAAAAATATCATAATCAATTTTTTAACTTACCTTTAAACATTTATTTTTGTCTAGTTTTATCTTTTTTAACATATATAGGGTAAAGATCAATAAGTAGTTGTGTCATTTTCACTTTTTTCAATTAACTTAATGTCAAAAAGATATTCCAAAACAAACACTCATCCTATTAATTAAATAATTAATACAAAGAAGTAGATGTGCTTTCCAAAAGGGGTCTCCTCATCAGTGAGGGCATCTAGCACAGGTGGGTCATTGATGCAGGTTTGGTAATTGCTATGGGTCTGACCCTCTTAAAGGATTTCCTAAAATGAACTTCGTCTAGGCTTCCCTATATGGTCTTTTTCTTTTTTTCTTTTTTGGTGTCATCTTTGATAATTTTGTACATGAATACTTGGACAAGTATGTATGATCTATCACTGATGTAAAGTTGAATGAAGTAACACTACTAGAATGCTTTGGGTACAATATATCTTTATGTTATCTATTCTTATGTGGCTATGGATAAGATCTTACTAGACTTTTGCAAATTTGGATTTT
The DNA here is from genome assembly GCA_001517045.1 of Pseudotsuga menziesii. Classification (NCBI taxonomy): domain Eukaryota; kingdom Viridiplantae; phylum Streptophyta; class Pinopsida; order Pinales; family Pinaceae; genus Pseudotsuga; species Pseudotsuga menziesii. Next base: position 733,483 of record LPNX010080947.1, read on the forward strand.
TTATCATTAATAGAAATCTGATATTTTTCTTCCTTGGAAAAAAAATAATTATTAATATTACATGCTCAATTCCAAAAGCGTGAATCGAGACATTGCACTTTTTTAAAAGATTAATTATTATTAATATTATGTTTTCAGCATGATTCAGGACATTGAAATTTTTGAAAAATGATTATTAACTAGCATTTGCACCAAGAGGTGCAAAGGAACACCAAGAGGATCAACATATTTTGCAGTGGCTCTCAAACTATATTATAAGGCCATGTGCAGTAATAAATGCGCTGGAATATATTTGTGAAGAAAACCATATTATACAATAGGAAATTGCAATGATAAACTAACCTTAGCTGATTGTACCAGTCCCCCTATTCTTCCCAGCTTAAGCCTACTACACAAAAGGTAAAATTATATACAATTTTGTCATAAAACAGCATAAGTTTCAAATCTGCAGAGCTCCAAAACACATTTATTATATATTACTTTGTGTCTTGTACAATGGCATGATCATAATCAAGCAAACTGAGTGTCTGCCTAGGTGGCATAATATTTTTCTTTTTAAATGCCAAATTGAGGTCGATTGGATGCACGTACTTGCAGGTGGGGCATGAAGGAAAATCCTTCTAAAACATCACAAACATGTGACACTGCACAGGCCACTGTAATCATCTCTCCACTATTTTCATCAAAGAGATCAAACAAGTTCTTCCTTTCAGCTGCAAGTTCTTCCTTCTATTGTTGCTTCCATATCTGATCCTTTTTTGGAAGATTCATTTGGAGGTCCAACTACATAGGCTGACAACCAAAAATTTTCCTTGTTTCTCTGGGATCATGCCAATTTCTCTTTTGTAGCTCAATTGTAATAATATATGTGCCATGTCTTCAATCATTGATTAATTCAATGACCAACAAAAGAAACCATTAATAAAAGAGAAACACAATTTGTAATCAAGAAAAAACTAGAAGAATGAAGCAAACTTGAAGGTCAATTCAATGACAACAACAACAAAAAAACCATGAATAAAAGAGAGACCCGTTACACAATATGTAATCAACAAAAAAATAGAAGAAGGAAACAAACCTGAAGGTCTAAACATTGTTGTCATTCTGTAGAAACTCAACATGAAGCTCAATACCAATACTTGATCGTTTCAATTTTTGTCCACCAACACCAATCTCATCACCATGTTTAGAATTGGTTGAATCCGAACTCCATTTTCTCGTCTTAGATACTACTTCAAACATCTTCTTAGATCCTACAAGCCTCTAGTACTGAATTGAGAACATGTACACTTGTTTCCAAGCAATCAAGAATTCCATTTGTGTGACAATTTGGTATTGGTTTTGTTTGTTAGTTTATGTTCTTAGTATTTTCCCAAAGAGGGTGTGATTTGTTAAAAAAAAGGGTTTTAAGCAAATAAGTAAAAATCATATTTTACAAGACTAATACTGAAAACAAAATAGTATTGTAGAGAAGTTTAGATCTAATAAAGTAAAAGATCATTTTCATTTTTTTCCACTTTAACACTTTCAAATATGACTGAGTTAAAGTTGAAGTACACATTAAACAATTGCAAACATATAATCAACAAACTAGCAGCAAAAGTAAGATTAGTTAGACAAAACTGTAGAAGCAGTAACAGATCTAATGTGCAACACAAAAAGGAACAAGTCTGGTAACTTACTTGGTGAATTGGGACCTTCCTTATATTTAGAAATTTAGCTTTCAAAAAAATTTATGCCTCTTATAGGCAAGTCAACAAATGAAACAAAAGTGGCTCTTACATGAGGGTATGTACATACTCTGAGAGAGAGAGAGAGAGATTAAAAAGCTACATGATAGGTTTAGGCAGGTATAGGAATAGGTACAACAAGCAAGATCAACGTTTAAACTTTAAGCAAGACAAGAAAAGGGTGAAATACACCTCACAACATTTCTATTAAACAAGGGCAGCCTCAAGACACAATCCAAATAGAAGTGGCAGCCATAACAACCCTTAAACAATGCAGTGGTGGTCACCTTTAGGTAATAACACATGTCAAGTGAACAGCAACATACCTGGCATTTATGTTGGAGGAACAGGTGCATAATTTGTTACCGCCCATGGTTGAGGAGAAGGGATCGCGGAATTATGTTTCGCTATGGAGGTTGATGGAATTATCCATCACTCTGCATTTCTCTTCATTTTCTATTGGGCATCTTGAATTCGGTTTCTTGGCTTCCATTTTCATATGGGTTGTCATCCTATTCAAGCTCCTCAATGTTTTTTATGATGTAAGTTTGCTTGTTAGAAGGGTTATCATAATTTTTTCATTCTCTTCCCTTTGCATGTTCAACATGGATTCATTTGTGTGAGAGATTTTGATTTATTGTGTTGGATTTTGAGAATGATTTAAGTGATAGTGTGGAGTTTTGTGTGGGGTTTTTTATTTATTAGCAACAGAAGAATGAGTACAATTGTTAAAAATACAAAGGGAGCCGTAGAAGTGAATTGGGTTGGATTTATAAGAAGGTGAAGAAGTGTGTTTATGAGACTGTGGAGCAAGGCCTATTGAGACGATTAGTACTATGGGCATGCCTTCTGTGCACTATTATCTATTGTGCACGAACAATTAAAACTACATTTGCATTTATGCCCAAGATAATTAAAAAAGCTACAAACTATTCTCAAGGGGTTGCTGTTGAAGAAGGTGGAGATTGTATGCCCCCATCATATTCTAGGACGTGTGACAAAGGTGAGCTTGGAGAACTATATGATATGCTAGTGGATATTGTTAGGGTTTCCCATGTGCAACTATATTAGGATCATAAAGCATAGAAATAAAGGTTTTTCCTTATGAATGAAGCTTAGTAGCACATGCTCATCTCTATAGAATCCCTTGTTGGATAGAAAAGCAAAGGCCTTGCCATGCTAAAAGGTTTCTACAATTATAACTAGTAAGTTGTTTCTTTGAGGGATATTTCTTGAACGAACACTAATTCAGTTTTTCCGAGGGAAATTTGAGACTACTTTATATCATATGTGGTTGCATTTGTTACGGAAGCAATGGTGAGGATACTCATGGACAACCTAGAACACATACCCTTTTTTGTATTTTCAAATTTCTCAAGTAGGGATGCATCTTTGGATTGGTGCAGAAAATGTTAAGGAGATAGATACCAAAATGAAAAGTGGCCTCTCATCTTTCATAAATTGGATTATGTATAATGAGGATAACTTATGGGTTTTTTCAAATGCATAAGCCTCTTTGGACTTATTAATTTAAATTATGTTCCCTCTATGTGATGGATGTGATTAATTGTTCAAGCCACAAGTTTAGAGTGTTTTTTAATGTGCAATGTGATATATACAATTTGCATACCAACAATTATCAATTTGAATTAAATGATGAAATATGCAAATATACTTGTTTATGATTGTAAGTAGTTAACCATGCATATGGTTTTAGTTAATTGGTTAAACACACATGCATAAGTCATCATCGAAGGTTTGTTTGTTAATGGAGATGGGTCTTTCACGTGGGTTTCAATAGTCACCATGAAGTAACGAGGGACGAACATGAGATTGCACAGGCATAACCACACCACAAATCTACAAAAAGCACATATGGAACATCTAAAACTTAACAATTTCTCTACAGATTGAGCATACCCATCGCCATGTTTATTTTCGTTGTTTAAATATTTATCTTACTGATGGAATCTCTAAAATAGTCAACATGGGAAACAAGTTCTCTTTACAATCCAATAATAGTGTACGTGTGTTGAGGCCTGGAAATTCGCAGGCGGCAACAGCAAGGGATTCTCCCCAGTCAACGTTCCCAATTATCCTATGACTGTTTGGTGTAGGGAATCCGTTCGGTTTGCGGTCCGGCTACCATAGGTCAAGTGACAAAAATAAAAGGTTTTGCCGGTTGCGGCCCGATCCACCATATATATTTTTGTATTTTTTACTTAAAGTATGATATGCAAGTGCCTATTTAACATGCAGACTTGATAAAGGATGCCTGGAGTATTCACAAAGTGATGCGCAGGTTCTTACCTCTCGTCTTAAAACTCACAGGCATCTAAATCACACACCATTAGGAAATAAATACTAACTAGGCTATCTCTAGAGAGTTATTAATTCATGAGCAATGCAATACTATTCATATGTTACGGAAAATCACAAGTAGCTGATCTTAAAACCAAACATACAAATGTAAATAAAGTATACACGACAAGATAGCTCGTCAACAGTTAAAACTTCCATTGCTCGTAGTGAAATGAAAAAATCATAGGATATACTAGAGAACATTCAAGCAAGAACATAGGTTCAGAAAGTTAGAACGCTCTCACAGTTAATGACACACAGTTGAAAACGAAATAGTTCCCCTTCAACATTGTTCATTTATCGCATTGAAACATTCCACACAAAACCTTTTCCAACAGGCAAAAATTTGTAATTTGTTATTGTAAAACGAAGTAGTTCCTCTTACACACAATGGTTCACAAGTTTTTTCCAGGGAAAAATCCCCTGTAAGTTCTCACTTTCCTATATTTAAACTAAATCAGTTAACCGCTTGGGCTGCCCCCAACCGTGTGACCTTTTGGTTCCTCCAAATCGTTTAATATCCCCCTTTTGTCTTTTCTGTGAATCCTCATGATTTAATTCATGCGTTACATTTTAGAGTACTCGGCAAAGCGGAGCCGCTCGGTAATTAACAGATCTTTCCAGGCCTGGGCTTTTGTCGCCATCGATTCAGCTACTTCGTCTCCCCGCTTTGTCTTCTCATAGTAGTAATTTATAAAAAATCCCTTGACTTCACCTGCAATTACACGATGTGTATCATTAATCAGAACTGCATTTTTCATCAAAACCCAAATGCATCAACGAAATGACTAGTCATCAAAAGGGGCCTTATACTGTTATATATAAAAAAAACATTAACAAACACCAGAACCACTGTCTCGTCCACAAAGGTTTAAGACTGTCAAAACGACGGGGAGAGAAAACTCATCAGCGACTTAAAACACCCAAAACCTCGGCCGTGGTAGTCTTACTCACCGCCGCATCAGCGGATTTCCAACAGGCAACAGGATCCGTGAGACCATTAAGTTCATCAGAGTCGAAAAAGCTAGACTCAAACTCTAGGTGAAAAAAAGAGTCCCAGTCGGCGAGCAGAAGAACATCAACGTCAGATACTTAGTGCGTTACACAGCCGCAAGGGCAGAGGAGGAAAGACTACGACCTCTTATTCAACACAAAGTGACGAAGAGCCGATAAAACATCGGCTGGCGGAGCAGTGGTATGCTGGACATTTAGTTTGTTTGAGAGCCGCAAGGGCGGAAGATAAACAGACTAACTCCTCCGACAATGTGAACAAGCGACAACAAAGAAGTTAAGGTCATCATTCGATTTCCGCAACGACGGCTCCCTAAAGAAACATGTTGCCGATAAGTTGTTTAAACGAATTCCAAAACTGTGGTTAGCACAGGAAATAAGTTCCTGAGAAGAAAATGCAGCTCGAAGGGTAACAAAACCAACTCTAAACTCTGCGACCCATAGCAATTTCAAACATAAGCAATTTTTTGAAAACAGGAAGAGATTTAACCTTAAAATAGTCCGAAATTAAAACATGACCAAAAATTTTATGGATCCAAATGATTCAAGGCAACGCTAAAATTAACAAGGGGGTCCAAAATTTGAAAATTTAGTGACAACAGTTGCGGCTGCAACAACGTGTTACACGTTTTGGAAAAGGAATAAGAATAAACTTTCAAGAGGGACGGGTAGGAATAGTAGATCATAGAAGAGGAGAGCATGGTAGGGTCAAGACAAAGGGGTAGGGTTACATGTTTAAGGTGGGCCTTAGCACATAAGACCAACAGGTAAGGGTCAACACAAGACTAAGCCTAAACACCATAAAGCAGGGATGGATAAACACCTATCAAATAACAAGATGAAGGATGTAATAACAAGGTGGTGATAGAACCCATTTTATCTTTCTCTCAAGTGTACAAGTGTTTAAGACACTAATTGAAACTTATATCGACACCCTATAGGGAAGGCCCAAATTAAATGATAGTTTGATAGTATGAAGTATTGTCACAATGATTATATGGTTGATGTTTTTTGTGAACAACATATAAATGGATTTGCATTTATAAAAAATGGTCAAAAGAACTATTTGCTAAGTTTTGAAATTTCTTTAAATGAAAAAAAATCCTATGTTTAATAGAGTAAGTTAGTAAGGAATACCTTACCTAAGATAAATCTCTTTTTGTGTGTGTGTTGGGATTAATAATCCTCCTTTGTCCAATATAGTCTATTTTGTCATATTGCCTAGCTTAGGATGTCACGTCTCCACGCCTCCAACCGGCGAAGAGGACGCGACCCAAACTTCAATCACAGCGGGCTAAGAGCCCCATGAACATGTACAGGCATAAAAATTTGCTGAACAGAATGCTTAAACTTGTACATTGAACTAGAATATGCACATAGGAATATCTATCATGGACAGATGCAATTATTCAACATACACAGCTATAATTATGTATCTTGCACAGCGGAATTAACGTGCATTCATTCAAGCATTCCTTCAAAATGTTCATGACATTCATTAACAGAAAAATATGATTGCGGAAGTAAAATAGGCAAGATTACTTATCTTATGAAAAACTCCTTCCGCAACCAGCTACGTCGCTGAAACGTTCCACCCAACCATAGGCCAGCGTGCTCCTTAATCTCTTAGCAACGCTGCCACCCCCGAGCTGGGCATGATTCTCCAAGGAATAAGGGAACAAGCAAGCTTACACATAGCCAAGGATACCCAAAACACACAACCAAGCCAACAGAGTTGGGTTTATCAGGTCATCAAGGAGTTGAGAAAGGCTCGCTGCTAAGCTAGTGAGCTCATTACAAAGCCAAGAACACCTACACCAGAACTAGCCTGACCTCTAAGACACCCAAACACACCCAACACAAGGAATCAGTCCCTTCTCTGCTACACAGTCCCTCAGGCCCTGCATTCCCTTCCAGTGCTATTCAGGGGTGATGGAGAAGAAGGCCAGCTCTCTAGCTCTGTCTGTGTGGTTCCCAGCCACCAGGTTTATCAAGCAAAACTAAGCCAACATCCCTGCTCCTTACACAGTCTGAAGACCAACCATTGCACGTATGCAATTACTCAGAATTACAGCTGAACAGGGGAAAACGAATCCCAAGCGAAATATACAGTCCCAAACGTATCAGTGGACATGGGGAAAGAACAACAGTCCCGAAATGTAATCAATATGCATCACCAACATACACAGGAAAACAGCAGTCCGTTTTACACAATCGAAGCCGTTGGGGAAAAAACGTACGCAGACACACTGGGGACGAATTTACAGTCTCCCGGTCGGTGCGTGAACAACTACAATGCTGAACCCACAAATCAGCCCGTGAGTAAAGGATGGAGCCAAACCATTCTCAAATCCGTGGAGGAAAAACTGAGTGGGTGAAACAAGGTAAATCCTGTGCGTGAGAGAATAACGAACAGGCAATGGTGGAGAACGAACAGACCACAGAGTTCCTGCGTAGTGGAGAGTGCGTGAGTGTTTCAGCAAACTCGTCGAGAGAAGAAGTGTCTACGTGAGGGATGAACAGCAAAATCGTGGGTAGAGTGTGCATGTGGGTGAGGACTGACAGTCCTGCCACCCCATTCCCAAAGACCATGACTGCCTCAACCACTAACAACCATTCTTAATGAAAGTGGTTGGAATAAAACAAAGGAAGAAGACACATGGGTTTTCTCTCATTGGCCAAGGTTTGACAAATTCCCCCACATCCTTATCCTTGGGAAAAAATCATGCCCCTTTCTCATTTTAGTTGCCGCGATCGTAGCTGGTCGGGTTCATTTTAATTATGGATGCATATTTACATGATGATAACTTAAAACGTATGCCGCATGCCCCGATATACCATCGATGACAATTTTAAATCCAAAACAAGCATAACCAATCAATGGTGGGGCCTTGGCCTTTAGTTCCGCACCATGATCATTTACAATATATACATCATATACATCTAATGCAACGGGGTCAAAACCGGGGTGTTACATAGGAGGTCATGTATCACCTTACTTGAGTTTTGGTGCCACCATGAATATTGATGCCACTCGTGCCACTAGTGCCATTGGTGCCATTGGTGCCACTAGTTCCATTGGTTCCATTGGTGCCACTGGTGCCATTGGTTCCACTAGTGCCAATCCCGACACTATAGGAGCCCACTATGAGTGCCACCAACAACCTCCATCAATTGGTTGTGGTAGCTATGAAGTTATGCTGAGTCAACCTATAGTTACAATTAGTTAGATCACTTTCAGTTAGCCTAGCGCTAGTTATGCATGCATGAAGGGAGAGTGGTGCATTTTTCCACCTACCTCATCAGTTAAAAGATTGTAGACTGATTTAGATGTACAAAGTTAGACTAGTGAGTTCCATGCAGTGATTTAGATAGACTGAGTTAGCTAATCGGTCATGTTTAGTTGGTAGATTCGAATATTATCCACATGATTCAAATTCTACTTATCGTAACACCATTGTGTTATTGATTAATGAATATAAGTAGTTACGTTGGGTCAACCTCCAGTTACAATTAGTTAGATCACTTCAGTTAGCCTAGCGCCAATTATGCATGCATGAAGGGAGAGTGGTGCATTTTCCCACCTACCTCATCAGTTAACTGATTATAGACTGATTTAGACATCTAGAGTTAGACTAGTGAGTTCCTGCAGTGATTTAGACACACTAAGTTAGCTAATCAGTCATGTTTAGTTGGTAGATTCGAATATTATCCGCATGATTCAAATTCTACTTATTTTAACACCATTGTGTTATTGATTAATGAATAGATATTAATGTTGTGATTAACTTATCAATACTTGTTCATTTCATCTGAAATTTGTGGCATGCGTTTACTGTTTAGTGTACATTTTTCTTGTTAATTCCACTACATAATTTCCCTTCTCAATTGCTCTCATTTGCCTATAGATAAATGGTTCACAAATTTAATGTGGTATCAAAGCCTTGTCCAGGCTAGCAGTAAACCTTGTCTGGCCTCCATTGTGCACAAGAAGCAGCTGAGTTTCCACATTATTCCTGCAATTATTGCCTTGCTAACTCTGTATTCTGTCCAGTGAAGTCTCTGCGGGTGTGACGGACTCTAAAAAAGTGCACATGTCGAGGTGGAAAGGTTTGAACTGACATATGATTGCGAATTGTTTTTTTTTTTGCAGTGATATCTAGGTACAACTTCATTGTGGATTTGAGATTATTAGTTCCTCTTCTTACTCCATTCACAAGATATTCAAAGTGGAAACTGAAGATGATTTCATCTCTAAAGATACAAGGTCTCTATGAGGTATCTATTGGACTTGGTAAAAAGTCTTATGAAGATGAGAATGTCTGGCTAAATGATGGTGATAGAGATTTTGAAATGATATGTTTGGCCTTTTCTCCAAGATTGCGCTACCTTATTGATTATGTTGAATACCGAAAGGATCTCTGGACATAATTGGATAGAACCTTTAGCAAGCACAATGAGGATCATTCTAGCAATTTGGAGAGCACACCCAACACCACAAGAGTTCTTTTTTCAAAAGTGCAAACTCTATTCTCTCTGATGAAGTTATTCAAGATGAAGAAGAACCAGAATCTTCAACACAGTCAATTCGAATTGAATAAAATCTCCTTGGATTGACTCCTTCTCTTACTGCTCCGGAAGTTTATGAGATCTCTAATATCTCATCTTCTCATATAGCTCATCCAGAAGAAGACATCCGAATATTTTTTTTTGAAGAAACAATCTCCTTCCTTTATACTCAGGCATTCTCCAATGATTCTTCTATTTTAAATTTTGTGCAAAGTTTGTCAGTGATGGCTTCAGAAAATGGAGAGGAATTTGATTTCCCTCTCTCTAATGTTGTTGTTGGTGTGAAGAAAAGTAATACTTTGTATGTTTTGGAAGAAATATAATATTTTAGGAGTGATCCATTCACTCTCATTGATCTATAGCTTCCAGCAAATTCCTACATGATTGTTTTCACCAATACTCAGAGTTTTGTTGAAGAAGGAGAAAATTGTTCATCTACCATCTCAGTGGAGCACTTGGAACCTTTGTTCCATGCTCTTGGATCTGATATGACCTTATTTGGTTAGAATTTAAGTTTCGAGAGCCTCTAGTCATGCTTGTATTTGTTCTCATCAATTTTGGTGTGAAAAATAAAGTACCTCAAGTCTCTTTCAAAATTGTTGCCGAGGAATCGATGTTAGTTTTCTCTCATGAGTTTGTTGATATTAGATTTTTTGAGTCATTGGATATTTTAGAAGATATATCAGATTATGGAGCTCAAGCATTCACTCTCCATGGTCCTATTACTTCTCTACCTTTCTACTTGATCACATTCTCATCTCCTCACAGTACTAGTAAAGATGGAGACATCCTGCATTTGCATAGACACTTGCTCCTAACACTCAGAGATGATTTTACCTCATACGGTTCGATGTTCAAGGCTAAAACATATAATTTTCTTGGGTTTATCTCACATAGTTTGAATTCTCAAGCACTTTCCTCTCTCATCAATTGATCTCGGTTGCTCTACATGGGTCCAGTTTTCATCTTGCAACTATCTATGTTCCTGATTCAATTGAGCATATATCTCTTCTTCCAAAGACTAAAATTACTCCAGACATAATCATCTAGTTTGGAGAGGTTCACATGCATAGTTCCAGGATGTTGATGCACATAATAACCTTGATTCTGCATGGTTTCTCCACAGTTGCAAATTACAACAATTTTTTCACAAGTTTTTGCTCAAAGAGAAATTTTGTCTCTTAAGTAGTATAGCTTGTTTCCTGATTCCTGCTTATTTCGAGGGAGGGAATGGTTTCCCCTAAGGTTTTCCCAATTTTACTTATCTCATTCAGCAATTTATTTATGTCATTTAGATTGTATGGGTGAATTTTGGCCTAGTTGTCAGGGCCCAAGTTGTCCAAAGTTAGGATTAAGGGGGGGCTGTTAGGATTAATAATCCTCCTTTGTCCAATATATTATATTTTGTCATATTTCCTAACTTAGGGGGCCATTTATCACCTTACTAGATTTCTGGTGCCACCTTGAATATTGGTGCCACGGTTCCATTGGTGCCATTGGTGCCACCGATGCCACTGGTGCCATGGGTGCCACCAGTGCCAATCCCTACATTATAGGATCCCACTCTAAGTGCCACCAGCAGCCTCCATCAGTTAGTTGTGGTAGGTAAGCAGTTATGTTGAGTCAACCTCCAATTAAAATCAGTTAGATCACTTTCAAATAGCCTAGCACCAATTATGCATGCATGAAGAGAGAGCGGCGCCTTTTTCCACCTACCTCATCAGTTAACTGATTGTAGATTGATTTAGACATCCATAGTTAGACCAGTGAGTTCCATGCAGTGATTTAGATATGCTAATCAGTCAGGTTTAGTTAGTAAACAACAAACCAATAGAGTTCTTCCAATTAAGAAAAGGCCTGAGACAAGGCTTCCCTCTCTCACCCTTCCTCTACATTATAGTTGCATATGTTTTAAGCAGAGCTCTGGATGTAGAAGGGAGGACTGGGAATATTTTAGGATTAAATATTGCCTCTAAAGTGAAGGACATAAAACAATCCCAATTTTTTGATGCCACCCTCCTTTTGGGAGGGTTTTCCCCAATTATGAGCGGAATATTATGAGCCAAATATTTGAAGCATCCTATCAAACTGTTGCAAAGAATCAGGAGGGTAAATCAATAAATCAAAAAGTAGATTCCACACATATAATGTGACTCAATTGGAGGTGACTCAAGTAGAAATAAAATTAAGAATTTCAAACTCAATGTCGTGGCAGGATTTTAAATATCTTGGAATCCCCTTTGTTTTATCCACCCAATCAAAATCAGCTTGGAACCCAATCATTGAAGAAGTTAAAGGAAAACCCTTTTTTTTTTATCAATCTAGCTAAACCCAACTGGAAAAGCTACCATGATTAAGCCAGTTTTGTTAGTGATGCCCCTATTTCAATCAGCTATAATGCTGGCACCTAAATGGGTCCTCAATCAACTCTCAAAGATTATGAGAAAATGCCTCTGGAATGGAGGAAAGAAAAACAAGAAGAAAATTCACCGGATTAGTTGGACGACCATTAAGAATCTTATAAATGCAAGAGGCTTGAACATAAGAGATCTATATTACAACAACTTAGATATGGGGGCAAAAATTCTATGGAATATTCTAGTTAATAAAAAAGGTCAGGTTCAATAGACCATAAGAGCCAAATATATTTAAAGATGAAGGCTTAAATGTCTTGACAAACAACCAAGAGAAACCTCAAGCACTCATGTCTAGAAAATGTATAGGAAGGCCTGACCCTTCCTCATGAAGGAAATTTATTATATCCTGGGTAATGGTAAAAATATAAAGCTTCGGAAGGACAAAATCCTAAATTGGGAGCCCCTCTCATCTCACATCGAGCCGGTAGAGATCAAATATTGGCTTAACTTAATCAGAATAAAAAACCTAATATATCTAAGTAACTGGGATCGTTATAGAGGAAACTGGATTGGATGGAAATAATTAAATGTGCCTCCACTCCTTTAGGAGAAGTTCGATCTCCTCTTGTCTCTTCTTTGAGTTTCCCCAATCAATTAGAGGCAAAAGGACTCCAAAGGTTGGGAACCTTAGATATACTGTCTCGTAAGGATATAGGGCCTTAATAGCCACAACTGCCTCTCCCCCCAAATCCAAAATGTGAAGTGCAATATGGAACTCTATGGGACCTCCTAATATTAACTTCTTTTGTTGGTTAGTTTCTCATCGAAAATCTCTCACAGGTGAAAACCTCCAAAATGTGGTCTTTAAGGCCCTTCCAGATGCCCAATGTGTAACTTTGTAGAAGAAACTATGGAACACCTCTTCCTCAAATGTGGCTTCATGAAATAGGTATGGAGGATTTCCATGAACAAACTTGGAAGCCAAGAAGGAATCCCTTCCTCTATTAAAGTTCTCTTTTCCCACTGGTCAAAATCCACTTCAAAAAAGTTCAGAAATAAACCATTTCTCTCCCATATGTGGTTGACCCTTTCAAAATTTATCCTATGGAATTGTAAGTTTTAAACCTGTGCAGAGAAGAAAATCATACATATTATTTAAGAAAAGCAAATATTACACCACAACATTCACACATAAAACACAAAGATTTACCCTAGAAACCCTTAACCAGGAAAACCAACAAACATTGGAGCCACACCTCATATTTTCTCATTCTCATTATGAATCACTCACCATACAAAATATAGGTATTCCACAACATCCAAATACCCAAATATGTTAACCAGAATTAGAAATAGAATGCAATCCCTTAACCGAGATTAAATTACATCCCTTTAGACTATTACCAAAAATAGCCGAATAACAACCCAAAAAAATTTGGTGCTCACTGCGCTCATGTCAGAATCAGCCTATCGATAATTTTCATGAAGGTGTCGTAGGGGATCCAAGGTTCCTTTAACATTACTCAATCTTCCTCTAACTTATTTGGGGGCTTCAATGCTTCTTCAACATTACTTAATCAATCTTCCTCTACCATTGCCATGTCATGACCATCACTGGTATATATATCCTCATCATTATTAAAACATCATCGTTATCACTTGGACATCAATGACCACATTACTCAATATCAGTGACACAGATCACTTGACCTTGTTGACTTCAATGAAAACCAACTTTCCAACAATATAATATACTCAAACGAAGCAAAATTTACAACTTACTGAGGAAAACTACCCAATAGAAATAAAGAAACAACCTGGAATTTTTTTCCCTGCTATACACTGGTCCATTTGGTTGTACAAAACAATTTCATACAGCTATACAAAACTATCTATATAATGGTATTGAATTCCATGTGAATCTATACAACTATGTTGATTGATGTATCAGTCAGTTTGACTATACAGATCTGCTATACATGTCGCTTACTCATTGAAATTTGCTTGGTTTCTAATTTGAGCTCCTCTATAGTGCTCTAATTCTAAGCCATGGATGAATTACTTCACCTCTCAACCAAACTGTCTTTTGAGTGAATAATGAATATATCTTTAAACTCTACTTTCCTACTCTTATATTTTAGCTAAAATCCTAATCTCTCGATGTGGATTGACAGTTGAGATTAGTCTAAATCACTAATGCATTAAAAATGCACTTTATTATACTCAACAGAAAAAATATAAAACTTTCACTTTATTAATAAAGTGAATTATAAAATAGATTTGGCTTGGATGTCTTCATACATGTTTGACACTAAACCTATGCGTAAGTTCCTATATGAATTACAAACGACAACACTTTTTGCTTTGGAGCAATTCAATAATCTTGTAAGGAAAAACCAATATTGTGATCTTTAATACAATAAAAGATGTCCACTCTAAATTTGTCCCTTTGGAGGAAATCAATGGATATTAGTACTTCATTTACTTTCTTGCAAGCGTAGTTCATGTGTCTTACCTGCAATCAATATGGTTCCAACTTCATTTCTAAGGCATGCCATCCAAAATGAAACTCTATAATCCACACTAAAATTATATTTGTATATGAGTTTGAGACTTAGGGCTCTAGTCTTAGCCATACATAGTGGCCTCACATCAAGAAGTTCCATATTAACATGCTTTAACATCTTATTCAATGCAAAACAAATTGTTCCTCAATATATTTTACAACTAGAGTTGGGGGCATATCCCTTTCATCGCGGGACAATATTCAGGCTAAAAATATACCTTTTCAAAGAAGGACAAATGGGAGACTTATCAAAGTGTGATGCATACCCCTATTTGGTTTATACTTGTGGATTCGATGACCTTCTTGGTTTTTTAGGCATTATATTCATGGAGTTGGTGGGTATTTTGATTCCTCTCCCACGTCTTATTCCCCGTAAAAGGGAAATTAATTCTATAGTGTTATTGTCAAATTGAACTACATTCAGTGATGTTTGCTACACAAGGTTCATTTTCCTCTATATTAACTTCAAGTATTCTTGCACTAGCTAAGAGGAAAGGCCGATCACCATATCCTTATGGAAAAAAAATCTACAAACTTTGCACATTGCTTGAAATAGGGATGATGGATCACTTCATCATTAGGTGCCCAATCAATTATGAGATTAAAGGGGGGTTTCAATTTCTTTGTAAGAACTCAAGCAATGCTTTTGGGCTTTTTCAAATACCCAAACCAATGGTTCCTTGGCTTGCAAACTTGAGAGCTATTAGGTATCAAGTGACATTTAATTCAAAGTTATTGTGTGATATCTATGTAGAATAAATCATTCCCCTAATATAGACACTAGGGGCATAAACCACCTCATCAAAACCACTCATTTTGATAGCAATGGCATGTTTGGCTCTATTCTCTAACCCACACTACTTGGGTTTCAAATTATGTCACATCAATGACCCATAGGATGATAAGGTCCACTCGAAAACATCAACACTTCAAGACACATGCTCAAGATGCATTTAACATCTTCCTTACCATTATAGGTTCCTTAGTTTTGGATTTCAAAGGTGCTCCTACTTCTTTAGTGTCTATGTCAATCACCAACATGAACATTTTGATGCCACTTAAGATTACTCCCATTTTGATGACACCTATGATTACTCCTCTTGGATCTATCAATATTGACCAATCATTTGACAACATTAATATGCAATTACTCAAGGTTAAAATCTCCACTACCAATGTAGATAATGAGTAGGCATAGCTCCCTACTTCCCTAAAGGTCATTGCACTTTATTCTTAGTGGCTTTAGGAGTTTTTTTTTAGTTTAACATACTCAGATGTTTTCTTTCATTCTACAATGTTATCTGGTATTCATTTTTGTCTCCTTTTAGGGGATGCTTCTTATACTCCTTTTCATTGGGCTATTATATACGATTTCCATATTGTGTGTGATATGATTCATGGTAGTCAACATTACAATGTTGAAAGAGTTATACGCCTTTTCATTGGGATTATATATGATTTCCATATTGTATGTGATATGATTCATGGTAGTCAACATTAAAATGTTCAAAGAGTTGACTAACCTGGATCAAATTGCAAATAATCCAAAAAAAACATATATACTAATGGGATTAATATAAGTTTCATTTTATACTTTAGCTTACTTATTTTTTTCAAATTTTTTCTTTTAATATTTTTTTTAAAATACTTCCAATGTAAATATCACAAATATACTTTTGTTATACATTATATTAGTGACTAACAAGTTACCAATTCAAAATCCAAATCCACTGTGGGTTATCCAATGGTTTATCCAAGTTTTTTTTTTTGTAAGCTGCACAATGTATTATATTACAGAGGCAAAAAAATTACATACAAATATCTTGGCTGCCTCAGGTTGAGAGAGGCAGAACCTCCTCCAGAGCCTCTCAAAAAATACCTTCCTTCTAACCAAATTCACGATAAATATCTTCATCACTAAGAAACTTAGAGACTAAGTTACAGAGATCCATAAAAGACATATCAGGCTCCTATATAAGAGCAAAGCCAAACTGAAAAAAGACATACAGTATTAACTAGAAATGCTTAGACTATGACCAGAAAACCTTCTAGAGACGGGACCAAAAAAACCTGTTCAAAACGAACATTAAACCGAGGGAATGTCTTCAGTGATGGGGCAAGCCCGTCATTCTTCCTGTGACAAAGTGGGCGAATTGGTGGCGGCATTCGGTGCCGGAGATAAAGAAGGCAGTTGTTGCTCAGGCTACTGGTCCGATGCGTCCTTCAGGCGCTTGAGGAGAGGTTCCACGGTTGATGGAACTGAAAAAGGTTTGACACGTGGTGTTTTAGGAGAGCAGCCTGTTGCGCTACCGCTGCCACCTAGACTGGTGAGAGCCCAACCTCTAGATTCGTTGCCACTAGCTACACCACCCTGAGCACCACCCCCCGTTTTGTGAACATTCGGACTCGAAATGCTTGTCATTCCTTTCCATGAAAAGGAGTTGTCCATGGTCATGAGTTGAGAATCCATCTCAACAATTTTTGCTTTCATGGACTGAACTGTAATCCAAGCCTCAGCCCAATTACTAAGCATGTCCTCTGCCAGATTGCATAGCATATTCTTCAACATCCAGTAATGATTAATTCGACCACCTTCCACGCCCATCGAGAGCTTGCGGTTGAGAACCTTGTTCTCCCAGGATTCCACCAATACATGGACTCGCGGAGAAATATGATGTTCATAATCCACCAAAACCGGTGCACTGCAACCCCTCTGGGGTTTGGCCCTTTCTGAACTAGCACATCTTGGGGTTCCCCTCTAGCGCAACATTGTTTCCAACCTGAGCCTGAAACCAATACGCAGAGGAGCGTTCTTACCAGCACGGACCCTGGAACGCACAGTAACATAGACTCTGCAAACCTCCCACCAGACCACAAACCAAACACTGCGACCAGCCATAACATAAGACTCGACATGGTGCTGAATTAAACGCCTTTCATTCCACGTACCTGCCAACATTACTCCTCGCAGCCGAGCCATGAATGAACCTAGGAGGACGTACCTTCGCCAGCCCAGTTTGCATGATCCGAAGTGACCGGGGAAATTTCTCCCATGCACAGAGAATCCTGAGTTGTTTGACGAAGAGCGCTGGCGTACTCGGATGTCTCCAGCGTTACACGTGCCTGAATCGGTGGCCAGAGAATGGGATGGGTGTCGCCGGTGTTATCACTCGCATCCGGGCAAGGGTTTATCCAAGTTGATTTGCTGGTAAACAATCATTATAATGTTACAAGCTTTTTCCATAAGTTTTCCTCCTCACATTCACTATAAAATGTAATTGGGTTGAAGAAATAACAATAATACAAACAAGTATCCAAGGGTTTATCCAAGTTGATTTGCCAGTAAACTATCAATATAATGTTAGAAGCTTTTTCCGTAAGTTTTCCTCCTCAAATTCATTATAAAATGTAATTTGGTAGAAGAAATAACAATAATATAGACAAGTTAAACAAGAGCCATGTGTTGGCAATGTCCCCAACATTGCCACATGTTGTTGCAAGTTAACTTGATAGTAAACTAGCAATTTTGTAGTAGTGAGGATTTTCAATCAATGACTTCATTGGCAAGAAAATTTCCCAACCAATTTCTTCGGCATAAAGCTTATTATATATCTCATTTCGGGAATCAAGAGCTCGCCAACAAGTGTAATTCTCCATCCTAATGAAAAAGCACCCAAACCTCTTGGCATAACACCTTGTATCATACCCAACACCTTCACTTTACAAGGATTGACAAAGTCGCTCTTCCTCTAAGTGAAATACCCTCCTTTAACAAGACTGAGCATGTCACATCTTTAAGCAAATTGAACCTTGGTGGGTGGAATATCACTACCCCCCACTATGGGTTGATTATTTAATGCTTAGAAATATTTCAAATGTGTTGTTTTATGCAATTGAACAACTCTGTAAATTGCAATTAATGCATGCAAAGTCAACAACCATAAACCATAGATGTTCATCAATTTCAACAAATATAATTCATTCTTTCAAAACTAGAAGAAAGGAAAATGTGTATGTTGCTATGTTTTTTTTATTATCAAAACTATAAAGGACAATTCACGAACTAGCCATAGGCATTCCTACTCAAATGTAACCCCAAGATTGAACGTGTTAGCCAATGCCCAAGGTTGATTAATAGATTTTAATTTCTAATTTCTTGTAGGAGTAATCACAAATATAGTTTAACACTTAGCTACTAATTTATCTGATCCTTATGTCACTAACCTTATGAATTCTTAATTCTTAATTTATTAATTATATTAAAAAAACTTGCATTTAAAAATTTAAATTGAATTATAGTATTAACATTTTAATGGTAACATGTCATTATTAACTGACAACCATAAAATATATATATATATATAGAGAGAGAGAGAGAGAGAACCTTGTCTTTTCTTTTAATTTTTATAACCTTTATCAAACTTTGTTGAGTTTTCAATTTTATCCTCCAAATCTGTCTCATATCTGCTACTTGCAGTTACATATAACAGATTTGCATGATGACTTAAAGCGTCTGCCGCTTTATTTTCTTTCCCTTCAATATGTTTGATCTCAAAGTCGTATTCCTTTAATAAGGATAACCACCTAGTATGTCCAGCATTAAGGTTTTGTTGATCGAATAAGTATTTTAGAATAATATTATCAGACAATAATAAAAATCTTCTTCCAATAAGATAATGTTGCCACATTTTAAGGGCATGAATGATAGCAACTAGTTCCAAATCATGCGTAGCATAATTTTTTTCGTGTTCTTTAAGGTTTCTAGACTCCTAAGCTATGACATAGTTTTCCTGAATTAATACTCCTCCTAAGCCTTCCTTGTATGCATTCACACATACGACAAAATCTTTTATAGATCAACAATTTTTAGGATAGGAGTTGTTGTTAATAAGTGTTTTAATTTATTAAAACTTTCTTCACAGTTTTCATTCCAATCAAATTTCTTACCTTTCTTTTGTAATGAGGTTATAGGATATGCAATTTTAGAAAATCCTTCAATAAATTTGCGATAATAGCCAGTAATCCCCATAAAAGATCTTATATCAGTTACGTTTTGGGGAACATATCATTCTGTGATAGATTTAAGTTTGTCAGGATCTACTGATATACCTTCTTTAGACACCACGTGTCCTAAATATTGAATTTTATCTTTAAAAAAATCACATTTTCTAAACTTGGAAAATAATTGTTGTTATCTTCACACTTGTAAAATTATTTTTAAGTGTTCCTCGTGTTCTTTTTTATTCTTAGAATAAATTAATATGTCATCGATAAAGACGACTACAAATTTATCTAAATACTTACTTAGTATATTGTTCATTAGACACATGAAGGCTTCTGGTGCATTTGTTAACCCAAAGGGAATTACGACAAATTCTTAATGATCATATCTGGTTTTAAAGTTGTTTTAAAGATATCTTCATCTTTAATTCATACTTGAAGATATACAGATCTCAAGTCTATTTTAGAAAATATCAATGCTCCTCGAAACTGATCAAATAGATCGTCAATACAAAGTAGACGATATCGGTTTTTAATTGTCATTTTATTTAGTTGTCTATAATTTATACATAGTCATAAAGTACCATCATTCTTCTTTACAAATAGTATCGATGCTCCCCATGGGGAAACACTTGGTTGAATTTACTTTTTATCAATCAACTCTTGTATTTGTGATTTTAACTCATTAAGTTCCAAAATGTTCATACAATATGGAGCTTTCGATGTTGGCACTGCCCCCGGTATCAAATCAATTGTAAAATATATATCACTTTTCGGAGGTAATCCGAAAATTTCTTTCGAAAATAATCTTTAAAATCTTTTAGAATTGGTATGTCTTCTAATTTGACTTGATTATTTTTCTCTCTACCATCTATTATGTGAACTACAAATACTTTGCAACCTTTACGAACATACATTTTCATTTTTAAAGCTGAAATATCTCTTATAGTGATTTTTTGGGGGATTCATTTTACGACAATAGTATTACTTTCTTCATCTAAACATGAAAATGTTATATCATAAAAGTTTAAAATAACTCTATTCTTCTCTAACCAATCCATTCTTATCAACAAATCATAGGATTTTAAGGGTAGAATATTTAAATCAGCTTGTGTCTTAAAACATTCATAATAAATTCACAAATTTTCACAAAAGTAGTTAATTTTCACTTTGTGCCCGTAGCAAGATGAGCTAACCAAGACTTCTCAAATTTATTTTGTTATAGCTTACAAAACTCTACAATTCTTGGTGAAATATAACTTAAACATGCCCCTGGATCAATCAATATAGAGATTGGTTTATCTTTTAACATACCCTCGATTTCGACCATAGATGTTCGATGTTTTTCTTGCATGTTCTCCAATGCTACATTGATTATAGGCATGCTCCTTGTTATATCTCCCACAGTAGTATCTTCTTGAATTGTATGCACATTGTTAATATTTTTCCTTCTTACAATACAATATTTAAATTAATGTGATTCACTGCAGGGCCTAACATTTTAATGGTTCCCTTTGTGCAGTATTTTTATCATAAGCAATGGGCACTTCTCTTTCTTTTATTGCAGTAGGATTTTGTTGTTATTATTTTTAAAATTACTTCTTTGATAACCTCGATAATTATTCCCATAATTTTTATAAAATTTTGTACCTTTCTTTTTATGTTCAAAACTTTCACGTCTTTTATTTTTCCAATTAGGTATACTTTCTCTTTTATTTTTATTTTTATTGTGGTCATAACATAAATTTGCTTCTCTTGTAGCCTCTTCCAGAGTTTTTGGATTATCATATTCAATTCTCTCTTTAAACATAAGAGGTAAGCAACTAAGAAAACGTTGATATTTTAGTTTTATCATTAATAATATATGGTACATAACGTAATAAACTTAAAAACTTATCGCATAGTTCTTTCATTATCATTGCACCTAATCTCAATTCATAAAATTCTTTAACCTTTTCCTCATAATAGTGTTCCGATAAATATTTTCTTTCAAGTATTTCTTAAAATGTTTCCATGTTACATAACGTTCTTTAATACTCTTTACCGTTTTGATGTATTGCCACCAAATATTAGCTTTCCCAATTAAGTTGTAAATTGTCATTTTTACCTTTAATTTATCTAAATAGTTATAAATTTGAATTCTGGAAAGCCATGCTTTTGCTTCCTCTCATTTTTCAATTTCTCCATTGAACATAGGAGACTTCATCTTTTTAAATTCACCGATAATTTCTTCATATGGTTTATATTTCTTTTTTTGGTGGTTACTATCACTACTTTCACTAGAATCTCTGTATTTTCTCTTAGTTTGTTTAGTTGATTCTTCACTTGAAGACTCCGTCTTATTATTACAAAATTTTAATTTTCTTACCTTACATTTGTAAGGTGCAATCCTTGCTATTTATAGCTCGAGTCATTTATTCTTCTCTTCTTCATTATTATGTATTTTAGTTAATAGGACGTTATTTAGTTCCTCTTGTGCTTTTAAGATGCGTTCATTATCTTGTTTAACACTTTGCAATTCTGGTTTTAAATTCTTTACTATTTGTAAGAGTTCAAATTGATTATCATTCCTACTTTCATTTAAATTTACCCATATATCACAATCTCTAATGTTCCCTTCTTATGTGTTTTTTGATTCTTTAGGATGGGATTCTCCTTCAGCAGACATTTCAACTTCTACCATTTTTCCTGCAAAATCAAGGTTATTTTTCTCTTCATGTTTATAAAGAGAATCAAATCGTAACACAATTTAGTTTTCTGGCTTTACTTCTGTTTAAGTGTTCGGATTTTTAAGGCCGAGTGTTGTAACCATGCTCTAATACCATTTTGTGACAACACCAAAAATACTAAAATAATATATATATATATATAACTAATTTTACCCCAAAAATACCAAAATAAAATAATTTTATTTATTTATATAAGTAATCTTATAACAAAAAGGTAACTATAATATTATTTTTAGCTTATCACACTTGCTTTCTATTTTTCCGGTTCAAACCTATAGTTAAACATTTCATACTGGCAGGGAAACAGGATTATCAGTTTGGGTTCTTACTCGACCAAGGTAAAAGACTCTAGTTTTCACCAAAGATCCGCTAGCAGCGCTAACGAGAGTTCAAGACTATGTTTGAATTAAGTATTTAAAAATAGGCCCTAAGGTTTTAACCTTAGCCCTAAGCTTGGGTCATAACACTTCACTGTGAAATGTTCTAGCATGAAACAGTTTTATTGGATAATGGTTGTAAGTAATGTTTTAATTTTCATAACATTGTTAGCGCTATGACAACCTACCTATAAATAGGCTTTTGGTTCCTTATTATAGTTTTATGGTTTGGCATAAATGCCAGCCCATACGATACTTATGAGCTATGTGTTTCCTACAATGTGACTATGTGATAAACACGTGATAAAATATTGATTAAAGAGTTGGCATGAGGCATGGAGGGCTCGTGGTGAGGTTTTTGGGCATCATTGTGTTTTCTAAAACAATGCAAATGATTTAAATCCCACACTTTTGGCTTGACCCATGGCATGTGAGTTGACAACCTAGCCAGGGTGGTTGATTGTTTTCTTGCAGAGCAATAACTATATGTCAGACTTCGGATTTTGTGGATGAGGTTATGGCCCTCCATGTGTTCATACTCTCACTTAGAGTCGTTGGATGAGTCTTTCTTGGTTTTGTTGCAATTTGGGAATGAGTGGCATTCACCCAATCCGGTTGTTCACTGTTATTTGACATTTAATCACTTCTTTACGCAGAGTTGGCTGAAAGTTTGTTGCTCTATGTTTACATTACAATGTAACGAGCCATGACGCTCATACGAGCTCTGCATTTGCATTTGAGGGATTTTGAACAGGGTTGAGGTGTTGTTTAAGGAGTTGGGCTCTTGTTTCTTTAATGGTTCCACGATTTCTCGGCGATTTTGTTATTTGCTCTTTGTGGAAGGTCCGACTCTAAAGTTGTTTGAAGCGTCTGTGATGTAAGGGTTTATATATACAAAGAACCATGGAGTGTCTGCGAGGAGAACACACTGTCGGTAAGTTTATCTGTAAAGAATTTTTTTTCCTATTCTCGTTTTCCTTTTTAGAAACATTTCTACGAGTTAAAACCATATGTTGTTGTGTAGATTTTTGTGACAAGGTTTCTTTCATATTAGCTTATGTGGATAAGTTATCTATCGTTTTCCCCATTTTACATTTCAATGGTGAGTAATATTCTTGATTTCGGGTTATATTAACAATGTTGGGTTTTATTATGGTTGATTTCAACTGATAAAGGTTACTACGACATGCTTCGGCTACATAAGGATTATCCCTTGAACATTTCCGGGGTTTTGTGGGAGTTATCTTTTATGGTAAGTGCATAAAACCCTATTGTAGCTATTCTTTATGATTTTATAAAATAAATTAAGGTAATGACTTCCTGCATGATAATATGTGCAAGAGGAAGCTAGAACATTCAGTGCTCTGTTGAAAAAAGTTAGGATTTTACTGTGTGGTGCTTGTTGGCTTCCAGGAAAAGAAGAACTCCTCTGGTAAGATCTACTTACCCTTCTTCACGTAATTTCAATGCTGCCTCCAGGAATCAAACTCTAAACATTTGTTTGCTTGGCATGTAGGTCATGTTAAAGTTAGTGCAACTATGAGACCCATTCTCGGGGAGGATGGTACCCTAGTTAGCTGACTATGGCAGAGTAAGACCCTATAAGGTACCTTAGGGCCCCTAGTAGTCTCTTGGGGTTCTTGGTATGGGACCAAGCAAGTTTATGTCGTGGAAAATACCCTAGCATGTGGCTAGGGTCCCTATGTGCCTCTAGGGTATTTTGGTCTAGGACCAAGGACACGATGTCCAAGTAGATCTTGTGGGTAGAGGCAAAGACATTCCTGGTCTAGGACTAAGAAGACTCTTGGTCTGGGACCAAGTATGTCTTGCAGGAGGTTGATTAACTTTCAATTTGGGACTGAAATATCAGCCTAGGGTTGAGGTCTATCCTCTGGGAGAATGGAGGCACCTGGTCAGTTAACAGGAAATTGATCCAGTCTAGGACTGGAAGCTCATCCTGGGGTTGAGGACCATTCTCTGGGAGAATGGAGGCACCTGGTCAATTGATCCAGTTTGGGACTGGAATCTCATCTTGGGGCTGAAAGCCATTCTCCAAGAGAATGGAGGCATCTGGTCAGTTACCAGGAATCTACTGCAGTCTGGGACTGAGGCACTTGGTCAGTTACCAAGTAGTTGACATTGAGTCAACTTGTGCATCTTGGGGATGATGCACCTGGTCAGTTACCGGGTCATCACTAGAATCCCTAGACGAGGTCTCGGAAAGTGATGTACTTCTCTCTTAATCAGTTATTGCTAGGTTGCTTCTCAAGGGATTGGCCACCTCTTGATGATGTCACTAGCACCTAACCCTTAGGAGCAATTTTGGATCTTCTCATTATATAGTGATGATAAAAATATAGAACACATGTGACAATATACCTTGAGAAAGAAAAGTTTCAAGTCCTTAACCCTTTAGGTAAAAGGGGTTGGTTTCCCACCTTCAAGATACACCTTCCTTGGTCTTGTGAGTATGAGGGTTGTCTTACCTTATTATTATGACCACTTCTGGTTGTCTTATGGTCCTTTACCTTATTTGGTCCTAGCGCCCTTGTTTGTGTACCTTTGGTGGTTATTTGTTGTGACCATTGGACCTTTGGTACCTTAGTCCAAGCTAACCTAAATTTTGTAACCCTAGCGTCCACCTAAGTGATTCTTCTTAGAAGGCATATTCAAGACTATAAATTAAAGTCGCCAACTACACTTGAAAAGGTATCTTGGTGTGAATGAAGTCTTGGATCGATCCTTTGTTTAGCTCATTGTTGTTATGTGCTTGATGTCTTGTTTTTGGAGTTGACGTCTCGATGGTTGCAGTTTCTATCCCCAATGTTGTGTCTCTTTCTCTAGCTGGCCATCATTTCTGTTGAGCTGTGGATTCCTGGTCGTGACTGTTTTCTTCCTCTCTTCAGTTGGTCGCCAATTCTATTGAGCCGTGGGTTCCTAGCCATGATTGTTTTCTTCCTCTCTTCAATTGGCCGCCACTTTTGTTGAGTTGTGGGTTTGTCCCTGCTAGAGTCGTGACCATCTGGTGTCAGTCATAATTGTTTGCACTGCCTGCTAGGGCTGGGACTGTTTTTGTTATCCCTGTTGAGTCGTAAGCTAGTTTGTTGCTAGGTCATGACTGGTTTTTTGCCTTCCTGCTGAGTTGTGTGTTGGTGTATACCTTAAGGATGGAACCATGATTGTTTTGTATTCTCCCTAAGTGAGCCATGGGCTGGTATATTCCCTAGGGCTGAGGTCGTCACCGCGTTAGGGTCTCTTTATTGAAACATGGTCTGTTTTGTGACTTATGGACTGAGACTGTGACTGCCTGGGGCTTCCTAACTGTGGTTGTGACTTGGTGGATTGTTTGATCTCCCTATTGACTGGATTGTAACCTTTTTTGTTGTTCTCCTTCTACCCGTGAGTGTTTTCTCTATGTAGGTCGTGACCTTGTGTTAATCCACCTTGCTTCCTGTATGACCCCTCTTTGTGCAGGCCGTACTCATAGTTTTCCCTTCTTGCTGGGTCGAAGCATGTCCTTGGTTAGTGTTTTCAACACTATTATTCTTTTGTTCCTAATATTTAGGTTTGAGTTTATATTTTAATGAGTCATACCATGACCTTTGTTTCCTTGAAAATTTCTCTCTTTCAATGTTTTTTCCTTACAATTTTTGCAATTTTTTTTAGAGAATAATTAATATTTAATTCAAGTAGTATATGTTTGAACACATATCAAGTCATTGTGATGTTCATTTGTCCAACGATTAAATTCTTAATCAGTTTGGGATAAAATATTTATATGTATCACAATTTTTTCACATGACTTACATAGCATTATGTTAGAATCTTCATCACAATGTTTATGATAAATACATTTTCCGTGAATTTATTGGATTAAATACAATTTTCTTAAATTTGTACATCCAACATGCACTCAATCATATGCACTCTATCTCGTCATAACTTTCATGGAAATGGTTTAGAATCTTAAACATATTGTTTATAGAAACACAATTTCCTCGAACTTATAGATTGAGGAGGCACTTAATCATATAAACAATTTCTTGATATGGTGTATGTGGCATTTCATTAAAATCTTCAACACATTGTTTGTGATAAACACACTTTCCTCAATCCTCATATCAAAAAGGCACTCAATCATATACTATGAGATGTAACTTTCACCAAAGCTATTTTTCCATATTCTCAATCCATTTATACATAAATAAAAATAAAAATCATGTTAACTATAAAAAAACAAAATAGATTTAATAGTACTATAAGAACGACAATATTTGAAGTCTCGTTTTATGCTAATCTTAATAGTACTATGGATTCCATGGACAAATACTTGAATTTTTGGCACTTGTTGCATAGATGCCTTGAAGGATGTTATATGGCCATGGTTTCCGACCTACAATTTGTAATGCCATGTACAAGAGATTCCATTTTGTCTATGGGTGTCCTAATAAAGTCTTTAGTAGATGCCGATATGTCTTATCTATATGGTTCATAGGAGAATTCCATTTTGTCTATGGGTGTCCTAATAAAGTCTTCAGTAGATGCCGATATGTCTTATCTATATGGTTCATAGGAGAAAACAATTGCAATTGGTATAAGTCTTTTGTCAAATGTTCTACACACAATGTGCAGAACACAAAACATGCAAATTCATTGTCACTTTTTTTTTCAGCTAGCAAATGGACAAGATGGTGCAACTACAATTGATTCTCAGCAGATCTTCACAAAATAGACATTTCAAAGAATGCATAGATTTTCATCAATACACAGTCCCAAATAAAGAAAAAAAAGCGTACATCTTTTAGTTGGTTTAAAACATAGCCAAAGAGAAAACAGTAACAAAATCTCTAAATTGCATTATTGCAGAGATTTTATTTACTTACTTTTCTATTCTTTCTCTTTTTTATCATAGATCAACAACAGTCACAGTTTCTCTATTTCAAGAACATTGCACTTTACTTTTATATACTGAAAATAGCATTGAATTATTTAATTTTATATTGGAAATGTATTTTTTTAGATTAAAAAAAACTTTCACTAATGATGCTTTGCCAAAAACACATGTACTTTGTTACTTTGTGAAACAAATTGTAGAATTATAATGTTTTTAGTTAAATTGCTGCCAAAGACACATGTACTTTGTGAAAAAATTGTATTAACTATAATGTTTTTAGTTAAATTGCTAGTTCATAAATATTCTGCTTTTCCAGCCTTTTTTATTGCCACTATATTTATTTGTAAAAGAGTTGTAGAATTATAATGTTTTTAGTTAACTTACTCATTCATAAATATTTTGTTTTTCTTTCATGTCATTTTCATTAATATTGTCTATCGTCCACCCATGCTAACTATCTCACTACAACACTGCAAACACCGATCCAATGCAAGAGCAAAGTCAGGGACATTGCCACCTAGTGGCTCTTCTTTGACAATAGCCAATGAAAACTCACTTTTATTTGACAATAGCCAATGACATTTGCTTTAATTAGAAACAGTCAAATTTCAATTCTACTTGTAACTCAAAACAAAAATCTGAATAACAAACACCATTGCAGATTCGCCCATCCCAAAGTTCTTCCAAACTTTTAAATGGGCCACCTGTCTTTTAGCAGCAGTCAAATTTCAAGTCTACTTGTAACTCAAAACAAAAGTCTGATAACAAACACCCTCTCAGATTTCCTCATCCCAAAGTTCTTCCAAACTTTTAAATGGGCCACGTGTCTTATGAACAAGAAATTCGCCTCGAATCAACCTCACCTAGAAAACCACATAAAAAAAGGTTCAAAGCCACATACCACCAAGATCCAGGAAACATATAACTCCTTAGAAATGAAAATGACTCACTGATACTAGACAAACCACATACCTGTTCTATTTGGGAAAAGTGATCAAACAATTCTGTAGGGATTGACCAGTCAAATAATTCGAAGTTTGCTTTTATTCTGTCTTCATTGGTGCTTTTTGGAAGCACGCTATTGCCACTTTGTAAACCCCAGCGGAGTGCAACCTGTGCAGGCGTCTTACCCAACTTCTCTGCCACTTGCTTCAGTATAGGGTACTCTAGCATTTTCACTTTAATCCATCCAGAACCTGGGGAACCCAGTGGAGAGTATGCCTGTAATAATTGCCAAACTTATAAATATTAAGATCTAAAATGGTAAAAATTGATTCAGAAAACGCCGCAAGAACTGAAATAAAAGCACCATATTTTGCAAACGGATAATATATCCTCTCCAGAAATAAGATAATAATGTAATGCTCATTGTGAAGCATTCATTTCGAATGATATTACTTACAGAGACATGAATACGCTGGGACTTGCAGAATGCATGAAGATTATGTTGCTGCCACATTGGATGGCATTCAACCTGGTTCACTGCTGGCACCACTTTTGCATATTTGAGTAAATCCTGCAACTTTTTCACAGAAAAATTGCTCACCCCAATAGCACGAACTTTGCCAGTATCTACTAGCTTCTCCATTGCCTTCCACGTGCTGGGAATGTCAGTATTTGGCCAGTGCATCTATGGCAATGAAAGAAGAACATTGTAAGAGAACTTATCAAACAGCTTAAATTTTGAAGCCAAAGGTATCAAATTAGTTAACAAAGAGGTTAAAGGCGCAGACAAGGTAAAGGTCAATATAATCGAGCTGCAGATCCTGCAGAGTACAATCCAAAGCTTTTGGTACATTTTCCGGGGCGCAATCACTGATCCTGCATAACAAATAATAACACAACATCACATACAGAAGCATGATAACATCCTTCCCCAATCTGAAGAACTAACAACTCCACAGCCATTTGAGGGACACGCATGCCCACATGTGTTCATGAACGATTTTTAAGGCTTACATACCAAATTCTAAACACATGGATATGAATGATGTTGGGCTCTTAATTAATCCTGAAGACCAGAAACGAATTATATGAGAATAACAATCTGCAGATGCATAATAATAAAGTATAAACACAGCGGAAATAAAACTCATTCTACACGCATTGATACATGCATTTACCAGCATAACGTAACACAGGCATATGCATAACTCAATACTCATTAACCAGCAATATTTCAAATTCGGACACAGAGAAATACTTATCTCGAACAAGGATCCAAGCAACTGACCGTGTAAGTGTGATTTTCCACCAACCTGTAAGTACTTTTTCCAGCATATACTATTTTTGTTGAGAGTCCACCCCAAAGCCAGGCTATGAGTCCACCAAGGCGAAGGAGACACCTATAGGTTTCTATATCTCATCCCACAACCCATATTCTACTCTCCATGCCAAGCAAAATGCTCACACAGAGCTGTACAGTAGCCTCAACAACTAGCATACACTTGGCTCCACAATACCTGCCTCACACAACAACTTCCAAGCTCGAGCATCTCTTCACCAATCTGGGTCCCTCGAGCGATCAAGTGCTTCCAGTGTGTGTATAGAAAGTTTCTAACAGGTTGCCTCACTTTAGAGATCTACTTGTAGCTTCATTCATGGCTTTCCAAGCATGTACAAGTAGCATAACTCATTGGGTTGGGCTCAGGACTCGGGGCTCACTTACAGCCAACTCTCTCAGGTAATAGTTTGGATTAACAACAGTCTGGTGACAAGGATAAAAACAGGGTCTATGACAACGCTGAAGGTAGGATTGTCCGATGCACATGGGTAAATCGACGGTGTCTATGCAGGGTAAGACCACAAGGGTCTACGCGGTGTAAAGACCTCATTGTGAAGTGAACGAGGTGAATAACCCCACGGAAATCGAATCTTGGTGGTCTACATGTGGGCGCGTCTCAATGATGGGAAGTCTGTCTGCGAGCATGAAGTCTGGGTGCAAATGAAATCTGTCTGCAAGGGTCTGGGTATAGGAAGCTGAACACCAACGTAGCCTAGGAAGAGAGTAAATGATTCTTAAATGAGTCTAGGTCAACGGTGTGTGAGTTTGGGCATACAAGTGTGAAGGTAAGAGTGGTGGTCTGATTCCCAGGGTAGCATAGAGGGGAAAGCAACAAGCTCCTTGACATAACTTCGGATTGTGGGACTCCTGCAACTCTGCCACAAAAGCGCCTGCATCCCCTTGCTCCTTAACTACGTGAGGGGACTTGTCCCACCAGCCTTAAACAAGAAATTAATGATTGGATAAGGCAATAAAAGGCAGTAATTGGCTTGTTCAAGGCTCATGGAAGCAATAGGACTGGCTCTATGACTGACACTTGGCAGTTAAGGATTCAATACCCCATAGGCCCCTTTTCCTCTTCCCCTCTAGTGAAATCATAGCACCTTTAGTGCACCTTACACAGCCATCTTGGTCCATTCATATTATTTATCAACATAATATAATATTGCACTCTGATTAGCTTGATCAACCAATCTCACAGTTCAAATAAGAAGGCATTTACATAATGGATTTACTATATACTCCAAGGGTCAAACTGGGGGTATTACAAAAGAACTAACCACACCTAAGTCTAAACCTCTAGCCACTTGCTCCCCCCCCACAAGAACCTTTAGGAAAAGAGCCACCTACATTCGGACCTATACCACCACTTAAGGAGCTACATCCCCTAGCACCAAAAACCCTAGAAGAGCCACCACCACCAACATTCTACTTTGAAGCCACAGAGAAACCCCCTACAACTGCACCCTAAAAAGAGTGGTCCGTGCAAGGGCCCAATAGCAATACCTCCAGATTCCTCTGGCTTGGGCCTACAACAAGTACAATCACAAATCAAGTGATCATGTGCCTAGCAAGCAAAGGAGACAATCAGTAGATTGAGGTATCGAAATTCCTGTTGCTCAACTCCATAATTGTACAAATTGAAATAACATGGGGAAGCTTTTCCTTCAAGACCACCTCCACACACACCTATTGGATCGCATGAAAAGAATTACATAGACCATCAAGGATGAGAAATTTGCCAAACCAATGAAAATGGCAATAGTTGACAAACTTGGAAACTTTAACCATAGTAGGTAATTACCTTGCCCACAATCCTTCAAGTTAAAATATGCCCTCCACGACTACACATATGCAAGAGACACAATAATGTTCCAAGTCCCATACGAGTTAAGCAGTAGGAAAACATATTTTGAACCCAAGCTCCAATAGCAATTCAAGGAAATAGTAAATACACTTGGCTTCCCAATTCAATAGGCGCCAATGATTGAAAGCATCTTCATCTAGGATACGACACAAAAACAACAAAATAAATCCATGAGACTACAAATGTATGCACCCCTCAAATGTCTCCTTGTCATCAAGAAGGAAAAAGTTAAAATCATCTAGGTCCAGAGGGGGCGAGGCATTATTTTGAATAGCTTACATTATGTGAGGGAACCTTAGTCTCCTCAACTAAAGGCTCCACAAGAGGTTGCACTAGAATGCCAGTGAAGGTTAGCTTGCCCTCACCCATCACTGAATCCTCACACAATCACCAGAACTTGATCTTCATCCAACACAACAAGCCCTTGTCTTCAATTGGCAAAGAAGTGCCCTCCCAGCAGAGTAGCTCATCCACTCTCATTACGCTACCTACAACTTGCGAATCTGCACTCAAGCTAATCACAAGCTTAGCCCCCAAAGCACTCACATTCCCTTCTTCAAAGAAAGGAAGGAACCCTTCTCAATGCCAAAGAATGTAGCATTCAGAGAGCACACAACCACACAGACACCGCCATCACCCTTAGGATTAAGAGGGATGTAATACAAGGGAATATGTTTCCTTGAATAGCTTCTTCACCAATACACGTTATCAAATCCAAGGCCACAAGGACACCAACAATCACCAAAACACTCGTTGTAAATTCCTCATCTCCATTAGCACGCGCGGCATCCTTGAGCCCGTTGCTAACAGATCAATCCACATAAAAACCACCAACAGAATTGCACAGTCCTGCATCCTTCACTATTTCTGGCATCTGCTACCCCTATACAGAACACATCCATAAAATGTTGTTGCAAGCCTCCTACCTCTCGTTGTTGCGCATTTATCCCATCACTCTCCTCCTCCATATCACTCTCTCCTAGCTATACTAATTTGTACCTCTTACCATGAATACACCATAAAATGCTTAAAAGGTAGGGCGTTAATCTAAATATGTGAATTTGACCTTGGACAGGTGCTTAGGTGCCATGTGTCAACCTCCTATTGTAGGTCGTTCTTCTTATGCATGTATATTCACCAAAATTCCTCCCCTAAAGGTGCTTAGACCTTCTAGATGCAAGGCGCTCCTCTAATAACTCACTATTTTCCCATCATTTTCTCAAGTGACCAAGGTCCACATTATGCCTCAAAATATGTAGAAAAGGACTCATACAATTTGAGATGGCACTTTGATGGTGAGACATGCCTACAAATATGTAACTCATGCCTTGAGAACCCTGAAGACACCCCAAAGGCAATCTCCAATGGAAAAACATGTATTAAAATATGTAGATAAGTGCCCAAAGGTGAGATGCTGCCACATGCAAATGCCTCCTAATATGTGAACTCAACAATGAAACACGCCTCCAAACATGTAAACATCCTTCCACGTGTGAAAGAAAAGCTAATCACATGGACATCCATCACTATCTTTCCCATTTACAATAAAAAAGATGGTGCTCAAACTAATGACTCATACCAAGCTCCCAAAGTTCACATCTCCTGGCACACTTCTGCGGAAAAGAGTGCTTCCAAAAATGCAAAATGAACTTGCATTTTCAGGCAGTAGCAAGTAGCAAATGGGTGTGAAAGCCTCAAAAAATGTAGAATAGGACTCATACAATTTGAGATGACACTTTGATGGTGAGACATACCTACAAATATGTAACTCATGCATTGATAACCCTGAAGACACCCCAAAGGCAATCTCCAATGGAAAAACATGCATCAAAATATGTAGACAAGTGCCCCAAAGGTGAGATGCTGCCACATGCAAATGCCTCCAAATATGTGAACTCAACAATGAAACACACCTCCAAACATGTAAACATCCTTCCACATGTGAAAGAAAAGCTAATCACATGGATGTCCATTGCTATCTTTCCCATGTACAATAAAAAAGACGGTGCTCAAACTAATGACTCGTACCAAGCTCCCAAAGTTCACATCTTCCTGGTACACTTCTGCAGAAAAGAGTGCTTCCAAAAATGAAAAATGAACTTGCATTTTCAGGCGGTAACAAGTAGCAAATGGGTGTGCAAGAGTCCAAGAGAAGTCCCATGTTATGATTAGCTGAAGGAAGTTTTCACATGAAAAAATACGCAGTAAAGCTTAATAGCTCTTTTCATGACTATAAAAATGATCATCCCTTGGATTTAAAGAGAGTATAATAACATTTCAGGAATGTAACCATTGATATAGATAATGTTCAAAATAGAAAATTAGAAATGAACTTGGAAGATTAAATCATAATAGCTTAGTATACTAGTCGGCCTGAAATGATGGCAACGATACATTTCGAATCACTTTTATTGTCATCAACAATACTGCTTACATAATGTACTATAAATCTGGACAACAATGCAGACTACCTAAAAAGACATCACCTATACTCAAATGCATTAAAAGGTATATATATTACCTAATTTTGGATGTAATCCATAGATCCTCACGCTTCACCACATCCAAATGAAAGACTTCTTTCAGCGAACAACCAATCTGGCAAACCCTATAAATTGATTAGGACATCATACAAGATCATTCTGGAGTGCACAGCAATCAAAACACCCAAATTAACAGGCAACTAAAAATTCTTCGGACCAAAATCTAGTGCAACTAGGTTAATTATTAGAAAAATCTAATATAATACGAAAATAGGCAACACACCAGTTGGTTAATGACTTGACTGTCATCTCAGAAGGACACAGCAGTGTCAAGTTAACTTTGTAATTGAAAAAAAAAACTTAATGCAATAGAAATGGACAAACAAGAAACATCAAACATTAGTTGGACAGATTGGTTTTGAATGTGCATGCTAAAGTCAGTAAAAATCTCAGACCTTGGTGGTATAAAGTTAGTTTGTTTTTATTTACTCAACTATGAAGGATGCCATGCCATGCTTCTTGTAAGTTGTGGCAATTACCTCTTTTTCATTAGCATATGCACGAGCACAATCAATATGTCTGTATCCAACCTACATCAATAGAAAAACTAAATTAGCCAAAAATATCAAAAGACTGGGTAAGAGATTATAAAACATGGACCATACTCTGATCAATAAATACTAAATTACAATTACATCTGGATAACTCCAAATGATTTCAAAATTGACAATGCACTTGTTGATAGAAATCTAAATAATTTGCACAAATATAATGCCACATTGAGAATTGGTGCCATTATAAACCGTAACAAATGCAGAGGAAGCATTTCAATGAGCCATCTAAACTGTGTCTATATATATATAATATATATTAAAGTGAAACAACCCAATGAATTGAAAACCAAGGAAGAATGCAGCCCCATTCAGTTCATACATATGTCCAGTTCTACATACATACATGCAGGGCATGTCAAGAATTTTCCGAACACCTAATTAAGAGTAAAATTTCATGACGTCGCATTTCGCTTAATATTTATTCCCAAAAATGTACCACCTATAAAAATGAATGAAATCAATGAACCATCCAACATAGAAAAGATGCAAATATAATTATTTCGCACAAAGAGTTAAGGGCATTTTGGTAAAAGAAGACAAGAACAAAATATCAAAAAGTTCTAAAAACCCAATATAAAATAATTTGAGAATAAACAAATGAAATCAATGAACCATCCAACTTAGTGTGACCACACAAACTAGCATCTCAAGATTGAAGCCCCAAAATCAATTATAGCCTTGGATAACTAAGAGGGAGGCCAATGTGACCACACCTAACCCTCTTCCATGTTTGAGGTGGTCAAATCCACAAGTATAATATCCAAGAGACTCAAGGCCCAAAAAGAAGGGTACCTCCATGAAACAAGGGTGGAAGATGATAAGTGGAAGTCAAACTCATCCTCCGAAGGCTTCTTCAAGGCAATGCTCCCCAAGAAATGGTCCATAAGGCAACAACAAAATCTTAAATCTAGGGTTTGAACCTTGACCACCTAGATTACCTCCAAACCCTAACAAACTCCAACATAAATGCAATGAAACAGCTCCAATGTGGGTCATTTCATCAAAATGTATAATAAATATCCTCCCAAGTGTAAAGCTCCAAGAAATCAGCCATAGACACATGTGCAAATCAAGCTCCAAGTAGAGTGCTCCATGAAGATGGTTGCAAATGATGCTTCAAATCTTCCCTAGAAGAGGGCAAACCAGGCAGCTACAAATCTGCATAAACAGCAGCCTCTTACTACCCCAAACCATCATCAAAATCAGCATTGATCTCTGGAGAACATGATGTAACATTGCTTTGGATAATGACCAAACAAGGAAAAGGCTTTTGGCATTGATGAAATGCTCAATTGGTTGCATTGGGTATGTTACCCCCATTTTGTATGGGTGTCCACGTGTGCTTTTGATCGCACTCTGCAGGGGGTGACATTCTTCATATATTGGCTTTAGCATGGATGGATTGGTGTTTGATGATGGATGCACTAATGATGATGCTATGGGGAGATGAATATTCATGAAGTTTGTGGACTGTTTCCAACTTCAATCACCAGTAAAAGGGTTTGGAGCAGCCTCATTCGTAATCCTGAGCAGGTCTAGACACTTTTTGAGCAGTCTTAAGGGTTAAAATAACCTCGTTCCTAATTCTGGGCAATCCTTTTGGCGTGAACAGCTGTCTGTCATCATTATTGTTCAATTCTGAGCATATATCAACCACTAAACAAGCAATGAAACTTCGTTTGGGGCAACATTCAAGCAGATCTGGGCATGCCTTGACTGATTTCAGCCATGCCTAACCTCCAAACAACCATTATGATCACTTCTGAGCATGAATGTGGGCATAAGGAGCAGATCTGGGTGCAACTAGGGCTCTTATAAGCATACCTCAGCCCCAAAACAGTCCTGAAATAGCATCTTGGACAACCTAAATCCATCAAGCAACCTTTCTCAAGTCCAAGCGTAGCAGCAGCTACAAAAAGTGAATTCTGGGCACATAAACTTCAAATTTGAGCATGGTTCCATTCCCTAACAGCCTCAGTGTCAATCCTAGCCAGCAGTAAAGAGATTGAACTTCAACTCTGGGTGTGAATAACCTTCAAACAGCACCTGTACCCTAAATCTGGGCATTGATTAGGCAGTTCAGAGTATATTTCAGACCTTAGAACAGCAGTTTACATCCCTAAAACGAAATTCTGGGTGGACTCCTGGGTGTTTTATGGCATGAGCAGAGGTTCGCTCTGAAAATGGCATGTTTCCCCTTGGGGCAGTCATCCAGATAAGCAGCAATAAGTGGCAGAGGTCAAAAGCATGCATAGCAGCCCTGATTTTCCATTCTAACGAGAAGCAAAGGAGCATTTATTTGCTATTATGGACACACATCTTGAAGAGTCTTGCAGCAACAATGATCAGCAGTATAGAGATAGGGCAGCACTGGCAATACAGTTGAATCGCTTTGACTCGGTTGAGGATCAAACTGCTTTGGAGGCATTCTTTGGAAGAAGGTTTGACAAAATCAAGTGTTTGTAACTTTGTACAGCAATTTAGACCATATTTAGGGCAGAATTTACCGTCTTTTAAAGCATTTGAGGATCTTTTATAGGGGCATCCACCATGTGAGAAGGTTTTTTGCACTGACCATGGAGCGCCCCACTTTTGGAGAATTTTGAGCTTTGATTTGGATCTGACATCCACCATTAATGATTGCTGAAAGGCTGATTTGAAGAGGATCTAGGGTTTGGATTTTGTCCTTGGAGATACCTTATATAGAAAAATTTGACACTTTGGAAGTGACTTGGACCGTTAAAGGTTGCATTATGGACACTCTATTGGAGCGACCCCTCTTGGAAGCCCTTGAACACCTTTTTGAGGACATCTTTGATTGGATAGATTGGTGTGTGGGCATCCCCTTCTGCATACATCCCTTTGAAGAACCCCTTGGAGTTGGAGTTAGTTATTTTGTGGACATGGCGTGATTGGTTCAACTTCCATGCAGACCTTACTTGTTACTTTTGAAGGGGCCTTTGGAGGTTGCTTGAAGCTTTGGAGCCTAGCATGTGAATACATTTGGCTGGTGGGGTTTCCTCATGGACATTCCTTTGGGGGCTTGTTTCCTATTGGTGGACATCACTTGCTTACTTGGAAGAGGCTCCATCATTTCTTGGCTTTTATCTTTAATTGGATGGCTTGCTTTGTGGACTTGGCTTGTTGGAGAACCTATCTTGAAGGGGCCGTTGGAGACCATGTGGCATCATCACCTAGCATGGAACCTTGCTTAATGGAGGCATCCCCCTTTGCTTGGGGTCTGTTACGCTGCACCTGTACCCAACACACCTTCAAATGTGCCCCAAGGAGAGAGAGGCCATTTTTCAACCAGGATGGGTGTTCTTCAACGGTGGTGGTCATGGTTGAACCTTGGTCCTTCCTTTAGGAGTACTATGGATTAAGGGCACTGTTGGCTGCCCTTTGTTGGGGTTTTTAACCCTAGGGTTGGTGTCCGAGGCTCCTAAGGGTTGATCATTAGGACATGACCCCACACCTTGTCTACTTGCTCTGGTGGCCTTCGCTTCAGCTATGAGACCTTGGTCTCCCTTCACAGCCACCTCGGACACCCTCCTAGCCCTTCAGCTAGCTGGCACTCCCCTTCTTGGGATCCTTCCTCAGAGGACGTCATCCTTCCTCCCAAGCCGTACTGTTGCTTTGAGGGGGGGTGTTGAGGGATTTACAGCATTTTTGAGGTTATATGGGGCATGACACCCTCCCTCCAACTCATTCCAGCCTTTCCTTCGTAGTGATTCACTTATTTTAGCAGTTTTGGCACCTATGGGGAAAATACCCCAAATAGCCTATTATAAGCCTACTTTAGGCTATTTTTACATTATTTTATGTTAAAATTTTAAGTTGGCATTTAAAATTTTCTAATTGACATTTTAAGGCATGTAGGCTTGGATATTTTGTAAAGCGAGTGTAAGAGGCTATAAATAAACCTCTCCTCACTTCATTTTCACATAAGACAAGTGGGATAAAACAATATGCATTTATTCTAACCTACCAAGGGCTCTCTAGAAGTGAGGCGCCTCTCTTGAGGAAGATGTCTTCTGGGTTTTAATGGCAATTTTTGAAGTCTCTTTGGTTCGATACTCTTGGAAAGGTGATGCTATGATTTGTTGGTTAAACACTTGCACAAAGAGGTATCCAGGGTTTTCTTCATTTCTCTTTGTTAAATGTTGATGAATGA
This sequence comes from Pseudotsuga menziesii, assembly GCA_001517045.1. Lineage (NCBI taxonomy): Eukaryota > Viridiplantae > Streptophyta > Pinopsida > Pinales > Pinaceae > Pseudotsuga > Pseudotsuga menziesii. The sequence goes on from LPNX010080947.1 coordinate 772,500, forward strand.
TCTCTGTTTATGGATTGAATGGTAGCCATTAGGGCTGCATTTTGTCTAGACTAGGTCTTTGTCAACTTCTAGTCACCTTGGTTGTAGAAGTACATCCATATAGGAATCTTTCTAGGGTTAGATCCTTAGGTCTTTAGGGTTGTCGTGAAGCCTAGGATAAGCTTCTCAAGGGAGGGCTACTCACCTCCTTAGATGCCTTAGGTTAGGGTAGGGATTTGATCCCTTTGTGCCAAAACCTCCCTTCTTTCCAAAACCTAGCATCTAGGGTTAGTTTCCTTGCATTTGCATGTTAATTTAGGGTTAGGATAAGGTTAGTTAGGCTACATAAAACCTATCATCAACCTTTCATACCCTAGCAGCCCTCCTCTCCTCTCTTGCCAACCCTCGCCCTAGCTTCCCTCATCCTCTTTTCCCTCTTGGTCCCACTCTTCTTCCCTTTGGCCTCTCCTTTTGGCCACTAAAACAGCCCTAGGGATGTCCTTACACCCTTTCCCTGGCTACTACCAACCTCACCTTGCTCTTTTGTGCTTCTTACAATCCACAGCCTTCTCTTTTCTTCTCTTCCCAAGCTTCCAGATAGCTCTTTCCTGCTCCTTGCCCTATCACTCCACCTCACGACCTGCTCCTCCTCCTTTCAACCCTCAGCCTCTCCTCTAGGTCTAGTACAGACTGTTACCAACTATTTTGTACAATAGTTGAGCTTCCTATTGAGCCGCCAGTTATAGAGCATGATGAATGCTCATCTCCAGAGTTCAGAAGTTCGGTGTGTTCCAGAGTTAGCCAGTTTTTGGCTGAACTTTTTATTTTTGTAAGATACATGTTCATACCCCCTTGGGGGAAATGTAAAAAATGTCCTAGCATTTAAATTTTTATAAAAGGCTCGGCTTCCCGGACTTGGGCATCAAGCCAACTAGCCCAGAGTGTTTTTTCCCTTAGTTATTATTGGCTGTTGAATAAACGACCAATAATTTCTGAGTTTTTCACTCGCTCCTCCAAAGCTGGGATAGTTGTCTTGGTGTTTCGACCTTGGGAGCTTATTAGAGCCTTCGTGTCAGTATTTTTTGTCATGCTAGGCATTCCGATTGAGTCGTATGAACATGTACTAGGTCCCCCTGAGGTTTCGTTGGATTCCGTGAAAAATAATTTTTTTCCGTTTTTTAAGCCATTTTTTAATAGTTTAAATGGAAAATTTCAAAATGTAATAAATGAGTGATCCGAAGTCCGTTTTCGACATGGTTGGGCTCATTTTCAAGCCCAGAGTAGCATCATTACCCCAGGGGCCACTTTCACCATCACTTGGTCAACCGAAGCACCCCGTAAGTCATCATTCAACTAATTAAGCACCAGAGTAGCATTTAAATGCTAAAAGTGAACGTTTTGGCACTTGGTCAAATTTAAAAAAAAAGTCAAAAACTAGTGTTTTCTGGTGAAAAGATGACATGGCATGTGGGCCATAGAGTTTCAACCCTCTTCAAGGTGACATGGCATCCAAACTTTGGATAAAAAAGTAGTCACATTTTAAATTACATGAAAGTATGACGTGAAGGATGGATCAAGCGCTAGTATGTGGTAGTGGTGAGTGGTATTATAGTGGACCCCCTTCCATTTTAAATTAATGAATTATAAACCATGGTCTTATACACCATACCATGCCATGTCTTATGTATTCAAAACCACCGTGCGGATTATACAAAAGGATGACGTTAATGGGGTTCACACTAGCATGGAATATGTGGTTGTTTGAGTGGGATATTGATGAACCCATCCGCTTAGTAAGACATAAAACAAACCATGTGATAATCACCATACCATGCGATGTGTTTGAGGCTCAATTTAACACGTGAAGGAATGACGTGAAGACTGGAGCATGCATTGATATGTTAGGTGGTGACGTCAACCAGGGTTTGGAGCACGCTGATTGGTTTGGTGGGGCTCTTCCCTTAATCTTTGGCCATCGCATAGGCTTGGATCCCATCATGAGCAAGTTATCAATTACTTCAACTCAACTCACGACTCCTTCAAAGCTCACGCAAACCTTTTCTGGGATCACGTGTATACACTTGGCCGGTTCTGATTTGACAGTTGATATTTCCCATGTGAGAGTAGGGGGCGCCTTGCCAAGGTGGAGGCCACCTCCCCACTCACGCTTACCTCAAACTGAAGTTATATGGTGTGTTATGGCTCCAAGCCAAGTTCTGATTGGATTTTGATTGGAATTGAGATTTTTGTCAGGTGTTTTTGGCTCCCTTAGTGCCAAATTCGAATTAGGGTTTTAGGCTGTTAGTTGTTGTATAAAGAGAGGTGCTTTGCAATCTCTTGATCATGGAGATTTTGGGCATGAACACTCTCAGCTCTGCCAAAATTATTGTAATATTTGTTTGAAGTTGGAATAAAGTTGTGACTTTGGAGGTCCATGCATGAGTTATTGGAGTTGTGGATTCACATTGTCTTTGATGATATCTCTCCTACCTTGCATTTTCAATTATTAAATCATTCTTCATTATATACTCTAGAAGGGCTAACAATCTAGTTTATGAGTATCTTGTTTGGATTTGATATTGTTTGTAAGGGTTTGCAGGGATCATTAGAGGTGAAAAACAAGCTTGAGATCAAGCTCTTCTTCATAAACCGGTGGTTTTTTCCATCTAACTCCTTCATTTTGCAAGTCTTTCTAAGCACCTCCCAATTCAAGAAAGAGACTTAACAATCAGAGATTCTCCTTCCCTCCATCAACAAAGTTTCAAAAACACATTTGGTTACCTGGATCTACGAACTTCCCTCTTCTAGTTCTCTTATTTGCTCCTTGATTTTCTCGATTTCTTGCTTGCTAGCCTCTTCTTCCTTGCCTTGTTTGGCTTGTCTCCTCTTCTTCTTTCGCTGCTCCATTTTTACTGCTTGTTGGCCTCCTTCCACCTTGTTGTGTGCCTTCTCTTCTTACTTTTCTTTGCTGCCCTGTTTTTGCGTGTTTATGACAGCCATCTTCATCTTCTTTCGCTGCCCCTGTTTTCACCATTTTTGCAGCTCTTTGATTGTTTTCTTCGCTGCCTTGTTTTTGCAGTTTTATGACAGCCATCTTCTTCCTCTTTCGCTGCCCTATTTTTTATTATTTTTGCAGCTCATTGGTCATCTAGTTCGCTGCCATATTCTTCCATTATCTTGCCTTTAATTACCTGTTTATCTTCCTCCCTTCTTCCCCTTCTTTTTCCTTTGTTTCAGCCTTCTTTTGCCTTGTTCTTTTGCTCTTCTCTATCATCTTCTTTTGCCCTTTTTGCAAGTTCGAAGAAGGGTTTTGAATAAAAAGTAAATCACTATCCTTTTTTACACAAGGTTAAATAATAAAAAGTTTCATGCTTTCCTTCAAAAGTCCTTTCAAAGGTTGAATTCCTAAAGGCAAGTTGTATAATCTTAATAAAAATATCTTTGTTTGAGTGGGGTTTTTAAGTCCCCACTCTCATCCTCCCCCATTTGGGGAGGTTTGTGTTGTTTTCATCTTCTTATATGCTTAGATTAGATGTACTTTTGTTTATGATACTTGCATCATTTTTCTTAGAATACTAATTGTTAGATTAGCACATTTGATTCATCGAATAAGTTGATTACTTCATCTTTTAATTTTGTATCTTTCGTAAGTAAATCAACTGCTTAATGTAGAAATCTCTTGAATCTCACCATAAGGTGGATCAAGAGTGCTCTCTGTCGGAGAGTTTAATAAACCATCTTCACTTTACTTTCATGCATCATATTGTTTAATCAAGTTAATCAATTAATCGATAAGTAAGACTCTTGAACTTGCAGAAACACAAGTCAAGAGCACTCTCTATCGAAGAGCATCATTAGTCTTGCACATCCTTGCATTAGGCATCTAGATTAGATAAGACTCTTGAACCTTTGTCATAAGACAAGGTCAAGAGCGCTCTCTGTCGAAGAGTTTAATTAATTGACTTAATAAAATCTTTCAACTCACACTCCCTTTAATTAATTCACTTCGTTGATCTCCTTCACCTAGTATGCTTTGCCAACTTTCGAGTTGGGCTCGTACTCAGAACGGTGAACGGACTTGCTAAGACCGCAATAACAACATAATTAAAACTTTTACCCCATAACCAACGCACCGGCATTGTCTCGATAAAATACTCAGGTAGTGGGCAAATTCCAAGTGGGGGCATCAGGCAACCCAATCTGGACACAGTTGGTTAAGTTATTGAACACCTAGCTTGTGATTCCAGACAGGTCCATCATGTCTTCGAACAGAGCCACTGAAGGTATTTCCGGTTAGGATTTCCAGACACCTTAAGCAAGATCACCATTAAAATCTTTAAAACTTACCAAGAACACTCGCACAATCTAACATTCATCGGGTTACATTCCAGACTTGTGTTTATTTCTTCAGCGCATTTCAGTTTCATCGACTCCATAAGGCACTGGTCCTTGTTTTGTTTTTTGCATAATTATATGATCAATTGTCTATGGCTTAATATAATTGTTACCACTGAATGCATAATTGTTGTCTAGAATTTAAATTTATCTTTTAATCTCTCATTTGCAACGTGGATTGCCTTTTTGATCTTGTGTCACATTCATAATAAGTAAAATACCTTCTAATCATAATAACTCCTAAAAAACACCCATCCGCATCTGCAACCTTCAAATACACTTTAACAACTTAAGAACCTTAGAAAACTCTTTGTAGGGACTACCCCCCTTGGCTTCAGTAGGAGTTAACCTAAACAGAGGAGCTAGGAGTAGGTGACAGTACCTAGCTCTGTGTTTGCCCCCAAGGTCACACCTCTCCCACTTTCCTAGGTGAGGAGACAGCTTTCAATTGATTTCTGCTGCTAGTGTGCAATCGGCGGACAGCATCTTTTGGTGCCGTTGCCAGGGACAAAATTTTTTGTTCCTGGACGACCTTTGTTTCTTTTAGTTTTTTACCTTTTTTCCTTTTTTTGGTAGATTTTTAGTCCAATCACTCTCCGAAATTAGAATTAAGTCCACCTGGCGACTCCACTGTCAGTTAACACCTCAAGGTATTCTACTAGAAGAAACTCTGAAGGTTTGTTCGATTTCATCCCTAACCCTTAAAAAGTCTATAGGAGGAGACTGAACAAACTAGCTTCTTGTAGGATCCTTGCAGAACTTGGATCTGAGTCTGTTTTAGACATCCACCTTTTATTTCCCTAAAACTTAGAAAATTTGCAAACCAATAACTGTTTCCTTAACAGAATGGGTGAGTTCTTTACTCAACTCAACTTTACTCAGATAGTAGGTCAACCTCATGACATTCCTGAAAAGGCTATCGACAAACTTACAACATATAATGGCATTGATGCCTCCGTCTCTGCTGAGCAACATCTCAGAAATTTCTCCAGACACTGTGGTGCCCATGTCAGGGGTACTGACAAACATGAAGATGTATACATGACCTTGTTTGCCTTGTCTTTGGATGGCAAGGCTGGAAACTAGTATGATAATTTGCCAAACAATTCTTTTACCACCATAGCGAACTTCAAGACTGCTTTCCTTGGAAAGTTTGGCAGTAAAAAGGAACCTAGACATCTAGTAGCAGCTTTGACTAGCATGAGGAAATCTGAAACTGAAATAATGGATGAGTTCAATAATAGGTTCACTGAATTGGCAAATTCCATGCCTGCCACTTATTCTCCTCCAGCAGCTTATGTTTTGGACTATTACATCGAGGCATTAAGGGGCAAGATCCAGTACCAGATTAGAGACAAGGAGCCAGCTACTTTACTTCTAACTCAGGGTTTGGCCATCAAAATTGACAAGAATAGGCAGTCATCTGGTGAATCTAACCTCCAGGGTTATTCAAGGTCTTCAACTCCTTTGAAAATTAATGCACCTCGAGACAAGGATCCTTTATTAGCTATGAAGGATGCCTATGAAAAACAGATGATTGAAATGAAAAGAGAGATGAAGAAAAATATGGAGGAAGCAGAGCAGAAACACTTGGCACAGTTGAAAGAAATTCAAAATAGGGTAATAACAATGGAAAGAACTCAAACTCAGCCTGCTCCTAGAACCTTTCCTGCCAAGCCAGCATGGCAGAGAAAGAATCCCAACCATGAGTAGAGGCCCCCTCATCAGCTTGAGGCTACTAATGTGGTTGAGCCTTACAAACCTTTTTTTAGGGCATGCAGAGATTTCCATGAGGAATCTGGCTGTCATTATGCATGTTATGTCCAGGAGCATGGTTACCCCGAGGGGTGCGGTCCTAGTACGTCTGCAAGCGAGCCTGATTATATCAACAACACATATGACATCCCTAGCATCTCCATAGGAAATTGGCCACATGCCAATCATTATGAAAAGAAAGTTGACCACTTAACTCAATACTATGGTGAGATGCCTTTAGCCGAGCAGATCAACAACACTCAAAACTTCAAGAGAATAATTTATCAAAGAAAGGGGTCTTCTGCACAGAATATTCCTAAGGTAATATCCCCTCATCCTCCCAAAGAAGTAGCAACTAAAGAAATTGTTGATTTAAGTTTTGACTTAGGTAATTGGCTAGCAAATACAAAAGTCCCTGTTCCAGTCCTTGAATTATGTAAAATCCCTGGCCAAAGAGAGAGACTTTTGAAAATCCTAAACCCTCCAAGTAATGTTGATTCTCAAACTAAAGAAAGTCCTTCAAATCCTGTAAAGCCCCTTACCCCTAAAAAGGTCACCTTTTCTGATACTGTGGAGCGAACTTCAAACAATGTCTTTGCCGATCCACCTATAGTTCTACATACTAGGGACCCAAGAAAAGAGGATCATCCCCCTTTTTACGTATCATTGATGATGGGTGATCTTCTTCTACACAATTGTATGTTAGACTCAGGATCTAGTTCCAACATCATGACTAAAAAAGTCATGCAACAGCTTGACATAAGAACCACAAGGCCATACCAGAATGTATGTGCCATGGACTCTAGATCGGTTAAAGTTGAAGGGATGATTGAGAACCAGTTAGTTAGATTGGCTAAGTATCCGGATATCCAGATCACCATGGACATCCTTGTTATTGATGTTTCGGACAAATGGGGTATGTTGCTTTCTAGGAAATGGGATCCCACTTTGGGAGGATCTATCCAGATGGATTGGACCTATGCCACCGTACCAGCATCAGAGTTTTCACTTGTTAAGTTGTATTCTGAAAAGGAAAAAAGACACCATGTTGAAAACCATCAAAGACCATTAAATGAGTATGCTTACCACATTGATGAAAATGGTTCCTATCAAATCAACTCCACCTTCTTGGAACCCATCCAAGAAGAGATGAAGATTGAAAAGCTTAGTGAGTTGTGGAGAATGAATTTTGATGGTGCTTACTCTAGAACAGGCAAGGGGGCTGGTGTTGTCATTATTTCACCAGAGGGTAAGGTTTTCAATTTTGCTTTCAGATTGGAATTCGAAGCAACTAACAATGTGGCGGAGTATGAGGCACTTCTACTGGGCATTGAGATTGCCAAGGACATGTGGATTAAGTTGCTTAATATTAAAGGGGACTCTGATTTAATTGTCCAACAAGTTAAGGGTCAGTTTGCATGTAAGTGTCAGAGACTTAAAAAATATAGAAATGCAATCTGGGATACAATGGAATTCTTTGATGCCCTTAACATAGAAATAGTCCCTAGAGATCAGAATAGTGCCTCCGATAAGCTTGCAGTTTCAGCATCAACTCTTCATCCATTGGATGAGATGTTAGAGGGGGATTGTCCTTTAGAGATTAACTTCAGACCTTCTATTCCTGATAATCTTGAACATTGACAGGTTTTCCAAGATGATGCACAAATATTGAAATTTATTAATCATATTGATGAATTTTCCAATTATAAAGCCAATGAACGTGAGGGAGGTAAAGAATATCAGGATGAGGGTAACTGATTCAATCCTGTGACACGTGGCTTTGTTGCCTTAGAAAACATATTTGACAGACAGGATAGAAGAAAGAAAACATATTTGACAGACAGGATAGAAGAAAGAGCAATGTTGAGCAGATGAAGCCAGGTGATTGCATTGAAATCAACATTGGGACGGAAACAGAACCGAAAATCATAAAAATTGGAAAAGGTACTTCCGAAAAAGAAAGGAACAGCCTCATAAATCTAGTCAAAGAGTATAGGGATGTATTTGCCTTTACGTATGACCATAGTTTTAAAAATTGGAATCGGACTCGGAATCGGTCGAGGCTCAACTCGGAATCGGTAATGAATCGGTCGAGGCTCAACTCGGAATCGGTAATGAATCGGTCATAAATCGGCCGATTTGAATTTAATGAATCGGTTTGCTAAAAAATACATCAAATATTTTGGATCCAGATGGATGACATAGAGCTGCTAATTTCTGAATGATTTCATATCTAAAGCATTTATTATAACTAAGAACTATATGTCAGCCTGCAAAATGTGTAATCAACTAATCATGGCCTATTGTAGAAATGAGGGCACCATTAGATATTTTGCAGCTATGAAAATCTCAGGTTTATTTCACACTGTTCTGTTACTAATATGGGTCCTCAGAAGTTTGAATCCTAGCATTCTTACAAAGTACAAACATATAGTAGATCGAAGCCAGCATCACTTATATTTCCAGCCAAAAAAGTGATGTATCCAGTCAGCATTTTAAAGATAAAGTAGGCCGACTTGTCCCTAATGGAATTCCTAAGGCTGATCTGTGCTCATTTTAATCATAACTCGTAAATATATACAGTTCAGGGGTGTTTTTGTTTTTCATTCTGTGGCAGATCTATGCTTTTGAGGAGATAAAGGGACCAAGCCTGTTTTCATTTTCAAGTTTTAAGACAGTTGTAGCAGAGATATTGTCTGTCTTGTCCCTTCCTTTATGTTCCCAATCTACAAAGCAGCATAGGAGCAGACTTTGAGGCCTGGTACACAGATTTTGATGTCACTGCCAGCTTGCTAACAGCCACCTAAGAGAATTTGCATCCCTGATAACGTTCACATGAGATCTAACTGATAGAAGACCTTTCATTCTCTATTAACGTTCTCCAGATTTGTGCAATTTCTTGTACAGAACCTCATGTTTGATAGGATAGGTTAGGAGTTAGGGAACCGCTAGGTTAGTAAACATTTATAAAATAAATAAAAAATAACTAAAAAAAAAAAATTGCCTTTTTCCAAACCGAACCGGTCAGGCTCGAACTCGGCCAGTTGGACCGGTTAGTTACCGAACCAGACCGGTTTGGTACCAAACCAGCCAGTTCGGTAACTAACCGGTCCCCGATCCGGTTAACCTGCCAGTTTGAACCGATTTGGTTCCGAACCGGTGAACTAGCCGGTTCCGGTTCCGATTTAACCGATTTTTAATACTATGCTTATGACGAACTCAAAGCATATAGGGAAGATGTATTTCAACATACTATTCACTTCAAGCCAGAATGTCAAAAAGGCAAGCCTTTCAGACAAAAACTTAGGCAAATAAATCCTAAGTTAGCACCAATCATTAAAAAGGAGTTAGAAAAAATGCTAGCAGCAGGAATAATAGCTCCTACAAGACATTCAACGTGGTGCTCTAACTTGGTCGTAGTTAGAAAGAAGAATGGGAGTATAAGGATATGTATAGATTTCAGAAATCTAAACATAGCATGTCAAAAGGACAATTACCCCCTCGCCAACATGGAGACCCTCCTCCAACGAATCACTGGATCGAGCATGATGTTGATGCTGGATGGTTTTTCGAGCTATAATCAAGTAGTCATTCAAGAGGAGGATAGGCATAAAACCACTTTTACAACTCCTTGGGGCACCTTTGAATATCTGAAAATGCTCTTTGGCCTTTTAAATGCAGGAGCTACTTTCCAAAGGGCCATGGATTATGCTTTCAAGGAGTTGATTGGCAAAATCATTGAGATCTATCAAGATGATCTTACTGTTTTTTCAAAAGAGAGATCCAGCCATGTTGGTCATCTCAGGCAGATTTTCGAGCAATGTAGGAAGTATGGCATTTCTTTGAATCCAGCTAAGTCGGTCTTAGGTATTGAAGAAGGAAAGCTTTTAGGTCACATTATCAACAAAGACAGGGTCAAAGTTGATCCTGAGAGAATAGAAGCTATACAAAAGATTTCCCTTCCCAGAAATGTTAAGGGTCTCCAATCATTTAATGGTCCCATTAACTTCATCAAGAGATTCATTCCTAACCTAGCAGAACTCATGAAGCCTATGCACGCTCTCGTAAAGAAAAATGTTAAATTCATATGGACAGATGAAGGAAGGAATGCTTTTGACACTATTAAAGATGCCATTTCCAAATCTCTGGTCTTAGTCAGCCCAGATTACGCTAAGGATTTCATGATCTTTTCCTTTGCTTCTGAAGACACTATTGCAAGTGTGTTGCTCCAAAAGAACATTGAAGGGTTTGAGCAACCTATAGCATTCATGAGTAGAGCCTTGCAGAATTCCAAGCTAAAGTATACCATCATGGAGAAGTAGGCTTATGCCCTGGTTAAATCTTTAAAACATTTTAGGACTTATATCAGGTATTCCAAGGTTATCGGATATGTTCCCCACGCTGCGGTTAAGGATATCCTTTCTCAAAAGGATTGTTTAGGAATAAGGGGTGCATGGGTATCCAAGACTCGGGAATATGACCTTGAGATAAAGCCCACTAAATTAATCAAGGGACAAGGCCTTGCAAAAATGCTTACTCAGAAGAACAAAGAAGCCATTGAGATGATTGCAGAGAATGACATCCCTCAGCCTGCCATGACTCCTGCCCTTCAAAACCTTGAGAACCATTGGTATTCAGACATCATTTTCTTCCTTCTCCATCTCACCTGCCCTGATCACCTCAAAGGACACAAGCGTAGGGCTTTGAGACTTAAGACTGCTAGGTATTGCCTTACCCAAGAGGGCATGGGTTGGAGGAACCCAGATGGTATTATACTTAGGTGCATCAACAAACAGGATTCTAAGAAGATATTAGCAAAGTTTCACTCAGGATTTTGTGGAGGCCATTATGCAGCAAATACAACTCCCCACAAAATTTTGAGAGTTGGATATTACTGGCCAACCATTTTTGCAGATGCTCATAAGCATGTCAAGTGTTGCCAGGAGTGTCAGCTTTTCACAGGGAAGCATAAGTTGGCAGCTCTTCCCCTTACTCTAGTTGTCGTCCTTGCCCCTTTTCAGCAATGGGGGCTTGATTTTATTGGAAAATTCAAGGATAACTCCAGCAATGGTTTTTGTTGGATTTTCACAACAACCAAATACTTCACCAAGTGGGTAGAGGCCATACCCACTAAAACCGCCACTGAGAAGGTTGTTATTGACTTCATCGAGGAAAGAATCATCACCAGATTCAGAACTCCCCTTAAAATAACAACCGATAATGCCAAAGCTTTTAGTTCAGGAGCAGTAAATGACTTATGCTTTAAATAGCATTATCCTATCCCATTCATCAGGTTACTATCCTCAAGGCAATGGACTTGCTGAGTCTACTAATAAAAATCTGATGACTATCCTCAAGAAGACTGTGGGAGATAATAAGAGATCATGGGATAGCAAGATTAAGTATGTTGTGTGGGCAGATAGGATCACTAAAAAAAACTCAACTGGAAAGTCACCTTTTGAGCTAGTGTATGGGCTCACAGCCACCCTTCCGGTCAGCATGCAGATTCTGATCTTCAGGATGTTAAGTGAGTATGGCACAGAACAGTCAGAAATGGAGCAGAGAATCAATCAGATTATAGAATTGGATGAATCTAGAAGAACTGCCCTTGATCAGTCACTCAGACATCAAGAGAGCATGAAGGGCACCTTTGATAAGTCAACCAGGCCGAGATCTTTCCAAATAGGAGATACTGTTCTCTTCTGGGATAAGAAAAAGGAGAAGCCTGGAAAGCATGGAAAATTTGATAGCCTTTGGAAAGGCACATTTATCATCCGCGACACAGCTAGCACCAATTCTTTTATACTTAACACCATCGATGGAGAAATATTAAACCTACCCATGAATGGGCAACACCTGAAGCCTTTTTATCGAAACAACCTCCAAGATGACCAAGGGGTCATCCCAGGGCTTTTCTAAACTCATCCTTGTTGTATTTTATGTATTTTATTTTTATACAATATTTTTTGTATCATATCTTTGTAGAATGTTGTATCAAAGCTCCTTACTTTTGTATATTAGCATCTGTATTATACTTCACTTATATATGCTGAAAAAGAAAAAGTTTATTTCATGTACTTTATTTCGAAAAAGAAAAAATATTTTCTGGTATTTCATCATGGCATATTTTTATCATATACATGGGCTTAAGACACTTTTGTTTACATGCAGGTACCAAAGATTCCTGGATTCTCAGGCACTCTTTTCGATCAACAGATCAAGCAAGTACCTGTCCCACAGTTGGAGCCAGTTGTTACCAACTATTTTGTACAATAGTTGAGCTTCCTATTGAGCCGCCAGTTATCGAGCATGATGAATGCTCATCTCCAGAGTTCAGAAGTTCAGTGTGTTCCAGAGTTAGCCAGTTTTTGGCTGAACTTTTTATTTTTGTAAGATACATGTTCATACCCCCTTGGGGGAAATGTAAAAAATGTCCTAGCATTTAAATTTTTATAAAAGGCTCGGCTTCCCGGACTTGGGCATCAAACCGACTAGCCCAGAGTGTTTTTTCCATTGGTTATTATTGGCTATCGAATAAACGACCAATAATTTCTAAGTTTTTCACTCGCTCCTCCAAAGCTGGGGTAGTTGTCTTGGTGTTTCGGCCTTGGGAGCTTATTAGAGCCTTCATATCAGTATTTTTTGTCATGCTAGGCATTCCGATTGAGTCGTATGAACATGTACTAGGTCCCCCTGAGGTTTCGTTGGATTCCGTGAAAAATAATTTTTTCCATTTTTTAAGCCATTTTTTAATGGTTTAAATGGAAAATTTCAAAATGTAATAAATGAGCGATCCGGAGTCCGTTTTCGGCATAGTTGGGCTCATTTTCAAGCCCGGAGCAGCATCATTACCCCAAGGGCCACTTTCACCATCACTTGGTCAGCCGAAGCACCCCGTAAGTCTTCATTCAGCTAATTGAGCACCAGAGTAGCATTTAAATGCTAAAAGTGAACGTTTTGGCACTTGGTCAAATTTTAAAAGAAAGTCAAAAACTAGTATTTTCTGGTGAAAAGATGACATGGCATGTGGGCCATAGAGTTTCGACCCTCTTCAAGGTGACATGGCATCCAAACTTTGGATTAAAAAAGTAGACACGTTTTAAATTACATGAAAGTATGACGTGAAGGATGGATCAAGCGCTAGTATGTGGTAGTGGTGAGTGGTATTATAGTGGACCCCTCTCCATTTTAAATTAATGAAGTATAAACCATGGTCTTATACACCATACCATGCCATGTCTTATGTATCCAAAACCACCGTGCGGATTATACAAAAGGATGGATGACGTGAATGGGGTTCAGGCTAGCGTGGAATATGTGGTTGTTTGAGTGGGATATTAATGAACCCATCCGCTTAGTAAGATATAAAACAAACCATGTGATAATCACCATACCATGCGATGTGTTTGAGGCTCAATTTAACATGTGAAGGAATGACGTGAAGACTAGAGCACACATTGATATGTTAGGTGGTGACGTCAACCCAGGTTTGGAGCACGCTGATTGGTTTGGTGGGGCTGTTCCCTTAATCTTTGGCCATCGCATAGGCTTGGATCCCATCATGAGTAAGTTATCAATTACTTCAACTTAGCTCACGACTCCTTCAAAGCTCACGCAGACCTTTTCTGGGATCACGCGTATACACTTGGTCGGTTCTGATTTGACAGTTGATATTTCCCATGTGAGAGTAGGGGGCGCCTTGCCAAGGTGGAGGCCACCTCCCCACTCACGCCTACCTCAAACTGGAGTTATATGGTGTGTTATGGCTCCAAGCCAAGTTCTGATTGGATTTTGATTGGAATTGAGATTTTTGTCAGGTGTTTTTGGCTTCCTTAGTGCCAAATCCGAATTAGGGTTTTAGGCTGTTAGTTGTTGTATAAAGAGAGGTGCTTTGCAATCTCTTGATCATGGAGATTTTGGGCATGAACACTGTGCCAAAATTATTGTAATATTTGTTTGAAGTTGGAATAGAGTTGTGACTTTGGAGGTCCATGCATGAGTTATTGGAGTTGTGGATTCACATTGTCTTTGGTGATATCTCTCTTACCTTGCCTTTTCAATTATTAAATCATTCTTCATTACTAGAAGGGCTAACAATCTAGTTTATGAGTATCTTGTTCGGATTTGATATTGTTTGTAAGGGTTTTGCAGGGATCATTAGAGGTGAAAAACAAGCTTGAGATCAAGCTCTTCTTCATAAACCGGTGGTCTTTTCCATCTAACTCCTTCATTTTACAGGTCTTTTTAAGCACCTCCCAATCCAAGAAAGAGACATAACAATCAGAGATTCTCCTTCCCTCCATCAACAAAGTTTCAAAAACACATTTGGTTACCTGGATCTACGAACTTCCCTCTTCTAGTTCTCTTATTTGCTCCTTGATTTTCTCGATTTCTTGCTTGCTAGCCTCTTCTTCCTTGCCTTGTTTCGCTTGTCTCCTCTTCTTCTTTCGCTGCCCCATTTTTACTGCTTGTTGGCCTCCTTCCACCTTGTTGTGTGCCTTCTCTTCTTACTTTTCTTCGCTGCCCTGTTTTTGCGTATTTATGACAGCCATCTTCATCTTCTTTCGCTGCCCCTGTTTTCACCATTTTTGCAGCTCTTTGATTGTTTTCTTCGCTGCCCTGTTTTTGCATTTTTATGGCAGCCATCTTCTTCCTCTTTCGCTGCCCCATTTTTATTATTTTTGCAACTCATTGGTCATCTAGTTCGCTGCCATATTCTTCCATTATCTTGACTTTAATTACCTGTTTATCTTCCTCCCTTCTTCCCCTTCTTTTTCCTTTGTTTCAGCCTTCTTTTGCCTTGTTCTTTTGCTCTTCTCCATCATCTTCTTTTGCCCTTTTTACAAGTTCGAAGAAGAGTTTTGAATAAAAAGTAAATCACTCTCCTTTTTTACATAAGGTTAAATAATAAAAAGTTTCATGCTTTCCTTCAAAAGTCCTTTCAAAGGTTGAATTCCTAAAAGCAAGTTGTATAATCTTAATAAAAATATCTTTGTTTGAGTGGGGTTTTTAAGTCCCCACTCCCATTCTCCCCCATTTGGGGAGGTTTGTGTTGTTTTCATCTTCTTATATGCTTAGATTAGATGTACTTTTGCTTATGATACTTGCATCATTTTTTATTAGAATACTAATTGTTAGATTAGCACATTTGATTCATTGAATAAGTTGATTACTTCATCTTTTAATTTTGTATCTTTCGTAAGTAAATCAACTGCTTACAGTAGAAATCTCTTGAATCTCACCATAAGGTGGATCAAGAGTGCTCTTTGTCGGAGAGTTTAATAAACCATCTTCACTTTACTTTCATGCATCATATTGTTTAATCAAGTGAATCAATTAATCGATAAGTAAGACTCTTGAACTTGCAGAAACACAAATCAAGAGCACTCTCTATCGGAGAGCATCATTAGTCTTGCACATCCTTGCATTAGGCATCTAGATTAGATAGGACTCTTGAACCTTTGTCATAAGACAAGGTCCAGAGCGCTTACTGTCGGAGAGTTTAATTAATTGACTTAATAAAATCTTTCAACTCACACTCCCTCTAATTATTTCACTTCGTTGATCTCCTTCACCTACTATGCTCTGCCGACTTTCGAGTTGGACTCGTACTCAGAACGGTGAACAGACTTGCTAACACCGCAATAACAACATAATTAAAACTTTTACCCCATAACCAACGCGCCGGCGTTGTCTCGATAAAATACTCAGGTAGTGGGCAAATTCCAAGTGTGGGCGCCGGGCAACCCAATCTGGACATAGTTGGTTAAGTTATTGAACACCTAGCTTGTGATTCCAGACAGGTCCGTCATGTCTTCGAACGGAGCCACTGAAGGTATTTCCGGTTAGGATTTCCAGACACCTTAAGCAAGATCACCATTAACATCTTTAAAACTTACCAAGAACACTCGCACAATCTAACATTCATTGGGTCACATTCCAGACTTGTGTTTATTTCTTCAGCGCATTTCAGTTTCATCGACTCCATAAGGCACTGGTCCTTGTTTTGTTTTTTGCATAATTATATGATCAATTGTCTATGGCTTAATATAATTGTTACCACTGAATGCATAATTGCTATCTAGAATTTAAATTTATCTTTTAATCTCTCATTTGCAACGTGGATTGCCTTTTTGATCTTGTGTCACATTCATAATAAGTAAAACACCTTCTAATCATAATAACTCCTAAAAAACACCTATCCGCATCCGCAACCTTCAAATACACTTTAACAACTTAAGAATCTTAGAAAACTCTTTTGTAGGGACTAACCCCCTTGGCTTTGTTAGGAGTTAACCTAAACAGAGGAGCTAGGAATAGGTGACAGTACCTAGCTCTGTGCTTGCCCCCAAGGTCACACCTCTCCCACTTTCCTAAGTGAGGAGACAACTTTCAATTGATTTTTGCTGCTGGTGTGCAATCGGTGGTCAACACAGACCTCAGTCTACCCTCTAGGGCATTGTCCAATGCTTTACCAACCTCAAGGGCTGTTCTTACAGTAGCAGCCCACCCTCTACAGGGTCTGCTGCTCCTACCCCATCATATCAGTCCTCTTTTATACCTTTGCAAACACTGGTTAGAAGGTTAGGTATCCATTGGTTTGAATTGCAATCAAATGATGGACTGTTAACATCCTTATTTACACATATATATCAGACTATATATGGACGTTGTTTGGGATATGACCATGGTTTAAACTCCGAAATATTGTTGTATAGCTGCTAATGATCACTTAAAACTTTGTTTCAGACCTTATTCGTAAGCATACTTACTGTTTTGTTATCTATACTGCTGCATATATAAAATTTCGAATCGATACATGAGTACATGCTTCAATAGTGAATGATTATTGCTACCTCCACAAGTGATATAACCACTGCTAGTTTAATGATTCTGCACCTTTCCATTTGGTTACATTTGTGAATGGTTTGGAGGCATTGAAAGGACTGATATACCATTGAATCCACCTCTGCTAATACTGTTGTACTTCGGATGCTTTGCTTGTAATGAATGATACTTCAAACTTGTTGTATGATATATACATGATCTAAGACTGAAATTGGTTATTTGCTTACCTTGGTTGAATGCGCTAATGAAGCGGATGTACTAATTGCACTTACACGATTCATATTCACACATATAGTATGTCTTCTTCATTCCTAAATTGACTCTATTTAGGCATTGGTCACTAAACTCTCTTCAAAGAAGATATCATTTGGTGTTTTAGTGTCCTTACAGACTTACCTTAGGGTCTCCCCTAGGAGGTTTGGACTTCCAAAGAAATTTGGAGAATTGACTAAGGTGACAGTGGTCACTTTCTCCTTCATATGTTTATCGGGGACTAGCACTGCTAGTTCATCGGGTAACATTTTTGGTGTCGCTACTAGGCACCTCAAATTCGTTGAGGTGGCTTATCTAGGCAAGAACGACATTGTTGGTAAGTCTTAAAGTCCGTGTTTATATGGTTGCATATATTTTTCTAGAAAGGACTAATCTGCAGGCTTATCTAGCGACTCCACAAAGAACTCATCCCATTACCAGTATCTCAGGTACATCCTTGCTTTTGGTACTTTGGTGAGATTTGTTGAGCTAAGATCACATGTCTCTCCTAGCGACTCCACTAAAAAAAAGATAAAGAAGCTTGAAGCAAGCATTCTTGGGTAGAAGATATGGGGATTCTCGATCCGTTTGACTTCTCAAACATTCTGAGATACCCTAACAAGTTCAACAAGCATGGTTGTCTCAAATCTATTCCGACATTCCACAAGGATGAAGGTACAATTGCAACACACATTACGAAGTTCAAAGTTCTTGCGACATGGGATACCATGGACGAGGATACCATGATGCAGTTAGGTGTGATGTCCCTTGGATTAGGAGGGAACTAGGATATGGATGCTTGGGATGATGGACTCCCTCCTAAGGGGATATCCTCCTATCGACAATTGATTGAATCATTCTGCGATCAGCGAGATCCTGACGTCAAGGAGGAAATCTTGAAGATTATGAAGGATGAACAGGCCGTAGAAGAGCTTCATGAAGATGAAAATGATATTCATCCAGAAAATGAAGACCAAGAAGCCCTAGTTGAAGAAACCGAAGAAAAAAAATAAATGGTGAATTCTCCAGGTCCTCAAGTGGCGATCTCTTATGATGTTTTGGCTCTCTTGGAAGAAAATTACAAGAATATAGAAGACAACAATTACTAGGAGTTCCTCAGTCCGCCGGTATACGATTCTTCAAGACCTTGAAGCACAATAATGGATCCACTCCCTTGTACATGTGTGGGAAAAGAAGTCTTCCCTGTCATCAATAAAGTTCCCACTACCTTCCAGCCGATCATGTCCCCAGAGCAGCACTTCCAGCACCATCTTGCAGCAAGTATTGAGGAAGTTGTTCAGCCCTTTCTATCCTATCTTGGTAAGTCATTAATGATCCATTTTAACAAGATCAAGATAGGTATGTGGACAAATATGATTTTCATTTCTCATTTACATAGTATCTATTGCTTATCCTTTCGTTTGAAGCATGAAGATATGAATTATATAGGTGACAATTTCAAAATTTCATGGGGTATTGGGGTTACTAACATGATTATGACAAAGACGAGCAATATACATGTACATCCAAATAAATGCTTAAGTGAACGCAGGGGCAGGTTGTGGCTGACATATGAGGATTTACGAAGACTGGCTTTGCTAATAGCCTCTCAAGCTCAGAATTTGATGACCAGTTTCAAGCAAAAAAATTTCTTGATGCCGATATATGAGGGAGGTGTCCCATACATCAGTCCAGTAGAAGCATGGATCAACAAAGCTTGTCAAAGCAATTGCTCTCTATGGCATCAATTTCAAGTATTCCAAAGTCTTAGAATGGTTTAATTTCCTTTCCCCACCCAGATAAAGATACCAGTACATACTCAACATATCATCGATAAGGTATTATCATGGATTGCATTTAAAGACAAAGGGAAGATATCAAGTATGAATTGTTTACTCATATGGTTGCACGGGTGGTATAATTTCACTTAACCCATTTTTATTACTATATTTTAGGATAGGTAGGGTTAGTTGCATTTTCAATTAGGCATATCACTCTTACTTTGCATTGCATCTGATGTTCCTTCATCATTTAATTAGTCTTTATTGTTCTTAGTTTGTTTCCCTTATTTTGCGGACAAGGCAGAATGAAAGTGTCTGCCTCAAGATGCTTTTAATCCCTTTGGATATTTGATGTGTGTAGGTCTACAAGTACCAGAAGATTCACAGGTTCTCGAGCAATCCTAGGAAAAGCACTCGTCCCGCAGTTGGAGCCAATGTTACGCTGCACCTATACCCACCGCACCTTCAGATGTGCCCCAAGGAGAGAGAGGCCATTTTTTCAACTAAAATGGATGTTATTCAGAGGTGGTGGTCATGGTCGGGCCCTTTGGTCCTATTATCACATATATAGTAGTCGGGCTACCATATTCTATTTTTCAGATACAGTACATTTTTCAACCAGATCTCTTACATATGAGATGCTGAGATGAGCAGTTTTGACGGATCATTATTTTATTTGTGGACTATCGTACTCTCCCATGTCAAGACTGAGTCTCAAGACACTCAGATTTGAGGACTGATGTAGCCATTTAGTCATTTACAGAGTAGTTATTGATGCCCAGATTTATATCAGTGCTTTCTCATTGGACAAATGATGGTTTTGATGGATTATATGCATGATTATGACTTAGTTTTTATTATATAGTGTTATGGTCATCATTGCTCTTATACTCATCTTTGTGACATGTATTAACACGTAGTGTCATGATTTGGCAGTCATAATTATATGGACTTGGATGTATTTGTATTATGTATTGATGTCCCTACTTAGACTTGGAAGTTCCTGATCTATACTCATTGGTTTTACCCTCCTTAGGGAGAATAGAGATAGTCATTCCCATCATTGTTTTGGCTTGCTAGTGTTGGCTTCATCTTTCACTGTCTCCACCCATCCATTTCCTTCCAGTTTTGCTTTTAACCCGACTTACTTCTTGACTTATGGCATGGAGGACCTTTTACCCCGCTAGAACCTTTGTTGGACATACCTCCTTGTTTATAGTGTGTCTTGGCTCTGAGTTGATGACAGAACTTGCCTTTGGTGAGTTGGATTGTATGCCTAAATCATTTTGGTCGGTTGTCCCGATGTTTGGCACTATCCAGAACTCCCCCTGGTCACTTGAGATGTTGTTGGCTAAAACTGAAAGTTCATGTACTACTTGTATTGGAAAATGTTTTATATGTGCCCATGGAAAATGAAAATGTGAAAAACTGTGTTTCTTAACATATGTGGAAAAGGGCGAGAGCAATAAAATGCTAAAATACTCCTCGAAGGGTATAAGAAAAAGGTCCAAAAAGGCAATGGTTAAATATATGCTATATCCAAATATTGCTGACCTTGTAAATTTGAAAATGTCCTAGATGAAAGCTGCAATTAGTTGTGCTTTTAAGCACTGGTGAAGTCCCAAAGGGTCTTATAGGCCAAAAAGGCCATGGAAATAAAATGGATGATCCTAATGAAACTGGATCAAACTTGATGTAGACATGATGCCTAAGTTGAATAAGCACTCTCTAAACAACTTAACCATTTGTGAGGCACTGCCATTCCCTGTGTTGTTGTTTGTCCGACATTGGTTATAGTGAGTATTCCCCTTCCATATCCAAAGTGTCGTGATGTTAAGTAGGAAGTCATCATTTTCCCTAGCCTTGTCAATTTTATCCTTCACCCTTCACTAGCAAAATGACTACAACTATGAAGTGAGTATAGTCCTGAAAGTCTAGTCTAAGTAATAATAAATAAAGCCCTATATATGTATTTGGTTGATTTACCGCCAGTGAAATGATTGCTACTTGTTGTGATTGTTGCTTAAATGATTTGTAGAGCATGTCTTAGCTTTGTAGCACTTGCAGCAGATGTATGATAGTCTGAGTTATATTATTGGTATCTGGTCATTTACAGGTGATTATATTGTCTATTAGATGTTGTTGATGATTAGGAAGAGACCTGGAAAGGGTATGAGTATACACCCTAGATGAATTTGGGCTCTCTGATTCTAATAAGACAGTTTATTTTCAGTTTCGGGCACTTGCAGAGATGATCAGGCTCATTTTACCTTTCTGATGCAGTTTTGCTTCACAGGATGATGTGTCTGAGCAGGGAGATGTTTTATTTGGATCTCCTAAGGCGTTGTATGGAGCGTAGGGGTGCAAGCATTTGTTTGTGCCATAGTACCCCCATCCCAGAGAGCCTGATGGGCTCAATTTGACAACGCAGGCACCCTAGGACGTTGTTTTGGCAGGTTCTCGTTTCCCGAGGCAGATTAAAAAATGATTAAATGGCTATTGAATAAATCGATTTGGGCTACTGAGGCAAGGAAATGACATGGGATAAGTCGTGATGATGAGAGTGATGTCCTCCGCACCTTCTCCAGCAGTTGCAACACCTGATTGGGCCCACACCTATTTTTTTGGGCATTTTTATATTATTTTCTAGAGCTTTTGAGAGGCTCACGATTTCCTCAAGTAGACACAAAGTCTAAGAATTAAAATATTATATTATTTTATTGTGCCATGGGGCACCCATAGGGAGTTAGTTTACACTCCATGGACCCACCATGTGCTTCATTTATTTCTTGTTGAGTGGGGCACCCTCTTGTTGGGTGTTTTAGTCCACTTTGGTACTTTATGGTTATATTGATCCATGTATTGTATGTTGAGCTCATCTCAACCATTACACTCCATGGACCCACCATGTGCTTCATTTATTTCTTATTGAGTGGGGCACCCTCTTGTTGGGTGTTTTAGTCCACTTTGGTACTTTATGGTTATATTGATCCATGTATTGTATGTTGAGCTCATCTCAACCATTGATTAAAATATTTTATCTTTTAATCTTTGCCACTCGTTTTGAAAGTGGTTAGGATTTTACACTCCATGGACCCACCATGTGCTTCATTTATTTCTTGTTGAGTGGGGCACCCTCTTGTTGGGTGTTTTAGTCCACTTTGGTACTTTATGGTTATATTGATCCATGTATTGTATGTTGAGCTCATCTCAACCATTGATTAAAATATTTTATCTTTTAATCTTTGCCACTCGTTTTGAAAGTGGTTAGGATTCGATTATCATTGTGGTTCTCTCATTTCTATTTAAAGGAGAGAGCTTCTCATTTGTAAGGGGTCTTTGGCTCTTGGATCTGAATAATAGAAATATTTTTTTGTGGATATTTTCTAGATCTGCTTTGCATCTGATGTTCTCAAATGGTGATTGGATAGGCTTCTGCTTCCTAGCATTGTGGAAATTCATGTGAGATCTATATTTTTTCTGCTATCATTATCTTGACTACACGAGGGCGTTTTTGGTTAGAGCGTTTTTGCTAGGGGGCCTCAACTCGTTCGGTTATCTGCGTCTTGGATCAAGGGGTTTTCATTAGTGTCATTGTGATCTATGATTACTTCTTTTTACTTTCCTATAGCATTTGGCTTCTTTATCTTGTCTTAGCAAATCTGATATTGTTGACGTTTGCTCATGCAGGGTAGGGAGCGCATTGGTGGCTTGCGGCTTACATTTGTCATAGAAATCATGTGGATCTTCTAGAATTGATCGGGATAGCTAGGATCATTGTTGTTAAGGCATCTACAAGCATTTCTAGGTACGATCTAACAGGTAATTCTCTTCTCTTTAGCAGATCTCAATCCATTGTACTTGTTTTCCTTCTATTTTTCTGAAAATCTTTAAAATACTGAAAAAACCCTAAAAAGTACTAAATCCGGGAACCGTTCGATCTTTGGCCAAACCACTGCTGGGTTTCATAGATCGGGCCTCCCCCTCACTAAATCTACTGCAACACTGGTCAAATTCTTGCTGGTTTGACCTAGATCTGAAATATTGTGTAAAAACTGCCTAGCGCCCCCACTGAAAATTTGACCTGCTAGGGTTTTGATTTTTTATGATTTCTGACTTCATAGACTAATAGATTGGGTCTCAAACATTCCAAATCACCCCAAACGCTGTTAAGATTCATGACAGTGTGACATAGATCTGAATTCTAAACTGAAAACAAACCTAGCGCCATCACTGATAAACTAGACCTTTCCGAAGTTTACTGTTTTCCAAAATCTGACAGGCTAGGCTGATAGATCAAGTCCTAAGCACTCCAGAACACCCCTAACGTTGAGCTAGATCCAACCTGCTTGCCCTAGATCTGAAGAAATCAGTTTTTGCATCATCTCAGCCTCATTCATCAACCTTGACTTTTCCGGGATCTGACTTTTCCTAAATTTCTCTGAACCGAGTGTGTAGATCAGGCCCTCCTGATCCCATTGCTTCTTCAACGTTGAGCTGGTTGTCTGTTGGTGGCCTCAGATCCACAGATCTGTCTCATCCAACCCTAGCGCTAGCCTTCCTTAATTGAATTCCTGCCTTAATTGAGCCATCCGGACCAAAACACTTACCTGGGTCCACAGATCAGGTTCTACCCTAGGTGGGTTCACCTCAACGTTGGGTGTATACTGACTCCATTGCCCGATGCACGAAAGGCACTGATCTTCCATCCTTAGCGCTATCCCTGAATTGGCCTCTTCCCCTTGAAATTGGTTGTTCCTTGATGACTTAGACAATCACATTTGTTCACCTTCTTCATTGAGTCTGTCAGCCAGGTACTAGATAGTCTCGACTATTTTCCTGCCCTTCCTGCCTCGGTTACGCTTCTCAAGGCAGAGATCATCTTCTTTAGTTCCTAGTACCAAAACCCTAGATCTAAATATTTCCCCCAAAAGGTCATCCTATTACTGTTTTGGATCAGCCAACATACTGTTGAAGTCCTGATCCATCTACTGAATCCTACTGTAGATCTAGAGTTTCTGAACACCTTACACCTTACATACCTCAAAGTTTATTTTGATCTGATCTGGTGTCTAGGTTTGATCTCTCCTATCGAGAGCAGATCTAGGTCTCCCCCATTGTTGTCTTGGACTCGGACAACATAAAGCGAAGACTGCCTTGATTGGCGTGACAACCATCTCTTTGGCAGTCTAGGCAGTCTGGGTTCCACCTCCTTAGTTGCTTGTCCCTCTACCATCCATCTTGCACAGGCAGCTACAAGGTTGGTGATAACAGATTCTTCCTTTAGGAGTACTATGGATTAATGGCACTATTGACTACCCTTTGTTGGGGATTTTAACCTTGGGGTTGGTGCCTAGGGCTCCTAGGGGTTGATCATTGGGTCACATGAGCCCACACCTTGTCTGTTTGCTCTGGTGGCCTTCACTTCAGCTACGAGACCTTGGTCTCCCTTCACAACCACCTCAGACATCCTCTTGGCCCTTTAGCTAGATATTGCTCCCTCCTTGGGTTCCTTCCTCAAAAGACGTGATCCTTCCTCACATGCCGTATTGTTGCTTTGACGGGGGACGTTAAGAGATTTACAGCATTTCCTAGGTTAGATAGGACGTGACGCCCTCCCTCCAACTCACTCCAACCAGGGGGGAAATACCCCAGGTACCCTACTATAAGCCTACTTTAAGATATTTTTACATTATTTTATGTTATAATTTTAAGTTGACATTTTATATTTTCTAATTGACATTTTTAAGGCATGTAGGCCTGGATATTTTGTGAAGTGAGTGTGAGAGGCTATAAATAAACCTCTCCTCACTTCATTTTAACGTAAGACAAGTGGGATAAAACAATATGCACTTATCCTACCTTACCAAGACTCCCTGGAAGTGAGGCACCTCTCTTGAGGAAGATGTTTTCTGGGTTTTAATGGCAATTTTTGAAGTCTCTTTGGTTCAATGCTCTTGCGAAGGTGATGCTATGATTTGTTGATTAAACACTTGCACAAGGAGGTATCCAGGGTTTTCTTGATTTCTCTTTGTTAAATGTTGATGAATGATCTTTGTTTATGGATTAAATGGTAGCCATTAGGGATGCATTTTTTCTGGACTAGGTCTTCATCAACTTTTAGTCACCTTGGTTGTATAAGTACGTCCATATAGAAGTCTTTCTAGGGTTAGAGCCTTAGGTCTTTAGGGTTGTTGTGAAGCCTAGGATAAGCTTCTCAAGGGAGGGCTACTCACCTCCTTAGATGCCCTAGGTTAGGGTAGGGTCTTGCTCCCTTTGTCCCAAAACCAAACTCCCTCCTTTCCAAAACCTAGCATCTAGGGTTAGTTTCCTTGCATTTGCATGTTAGAATAAGGTTAGGATAAGGTTAGTTAGGTTGCATAAACCCTGTCATCTCCCATTCAGACCCTAGCAGACCACCTCTCCTCTCTTGCCAACCCTTGCCCTAGCTTCCCTCATCCTCTTTTCCCTCTCGGTCCCACTCTTCTTCACTTTGGCCTATCCTTTTGGCCTCTAAAACAACTCTAGGGCTGTCCTTACACCCTCGCCTCATCTCTAACACCCTTGCCCTGGCTGCTACCACCCTCGCCCTGCTCTTTTGTGCTTCTTACAGTCCATGGCCTTCCCTCTTCTTCTCTTCCCAAGCTCCCAACTAGCTCTTTCCTGCTCCCTGCCCTCTCACTCCACCTCCCAGCCTACTCCTCCTTCTCCTTTCTACCCTCGGCCCCTCCTCTAGGTCTGGTACAGACCTCGGTCTACCCTTTAGGGCATTGTCCAGTGCTTTACCAACCTCAAGGGTTTCCCTTACAGTGGCAGCCCACCCTATATAGGGTCTGTTGCTCCTTCCCCATCATATCAATCCTCTTTTATACTTGCCAATACTAGTTAGATATTCGTTGGTTTGAATTGCAATCAAATGATGGACTGTTAACAACCTTATTTACACATATATATCAAACTGTATATGCAAACGTTTGGAATATGACCATGGTTTAAACTCTGAAATATTGTTGTACAGCTGCTAATGATCACTTAAAACTTTGTTTCAAACCTTATTCATAAGCATACTTACTGTTTTATTATATATACCGCTGCATAGATAAAATTTGGACTTGATACATGAGTACATGCTTGAATGGTGAATAATTATTGCTAGCTTAATGATTCTGCACCTTTCCATTTGGTTACATTTGTGAAGGTTTGGAGACATTGAAAGGACTGATATACCATTGAATCCACCTCTGTTAATATAGTTGTACTTTGGATACTTTGCTTGTAATGAATGATACTTCAAACTTGTTGTATTATATATACATGATCTAAGACTGAAATTGGTTATTTGCTTACCTTGGATGAATGTGCCAATGAAGCGGATGTACTAACTGCACTTACACGATTCATATTCATAGATAGAGTATGTCTTCTTCATTCCTAAATTGACTCCAGTTAGGGACTGGTCACTAACCTCTCTTCAAAGAAAATATCATTTGGTGTTTTAGTGTCCTTACAGACTTAGATTAGGGCTCTCCCCTAGGAGGTTTCGACTTCCAAAGAAGTTTAGTGGTCATTTCCTCCTTCATATGCTTATTGGTGACTAGCCCTACTAGTTCATCCAATAACAAGACCTTATGAATCTGATGTATCGTACAAGTGGCTTTGACCACTTTATTTTATTGCTTTGTTAGGAGTTCGCTAGAAATAAGTAGGGTTTTTGTGTATTTTACTCCAACCTATGCTAGATCAAGGAAAGAATAATCTTTTATTATTAAGGAAGTTTAGCTCCTCCTATATAAAGAGAGCTACTTCCTCATTTGAACTCATGGTTGGATTTTTGGAGCTTTCTCTCTCTTGAGCCTAATTGACATATCTTTCTTGGAGTAAATTTGTCTAAGGATTTTGTTATCACACATATAGTAGTTGGAGCTACCATGTTATAGCAGATCATATTTTGTCCCAGTTCAGCGCCAGTCTTTTACATTGGTGAGCAGTATATCAGTGATCTTCAGTGGCAGAATCGTCTCTTGAGCTAACCAGAGCCTACAGAGCAGCAAAGCGTCCCATGTCGTGACCTAGCCTTGCATGACCCATTGACATGGACTTGGTTTAGTCATGGTTCACTTAGCAGAGCAGGAAGTTGGTACATTTCCCTTGCCCCATGAGCAGTCAAAGTTGTGCTTCAGGATTATTTCAAAGACAGGTATATGATTTGAGCAGGTATACATCATACATTTGGGTGTTATCATTTGTCTCTTTTACCCATCTTAGTAGCTTTGACTTGGCACTTGGTGACATTTGGAGGCGATCATGTGTTATTATGATATTTATTATTGACTTGTCATTAGGAGTGGTTGAGTAGTCCTGATTGTAAGTTTTTAGTATATGCTTGCTAGTATTTTCTACTTTGTATAAACCTAATTATTATCCTTGTTATGCTTGGTGTCATCTTCCACTTCCTCCATTCATCCAGTTACTTCCATTTTGGTTTCTTCCTTTGACTTATGACTTGGACTTGTGAGATTGATGAGCCTTCCCCCACTTTGACCTCTGTGCATAATGGTTCCCATGTTTTGCTTGTGATCTCAGCTCTTGAGTGACCGGGTTGTTTCCTTTAGTCCTCGAACCAAGTATTCCTTAAATTTGCTGATATGAAATAAAATGCATTAGAATGCATACATGCTATATCTAAAGGATGCAAAGCCAACTACGACTAGTTGTGTTTTTAAACATTGGGCCTAAATAAGTGAAATCAATTAAACCTTTTTGTAGCTAGTAAGTGGCCAAGGGATGAACACTCATCCTTTGTATGATGTAAGGCCATTTGTCCCTACAAGGCAACAGGGTGGTAACTCCATCGCACCTATGGATGGTAGCAAGCAATAGTAGTAAAACCAACTCATTAACTGGGGCTCGCAAGGCTATCCAGGGCACCTGCCCTTAGAGGCTGGCTACTGAAAGAAAAGTCATCTTGTGAAATGTGAAATGCTATGAAAGTTAAATAAATTGAATTGTGAAAAGGACACTTGTTAGAGTCTACTAGAGACAAGCCCAACTACTCTACTCATTTTGTGAGACGCCTCCTTTCCCTAATGTATTTTGTCATGCTTATTGTCACTGTGGTGCTTTGTATCCCTTGCTACTCTAAGAGATCAGATGGTTAAAGTCAAAATAAGTCAATCCCTTTGAGCCTAGCCTTGTTATATCCACCTCACCCAGCTTAGCATGATAATAAGTTTTATAAGTGAGCATATGCCTAGGACTTTATGATGGATTATGAGGTTGTTTTTAATGCAAGTCTAATTTTTATTTATGATCACCACTGTACATGTTACTGATGTTTTAGTTGAGCTACTAATATAGATAATGGAGCATCATCAACCCCTTGTGCATAAGGGATTTAGTTATTTCATGGCTCAATCAATGTTTTGATTAGTTTTGACCTGGTCAACGGGCGGGGCCCGTAGGTGGATGTGGTTGCAGTACTTGTTGTTGTGTTTTGATGCCTTTGGAGGCCATTCAGACCATTCTAGTGCTTCATAAATGCAAAAATTGGTTCAATGCAGTGATTGGGTGAATTTTTAAGGAAATGAACCAAATTTAATAAATTTTGAAAAAGTTATTTGAGGACCTTCCACCAAAATCGTTTTCGAGGTATGAGTAATGAGTGCTAACGGATTGCCATTTTTTTGAATTTTTGGCGCAATCAGATTTTTATTCCAGGCAGCAGAAGATGGAGTTATGGGCATATTGAATATTTACAGAGCAATTCAGGCAATTAATTATAAATTATCAAAAGTAACCATGGCTACTCCAAGAAAATTGATTTGTCTAATGCTGGGCTAGGAAATGATGTGGGATGTCATATTATGATGCTTAGAGGCTCTATGGACGATTTTGCATGTTTATATCTCAGCGAGGGGGTCATCATTATTTTGTTCCATCATCTAGAGAGGATGACTTCCTTGGGGGCGCACTTCACCTTGGCATGACTTGATTATTATGTTGTACCTTATGTCATTGTATTAAGAGGGGCTACTAGGGTGATTTAAGCCCCTATGTGACCCCCCCTCGTCGTGATATTACATGATATGTCTTTTATTATGATGTTTTACCTTAGCTTGGGTGCTAGAGGCAGTGTGCCCCCTCTATTACGAGTGATCCATGTATTGTTGTAAAGTGAAATCTCCATCTTTGATGATGATATAATCTCAACCGCTGGATTGAGTTAGTTAAAATGTGGGCATCACTCTTCTCCTATTTAAGAGAGAGGACTCCACCATTATAAAGGGACTTTTGGCTCTTAGAGAATTGGAATAAAGAGATTTTTGCATAAATCATTGGCTCTTCTTTGTGGGATGTTCTTGTACTTGATTGAAAAGCTTATTCTTAGCATTGGAGTGATTGCTTGTGGTTTCAAAAATATATTGGAAGAGATAGTGTTTGCATGCCGAATGGTGACTTCAACTTGCGCGTTTTTTGTGGCTTTACCCAACTCGTTCCACTTGAAGACATAATATAATAATGGGGTTTTCAATATCATCGTTTGATCTTTGATATGCTCTCTATTTCTCTTGCATCTCTAGTTTCTTTTTCTTGTCTATCAAATCTCATTTCGGTAGCTTGATTGTGCAGGAAGAGGGGCGCACTACATTCATTGGGCTAATCGTTTTCACTTGTGACTTCGTTCAAAGTGCTTCCAATTGATCAAGACCAAATAGATCATCATTTGCAAGGCATCTACAAGATTTTCTGGGTAAGATCTACTCTATACCTCTTGTTTTAAATTTCTATTCCAATAGTCATAAAAATTAATTGTTAAAACCCTCACTTTAGAAATTAGAAAATTTATGGGGCTCACACCACTTAGAAAATCGAAATTCTGGCACTTGGGTATTTGCAACCATCCTGAAAAAACACAAGATCCTCTTAGGCATCTTGGTTGGACTCAATTTGCCCATTTAAATTAAGCACTGGCCCTTTAGGCAATTCGCCCTCCCTTGGCTTGAAGTTTGTTTTATGTTTTGTGTTTGTCACATTGCTTGTGGTAATCAAACATTGCAAGATCTATCATCCAAGTAGTCATTTGGTGTGTTAGCAATCCTAATTATAAAGTCTAATCTTTATCTTGACCAACTTCACAACTTTTACTTCAACCCCCCAGGGTATAAGCTTGACCATCTTGCACCTAACACTTTCAACCCGGATCATTTTAATTAATTACGACAGTAGAAAATAAACTATTTTGGATCATTTTCATTCATATTAAACATTATCCATCCTCTATCACCTCTTGGATCTAGGGTTTGTAGATCAAGTCACTTTGGTTCCACATCTCTTATCGTGCTTGAGTGTCTTGTCTTTCTGCCAGTCTCTGTAGGCTAACAAGGGTCTCCCCCTGTGCTACACATTAGCATAAAGTGACAAGAATCCCTTTTGGTATGACAACCATTTCATCTTGTAGTGATTGGGAATCTTGAAGTGTCACCGGTTTAGTTACCCTCTCCTCTACCATCCTGGATAGGATCATCTTTGTCGGGAACTACAACTTGTTTGATAACAAGTTTCTCTCTTGTTGATGTGTGGCATGATTTCTTGCTATTGTGCTTATCTATTGGAGATCATATTTTCTAGCATTCTCCATGTTATTTCTTCTTGAGCCATTGAAGGGATATGATTATCCCGTTGGATTGGACCTTGGGTGGGGTTTTATTTTGGATTCAATTGAACTGCCTGCATTGAGGGAGGTTTTTTTACATTGTCCTTCATTCAGTTGGTGCAATTCCAACCTCTTCTAATGTAGGGTTTCACTCAAAAAAAAAGTAAAGGAGGGATTGACCCTTCCCCTTGTGACTGCAAGTTGAACCCTCCAATACATCCATTGTGGCTAGGGTTTCTTGGAGCTCTCTCATTTCCTAGATGAACTTTGAATCAAGGCCCTCTAAGTTAGTGACCTATTGACTCCATTTTCCCTAGATTCGACTGGCATTGGTCCCTTGGAGTGGGTTCCCTTATGCTCCCATCACTCCATTGTATATCTCTGTACTACAAATCTTTACTAGGGCAACCCTCTTGGAACTTGGAACCACTGTCAAACATCCTGAAACAATTAATGGTAATGGTAACAATTTAAGAAAAAAGATAGAAAATGAAAGATAAGGAGAATGTCACTTTTACTTTTGAGAATTTAATATTACAATTAACTACTAAAGACCTCCAACAGGCAGACACACCTCTAGCAATCAAAATAATGACCAAGAACAGTCAAAATAGGTCTTAAATTTTTTCCTGTGCATGCAATTCAAAAAATCTAAGCTTTAAATTGCAAGTCAGGGAAAATATCACAAATTTGATTTGTGCTGACCGAGTACTATCATACAGAAAATCTCTGATCTCTCTGTTAGAATCAAACAACTTACAACATTACATCCACAAGGTAACTCGAGCCCAATTAAAACCGCGACAACTAACGGCAAACATACCAGATGATTGGTGTTCACTGTTCAGTCAATTTACAGTGTTCCTCTGAGCGTCTCAGCCCCTGTTCCACTCGTAATCATTAACTATAACCCAAAAATACAAAAGAAAAAAATACCCTAACTCTCAGCCTTGATCGGTCCTTTTGTAGATCTGAATTACAGCTCTAATTCCCTCCTAAAAGGTCACTGAAGTGCTCCTACTCCACTTGACCAAACCCAAACATAAGGAATAAATGCCTAAATTTAGAAACAACAAGATCCTACAATTTCTTAATGGCAGGATGGAACTGAGAGACGTGTAGAAATTCTGTTACAGAACGTTGGAGAGAGCCGTTAATCAAGGTGCTCCACATCACTACACAATCCTCAAAACCAACTAGGTGATCAAATCAGAAATTGGTAATTTTCTCGAGTATATGAAAACAGACTTTGCATTTATTGGCCATGCAATTTAACACCCTCCAAATCATGAAGAAGCAAGAGCTAGAAAAGGCTTTGGTAGTCTTTTGTCCAAAATGTACTAAGAAACATTAATATTTATTAAATAGTACATTACGGTGCAAAAATATTGAGGCTTGCATGTCTAGTTTTTTATCGCTGTGAGGTGCTTAATAAGTCTTGGGTTCCAAAATGTCTTCCTCTATAATAAAAACCAAAATAGACAATAATCAGTAAAAACAACTGCATAACAAAACCTAAAAAGGACTAGTTAACACAAAGGAGGTGGGCAGCGTTCGACTTCGAGTATACCTTTATAGCTGTTTTTACAGCATCCCCAACTTCACCTGGCTGAGCTTGCCATGTCCCCAGTCCCACGGCTGGTATCTTAGCTCCTGTGTTTAGCTCGAATGACAAGGGAGCTGCTTCAGAAATATCCCCCATGCTTTCAGTTTTCCCCGTTAAGACTCTATCCTTCAAAATGCATAGATTATGTTATTTTATATCATCAAACTGGTACATCTTATGTAAATAAAAAGATATTTCATAGACATAAGAATTTTGAATTTTTTATTAAAAGTTAAAACAATATACAGACCGCAAAATGAACAAACCTAAATGTACAAGGGCAAGATCCTATACCTGGAAATGACATAACCGCATTTAAGATTAAAATGAAATGAAACGAAATGTGAAAAGAAATTTGACTTAAGGATGGCACTATTGCATAAATTTGACAAACGAAATACTGTAACCGCCACTCCTCAATTGATACTCAATCTAGAAAAGACTGAAGTCTGTCTGTAAACTTCACTAAATGA
The DNA here is from genome assembly GCA_001517045.1 of Pseudotsuga menziesii. Taxonomy (NCBI): domain Eukaryota; kingdom Viridiplantae; phylum Streptophyta; class Pinopsida; order Pinales; family Pinaceae; genus Pseudotsuga; species Pseudotsuga menziesii. Next base: position 805,242 of record LPNX010080947.1, read on the forward strand.
ACTTATTTTTCGCAAAATAAAGATGAAAACCTTGGAAACCCGGCTAAAATTAACCTTGTAACGTCACTAATCTGCTTAGGATAAGCTAACCGTGTAGCAAGCCACATCCCCTATCCAGGTGTCTTTCCGTCTTAAATTCTGCTAAAATTTTCAAATTTCAGGTTAGATTGTTGATTGTTTAAAATACAGTATGAAGTTGCTCCACTGAAAGTGGGAGCTGAGAAATCCACCTCCTATCTCAGAATTTATCAAATTGCAGATTTTCAAATACAAAAATGTGATTTTTCATCACCGGACTCTCTCAAACTGGCCAACGGAATACACAAATAGACGACTCCGAACTAAACCAGAACCGGCATAAATTTACTCAAACAGGTTCCCGTGCAAAAGTACGTAGATGACAAAATGTATAAATTTAACCTAAAGAACTCACAAAACCGGCAAACCGGCAAAGTTCATTTCAATATTGAAGTTTAGTATTTTATTTGAAGTTTCGCCAGGGATTTAAGAGGGGAAAAAATATATGGACAAGCTTCCAGAAATCTAATTAATTCACCGAGATAATGGCTAAACCTTGGAAAAATAGGCCAAGTTTAAATCTTGACACCGCCAAAAAAAAATGAAATTGCTGAAGAGCGATTTGAACATCAGAAAAAAACAACTTCTACCAAACTCTGGACTAAACCTTGTGAAATAAGATAAATTTAAGCTTTACACATAAATAAATTTGCTATATTTCAACATAAATCCAGCAAACAGTGGCTGAAGTGTGAGACAATCAACGAAATTTCCTACATTTGATCATAGATTTACACATAAATTTGCTATATTTGAACATAGATCCAGCAAACAGTGGCTGAAGTGTGAGAAAATCAACGACACATCTTGCATTTGAACATAGATATAACAGCGGCTGAGAAAACCTACGAAATTTCTTGCATTTGAACATAGATACAAAACACAGTTACTGAATTGTTTGAAATACAACATTGAGCTATGGAAACATTTTATTCAACTAACAGTATGAAACAGTTAACATGGGAAGAAATCTTACCAAAACAACTGGCTGCAAGGGGAAATTGTACCAAACAGCTTGTAGTTGACCAAAATTGATGTGAATCAGCTTAATACCAAAAGTAGCCGGCGTTGTTATTATTTTTATTAAATGTGGATGAGCGCTCTCTTACAATTTAGAAAATACCAAAATAGCCGGCGTTGTTATTATTTTTATTTAATGTGGATGAGCGCTCTCTGTTAGTAGTCAGCTTAATACCAAAATTCTCATTTGCTTAATTAAGAATTAATTTTTATTAACTTCGTTGTGAAACTAAGTATTGGAAAAGGTCAAAGAAGTTTGACCAAAAAGAGTGTTTTTTTTGCATCGCTGGTAAGGTGGAGACAGAAAAACATTTCATTTTAGAATGTGAAACTTTTAAGGACAATTAAAAAAGGTACCCAAATGTCCCTTAAAGAGACAATGTCCCTTTAAGAATGATTTATTTAAAGAAGGGACTGTGGAAAAATTGGAGGCGCTCATCATCAAGTTGAACAGACAAAAAATTGAATTGCAGAAAACAGCCTGCCAGTTGGTCTGTCCCATAGAACTGGCGCACGAAAATATTTCTTTTCTTCCTTCTAAAACAAATCACTGGAACACACGTGTCTTTTCTAAAGCTCTATCATTTTCAAATGACAAATCATTAAAATTTAAGATGATGCTGAGGTCCTCAGATGCAAGTGTGAGTCAGACCGACGTGGAGGCTAACGTGGCCCCTCCAGCAAGCGCTCAACCCACTGCCATTAATGGCCTTTAAGACACATACTAGCGTGGCCACTCCACAGCTCGACGGTAGGATGAAGCTGTCTCATCGCAGCTTGGGCGCCATAACTCCTCCGCCGAGCTGTTGCGTTTCGCACAAGCACCATTCAATTGGGATTATGGCCCTCAAGATTTACCCCGCTCTTCTGCTCCGTTGGTTCATTATTTGGTTCATCATCTCTCTCACAGTTCCTCAAGCTCTTCTTGGTCGCTTTGTGCACCATGATCACCACCCTCTGATTCACGCCACCTTCACCTGTCTCTCTGCTGCTCTGCGCCCTCGCACTGCTCTCTATTATCTCTGCTCGCCTGCCAGCCATATCAATCCCCCACCATGCCTAGAAGACAGAGAGGCACTTCACGCAGGGGATGAGGACGCCATGCTCGGTCAGAGGGCCATATTCCCCTCTCCTCTCAAGCTAGCAACAATGGCTTCGACCTAGAAATTAAGGAGGAAGTCCAAAGAATTGTCTCGGACTGGGAAGACGAATTGTCTAGTGCGCTTGGAGCAGTAGGACACACAGTGGAGCGACGACAAAACTACTGGGTTTTCAAAAACTTGTTCACGCGCCTAGTCCTCTGATTTAATCCACTAGTTTCGCCACACCCTGCCCCTCTTATTCCTCCACCCATTGCCCCCCAAGAGACGGCACCACTAGGTCCCTAACCGGTCGTGCCTCATTCGTCTCCATGTCCGCCTGATACCTCGACTCCACCACAAAACTCCATTCCCCTACCGCACCTCCGACCCTCTTCCAGCTCTACAGGTAAGTTCTCGTCCAACCCAACCGTCTCAAAGAAGACCTCTCCATTACCCACCAAAAATCCACCTGCATTCTCTGGGAAGGAAGCATCCAGCTCCAGTGATGAGGAAATGGCAACTTTTGATGACAGTTCGGCAACATCTTCAGGTGAGCCTGCACATCCAGAGTTTCCATGTTACACATGTCCAATCACAGAAGAACCATGGCCTGGGCAAAAACCATGACCCGCAGTCTTCACGACCATGTGTCATTCTGCCTGCTGCATGTGCCACGTTCAGGTTCTTTCGGCCACGTACCGCTTAGTTCTGTTTATGTTTGATTTCCTTTGTTCTTGTACTGCCCACGTGTTAGCTCTTGCCACACCCTCTTTGAACTATAAGAGTTTTTGTCTATATTCTTTTGATAGACCTGTTTTCCCTCCAAGAGGGAGGGTCTAACTATACTTTGGCACTCCATACCTGCTCCACCTGAGCAGGGCGGACTGTATTTTTCCCTGTACTACTATTTTTCTCTTTTTTAATAGATTAGATCTCAACTTACAAAAAAAGATAATGCTAAGAAGGCCACTTAATTAGATTCATTGTATATATATATTTATTTTTATGAAATTTTTTTCAAAATTAATTTACTTAGCTTTTTAATTTATTTATAAAATTTTGGTAAATATTATATTTTATGAATGGTGTCACTTAAGTATTTAGGTTGAAAATGCATAAATGAAAACGGTTTTGAAAAACCAAAACATGGAGGGATAAGTTTTATATTTTTATAAATTATTTAATCAATCTTTTATTAAAATTACTAAATATTAAAATCCTAAAACATTAAACTTTTTTTTTTGAAATTCTCTTTTTAATCACAATTTTATTAGTTTTAGTTTTATCATAAAATTTGATATTTATTTGAACTTATTACCAAAATTAAATGAATTTACAAATTTTGATTACAATTCAACCTTTTCATAAAACATATTTATTATTTAATATATGTTTTACCTAATAAAATTAATTTTATTCAATTTTCTTTGATATTTATATCATATTTATTTAATGTATATTTTATCATATCAAATTAATTTTATTCTATTTTCTTTTCTATTTATATCATATTTATCTAATATATATTTACCAAATAAAATTAATTTTATTCAATTTTCATTTCAATATATGATTTTTATTATTAATTTATCATTATTATTTTGCATATACTTTTGTAGAAAGAGTTTAAATACTTTTATTTAACAATTTTAATAGAAGATGATATTTTTTCATCTTTTTCTATGCTTTATTTCATTCCATTTCAATGTTCACGTAATTTTACATTTATGGGTAGTGACTTAGAGGTGAAGTATAAACTTAGAGATAGAGTGAGAGGAGGGGGGTGAAGGCTTTTTCTTGACAAAGTATAGGTGGAGAAGGAAAGGGGACTCTCTTACATTCATTCGCATCCTCATGTTTGTTGATGTCACCCCCACCTCACTTAAGGCTCAAGTTATGCAAACATGAGGGTGAGGATGGGGGTTGAGAGGGACCCAAAATTTTGTAAACATGGGATGACATGAGAAAGCTAATGCTTCACCTCCTTTTCCTGCCTTCGTATTTGCACAGCCTCGCCTTTATGTGGGGTGAGGATAAAATTGGGGAAACATGAAGGTGGGGGAATAGAGGATGGTGAGGTTCTTCAAACATTGCACAATTTTACTCCATACACCCACTCTCAAAATCTTAAATGGAAAATGGTGGATGAAGGTTGTTCCCACACAACTTCACCCTTCACCTCCACCCCCACCTAATGGGGCATGAAGTTGTGCAAACTTTGCATAATTACAACTCCTCTTACACATGTTTCATATTAATTTCTTTTTTTCCACATAAAAAAATCATAACTTTATTACTGAAAATAGAGTTACATTCTTCAAATGACATCATGTATAAACATGTTCATATCCAGATATCAAAACCAGCACACCTTTATAGTATATTGTGGTTTTACTACAATCTTAACCATCAAAAACAAGGATTAAAGATCTTACAAGTTTTTTAGAGATCATCTCGCATTTATAGTCAATAAATGTCACATAATTAGTTCAAACAAATTATATTCGACATACCATCCATAAAAAGAACCACAACTGCTCAAATAAAAGAGCATTCACCATTCAGTCAGATAAATGCATAAATCATTCTTCATTCAGAATCTCCTTGATTAAGTTTAATAATCATAGTGTTTTATATTAATTTCATATCAATACTTATCCAATTTATTTTAATGGAGATTTTTAAGAAAGCATTCACGATAGCAAAATGATTATCTTAACTATTAATTTGACAATTAAATTGTGATAGGTTTTTCCATCACTAAAAAACAAAAATTATCATAACCAATTTTTTAACTTACCTTTAAGCATTTATTTTTGTCTAATTTTATGTTTTTTAACATATAGGGGTAGAGATCAATAAGTAGCTGTGTCATTTTCACTTCTTCAATTAATTCAATGTCAAAAAGATATTCCAAAACAAACACTCATCTTATTAATTAAATAATTAATACAAAGAAGTAGATGTATTTTCCAAAAGGGGTCTCCTCATCGATGAGGGCATCTGGCACAGGTGGGTCATTGATGCAATTAGGTAACTGCTATGGGTCCGAGCCTCTTCCAGGAATTCCTAGAATGAACTTCATCTAGGCTTTCCTATATGGTCTTTTTATTTGTTTATTTTTTGGTGTTATCTTTGATAATTTTTTACATGAATACTTGGACAAGTATGTATGATCTATCACTGATGTGAAGCCGAATGAAGTAACACTACTACAATGCTTTGGGTACACTGTATCTTTATGTTATATATACCTACATGGCTATATATAAGATCTTACTGGACCTTTGCAAATTTGGCCTTTTTATCATTAATAGAAATCTAAGTGTTATAACTCATTTTACCACACTTGGTAGATCACACTTTATGGCCTTCCATGTCCCTCTGCAGACTCTTTGGACCCCTTTGCTCGAAATATACTTTAATGATCCAAGAAATCCCTTAAAAAACACATGTTTATTGCCATACGTTGGTTTTAGCTTAAAAGCGACGTGTACATGCAACTTGCTCCACTGTAGCTCGTGTACATCGGGAAATGTGCATAAAAAATAAAATATTTGGAGTTTTCCTCAATGAGTCCCGAATAACTTGACTCTTGGCCTTCCATATGCCTAGAAACGCTCCAACTCGACCCTTCCTTGCTTATTGAAGGGCTATATATTAAACCTCTTGGATGCATTAGAGAAGGAGAACATTTGAGAGCAAGGAAATTATAGTTCATTGTTGCCCCATTCATATATGCTTGAGGTTGCATCCCTTTGTCCCTTTGAGCACACATTGCTGCTCGTCCCAAGCTTGTCATTGTCTTGTGAGCTTGTCATTGAGATGGAGGATTGAAGTGGTGGAGGCCCAGGTGGAGGACTTGGTTTCTCCATTTATACGAGGTGCCGACGGAGTTTGTCATTGTTATCTCTGTTCATTATTAATAGAAATATCCATTTCTCATCCGTTACATGTGTATGACTATGAATATTCTTATCCATGGATGTAGTTGTATTTGAATATACATGTTGGATTTATATATGCTCGAGTAGGCCTAACCCTTTAACATATATCTTGCTTATTTTGTTCGTTGTTCTTGAGGATGAATTGTAGGTACAAGCGTGGTTGAAAAGCTCAACGGGGATCTACTACAACCATCCAAAATAAGGTATGTTTCGTATCTCTTAGTGTTAGCAACATTTATATCTCTTGCATATTGAAGTGGATTGATTTCTGGTGTCATTTAGTCTATTGTGGTCTACCCCAAGCCATAGGAAGTTTCTCTCTGTAACATTGAGCTTTTTCTTTCTTGGGAAATTTTTTTTATTAATATTATGCTCAATTCCAAAAGCGTGAATTAGGACATTACACTTTTTGAAAAGGATTAATTATTATTAATATTATGTTTGCAGAGTGAATCGGGACATTGAACTTTTTGAAATATGATTATTAACTAGCATTTGCACCAAGAGGTGCAAAGGAACACCAAGAGGACCAACATATTTTGCAGTGAATATCCAACT
>LPNX010080947.1:812233-846893 GCA_001517045.1 Pseudotsuga menziesii
TAGGCTTTTTGTGTCATGTCTCATACATCACTGTTAGCTTTATAGGCTAACATATTGATTCACCATTTGATTATTTACAAATTCTTTCACCACCATTAAACCTAGAGGGAGCGTTAGAGCCAATCTTAACTGCTTGTTTGCTTCATCATTTAGTTCTCTGTAAATATTATGAAAGGAAATTGACTCAAAGGTCATCATTTGTACTCTTATTGATCTCAGTAAATGTTGTAGGTGTGGAGTGTTTATCTGTAAATTTCCATTTGCCCAATCTATAGTCATCTTGGAGTCCCCATAAAGCTGAAGATTTTGGACCTGTTTTTCTAATGCCACTCGGAGGATTGACCATAGAGCTGATAATTCTGCCTTATTGTTCGTGCCTTGTCCTGGTGTGAAGGTTATCTCTATTTTTGTTGCCTCATTAAGAAATAAGATACCTCCAGCACCTCCCACAGGAGGTTCACCTTGGTTTTCTCCATCAAAAAAACCCCATGGATTGTTTATGTCTATGACCGATGCTTTGAGCATCCTTCTTGGTTTTTGCTTGGGTACTGTTTGATGTTCCATTACCTTCTGCAAAATCACATTAACTGTTATTTCTGTGGATGTCCATGTGTTTTTTAATATAACTCTATTTCTTGCTTCCCATATGGTGAAAACAAAAAGATTTGGCAACGCTTCGTGGTTACATACCCTTTCATTGCTCCACCACTTTTTCATTGTGTGCTCAAGAGACTCGTCCTCTTTTGGAGTTGTGGAAGGGTCCAACTTGTTGGTGACTTGTTTCCACACTGTTCCTGCATACGTGCAATCAAAAAATAGATAAGAGTTTGTTTCACCTTCAGCTCTGCACGATAAGCAAATACCAGGCCCATTGAAGCCTTGTTTGAGTAGAGCTTCCTAAGTCAACAACTTATTATTTAATGCCAAACAGAGTGTTAAAATTGCTTTAAGGGGAGCCTGAATTTTCTAATTTTTTTACCACCACCAACACTCTATTAACTGCTGCTCTAAATGGATCGTTGCTTCGTATCCCAACTTTGCTAAGAATTTTCCATCCTTGTTATTCCATATCCATATCAATTTGTCCTCCTCCTCTCCTAGATGTATGAAGTTCACCCTGAGTTGTTTTATGTAAGAGATCCATTCTGTTACTTCATTGCTAGTGAGCTCCAAGTCTTGAGTTGATTTCCATAGCGTGCCTCTTTGGTTATGATCAATGTATGCGCTTGCATCCGCTAATACTCTTATTTCTCTTTCCTTTAGGTGAGATATGAGTTGTTATAGAAATCTGTAATTTTCTCCTAAGCTTGCCCATGGGTCCTGACCTATTCTGATTCTTCTTCCATCGCCTACCTGCCAGGAAACCCAATTTCCTACTACTTTAAAAGCTACCACAAATGCCTTCCAGCACAACAATCCTCCTTTGTGATATTTTGTTGGTTTTTGAAACCATTCCTCTATGGATGCGTTTGGGCAGTATTTTTCTCTAATAGTTCTTCCCCACAGAGTATCAGGATTCTCCACCATCCACCATAGAGATTTGGCCGCTAGAGCTTTGCAAAAGAGATCAGGGTTCTTAATTCCCCAACCTCCTCTGGATTTAGGGAGTACTAACTTCGTCCACTTTACTAATGGAATACCTTCTGGTTTTGTGCTTGTTGTCCATAAGAACAATAAACACTTTTTCCTAATTTTTATTAGTATACCTTTTGGAATGTATCAAATTGAGGCCTAGTAGACTAGGATGCTCTGTAATACTTCTTTCAAAAGGACTAAACGCCCTCCCCTTGAGAGGAACCCGTTTGTCCACATAGACACTTTGCTCTCAATTTTTTTGTAAAGTCACACCCAATCCTATGAGGAGTAGGCATTTGGTTTTGGCTGAAATCCTAGATGTTTGAACCCTTCTAGCATTGGTGTTATGGAGACTAGAATTATATCCTTAGCATGTGTTAGGATGTCCTCATTAACACTGTTGTGTGAAATATTCTATTTCTCCAGGTTGATCTCCATCCCTGTTGCATTTTGATATGTTTTAAGTACTTCACCAGATTTTGTAGATTGCTAAAGGTTCCATACCCAAACATGAGGACATCATCCACAAATAACACATGTGTTAGCTCAATTTGGTTGACAACTCTTACCCCTTTTATCAACCTTACCTCTCTTGCATTGTGTAATGATCTGCTCAGTGCTTCTACTACTAACAGGAACAAAAAAGGAGAAAGGGGGCAGCCTTGCCTCAAACCTCTATATGGGCGAATAAAAATTGGATGGGGATCCATTTATAAGGACCGTGAAAGAGGCATACTGAATACATCTCAATATCCACTCCACCATCTCCATTAGCATTCCTATCTGGATTAGCAACAAATGGATGAAAGTCCAACTTACCTTGTCATAAGATTTGGATAGGTCTACTTTTAGTGCAAAGTCCAACTGCTTTTCCATCTTGATTTAGTGTAATGCTTCCTGTGCCAGTGACACTGTGCCATGAATCTGCCTACTAAACAAAAAACCAAATTGTTCCTCTATTATGAACTAACTCATGATGGGCTTGAGTCTTTGAGCAATGATTTTGTAAATCATGTTGCAACAGGAAATAGGTCTAAAATCCTCAAAGGTTTACCCTCTCTGCTTTTTTGGTATTAATGTGATGAATGTGGCATTCAGAGCCCCTAATACTTTTCCTGTCCTCCGGGATTCCTTAACCACCTTCAGAATATCATCCTTCAACAAATCATAAAAACCTAGAAAGAACTCTAGGGTAAATACATCTGGCCCTGGGCTCTTCCCTTTTTGAAAGGAAAATATGATTTTATTGAGCTCTTCATATTTCACTTCTTCCATAAGAGCTTGTTTCATTTCCTTTGTAATCAACCGAGGGAAAAGATTTAATACCTCTAGGATTTCGTAAATGGGGCATCATGGTGGCACTGTGAATCTTTTCTAGAAGTAATTTACTATAGCTTTTGTCTTTTCTTGGAATATTTGGGTTGTGCCTCCTGCCTCATCCTTGATTTCTAAGATGGTATTGATGCTTCTCCTATATGGTGCAAACCTATGGAAGTATTTGGTATTATTGTCCCCAGCTTCCAACCATAAGGCTCTACTCTTAAGTCTGCTGATTTTTTCTTCATGTGCTAAGAGTAGACTATGCTTTTTCTCTTACATTCCTAACTGATGTAACTCATATGAAGAAAGCACCCTTGTGGTGTTAGTACTGTGAAGGTTTTGGATTTTCTGCTCAGTTTCCTTAAGCTCCTTTTGTTTTGAGTTTCTATGATTTCTCCCCCATTATTTCGAGAGTTTCTTGATCTTTGTTAGGTTCTCCATCATCTTAAACATACACCCTTCCATGGACTGAACCTCTATTGGCTTTCAGTTTTTCTTTACCAACTCCCGATACTCCTCATATTCTAGCCAGTTTGGATTGAACTTGAAAGGCGTTGGAGGTTTTTCCTCGATCCTGGTGATTGAAAGAGTAATTGGCATATGATCTGAAAGACTGCATGTTTCTACTGCAGATTTAAGCACCAAATTGTCTCGAATCAAACCTTCTGAAAGAATCTATCTAATCAATTAGATATTGCTTATTCTCCTCCTCTGTTATTCCTCCATTTGGGTTCTATCCGATTAGGCTGGAGGTCTATTAGCTCCTTCTGATCAAATAAGGAGTTGAATAAATTGGCTAATGCATCCATCCGTGCATTTTTTCCCCACACTTCTCCCACTGTCATGGTTAAATTCAAGTCCACTGTCAAAATCAGGTTGTCATGGTCCAATGTGCCATTCCTTCTTAGGGTTTCCCAATAACTCCTTCTGTCATAAAAAGGGCCATACACGTTCAGGAAGTAAAACTAAGTCCCAGTTTCTGAATCTTCCAATTTTGTTTCTATAATGTCCTTGAAACTGGATTTAGTATGACAAATAATGTATGGACTCCATGCTATTAACAAACCTCCTGAGTGACCCTCAGCGTCTATGGTTTCCATCTGCCAATCCTTCAGAATTTCCCTTAGTGACTCTTTTGCTTTCTCCCCATCCGACATTGTTTCTTGTAATGCTATTATTTTTTTTTTTAAGTCTACTAACCTTCTAAGGGCTGTTAATTTGAGGCCCCTCCTATCCCCCTCATGATATAGGATATAATAAGCATTAAGGACCCCTAATTGGGGCTTTTCTCACTCTAAGAGCCCTTCCTATAGTAGTTTGTTTGCCTTCCATGATTTCCTTGGTCGCTTGCATCTGTGTTTTGTTCAAAAAGGATTTTCTTCCAACAGATGAGTTTGGTATATGACTATGGGCTAATCCCCCAGTATATCTAGAGTTGTTCTCTTTTCCTGTTATGGGCCTCAAATCGTAGCCCTTACATTTTTCCAACAAGTTCTTTTCTGTTTAAATGGGTACCAATACTTCTTTTGTCAACACCTTTGATGAGGAGTCAATATCTATGGTTCCTTCTAACCTAACGATCTTTGTAATTGAATTAACAGATAAAGGGACATCGAAAGTATTAGTACCTTTGGGCATCATTGTGTGGCTGGAGTCATCCAATTCGCCACCTTTCTAAATACGTCTGGAGATGAAAGCACCTCGTTCTTTGCCTCTTCGACCACCATGGGCTATTGTTCAACCACCTCCGCCTCTACTTGCCTATCTTCAGTTTCGGGTTCTATGCTTACAACCCCTATCTTTGTGGTAGCCCACAATTTCTCACTGTTTGTCTTTTTAATCCAAAATTTCTTATAGACATTTGTTTGCCTTAATGTAATTACTGGAAATTTCTTTTGTAGATGCCCAACCTACCGACAATTGAAGCATCGAAATTGAAACTTCCAGTAGTCAATTCGTTGAGTCCAAATGCTCCCATGCATTTTGATAACAATTTCCTCATATGGACCTTCTCTCATGTCTAACTCTATTAAAATTCATGCACATCTTTTGTCTATCTTATATGCCTAGTCATCCTCGAGCTTGATAAACTTCCCAATTTTGTTTCTTATTGCTTCTAGGATATGTTGATGCCAAAACACCATCGTAACGAAGATAAATTTTCCTATATTTGCTGTAAATTGTGTGGTTCCCTTCAGGCATTAAAATTAATATGCCCTTTCCTCATAATTAACCCTGACAGTCCCTAGTTCCAGCTTCATTGTAGCAACAAGGTGCTAACCTCCTCCTTTGATATCTTGAACAAAAATTATCCTCTGGGTAAAACATGAAAATGGGGGGTATAACCCAGTACCGGGTTCCAGTTTCATTCCATCCACGCTGCCAAAGATGTGCTCCCTATGATTTTACCACAAAATCAAAATTAAGATAATCAGGAATTTCTGTGAGATGAATGTCTCTTCCTACAGCCAACTCCGGGTAAGTTTTCTTCCCTCACATTCCTTTGTTTTTGGATTTCGTAACCATCGTGGAGCCGTTAGTTTTCGTAGGATTTTTTTCACACAAATATGAGCCTCCCACATTCGATTATGTGATCATTACCTTGCGCAGGGTGACGTGATCCTCCTTTTCCAGCATCTCTTTGTTAGTGTTAAAGATCGACCCTTGGACGGTGTCATCCTCACAATCTACTAGATCGTCATACATTTTTGCCTTGGTCTTAAGACTATGCCCAAGGGAGAACATACCTTCAAAAATAAGGTCAAATGTAAAAATATTTCGCCACCTTAGCACTCCTTCGTTTCCTTATTTCCACCTTCGCCCCTTCATTGTTTTTCGTAGGCCGCAGAGCTACATTGTGCCCCTAATTGTTTTGTTAGGTATGAACATTACAAGATCTCCCCCATATTAGGTTTTTTTTTGGCAGACATTTATTTTGGCGGATAATTAAAATTTTTATTTTTTATTATTTTGTTAGCAACAAACGTTACAACATCTCTCCCATATTAGGCAATATTATTTTTGATCGACATAATATCGACAAACGTTACAAGATCTCCCTAATACTGGGTTGTAGAGCGCCTCTCGATGCAATAATATATTTGTCTTGTCTTCAATCATTTATTAATTCAATGACCAATAAAAGAAACCATTAATAAAAGAGAAACACAATTTGTAATCAAGAAAAAACTAGAAGAAATAAGCAAACCTAAAGGCGAATTCAATGACAACAACAACCAAAAAAACCATGAATAAAAGAGAAACACAATATGTAATAATAAAAAATAGAAGAAGGAAATAAGCCTAAAAGTCTAAACCATTGTTGCCATTATGTAGGCACTCAACGTGAAGCTCAATACCAATACTTGGAAGTTTCAATTTTTTTCCATCGAAACCAATCTCATCACCATGTTTAGAATTGGTTGAATCCCAACTCTATTTTCTTGTCTTAGATATGTCTTCAAACATCTTCTTAGATCCCACAAGCCTCTAGTATTGAATTGAAAACATGTACACTTGTTTCCAAGCAATTAAGAATTCCATTTGTGTGACAATATGATATTGGTTTTGTTTTTTAGTTTATGTTCTTAGTATTTTCCCAAAGAGGGCGTGATTTGTAAAAAAAGGGTTTGAAGCATATAAGTAAAAATCGTATTTTACAAGATTAATACCAAAAACAAAATAGTACAATAGAGAAGTTTAGTTCTGATAAACTAAAAGATAGTTTTCATTTTTTCAACTTTAACACTTTCAAATATGACTGAGTTAAAGTTGAAGTACACAGTAAAGAAATCCAAACATATAATCAACAAAGTAGCAGCAAAAGTAAGAGTAATTAGACAAAACCACAGAAGCATTAACATATCTAACGTGCAACACAAAAAAAGAACAGGTCTAATAACTTACTTGGTGAATTGGGACCTTCCTTATATTCAAGTATTTAGCTTTCATAATTGTCTATGCCTCTTACAGGAAAGTCAACAAATGAAACAAAAGTGACCCTTACATTAGGGTTTGTACATACCTAAGAGAGAGAGATAAAAAAAGTTGCAGGATAGGTTTAGGAAGGTAGAGGAATAGGTACAACAAGCAAGATCAACGTCTAAACTCTAAGCAAGAGTTCCCTCCATGAGATTGGTTGTTTGTTTCTTGGGATCACCGAGAGGAAGACTAGAGGTTGCATGCTATTGGATCGCAGACCAGAGATCACGATCTCGTCTTGGAGTGATCTTCACTAGAGTTAGCTGATCCTTTAGCAGTGATGTCGTCTCCTGCTCGCTCAGGATCAGTCTGATTTTGAGTTTGAGTTTGAAGCATCAGACTCATAGCACCAGTTATGGCGACCAGCAAGGGCGGATCAGTGTTTCCCTCCTCTTCCCCTGCTGCATTTGCATGCTTAATCTCTTCGCAAGGTAATAAATCCCTTGGATTTGTGCCATCGATGTTTGTTCAGAAATTGGATGTTATCCCAGTGTTTTCCCTCCCTACCGATGACGCCATCAGGGCAGCATTGTCCTTGGAAAATTGACCTCTGATTGACACGTTCATCGGGTTGTGGCCATACCAAAAAACCATTGAAGGTTGGGTCCAAAGAAATTGGAGACCACTAATTTCATAGAATGTGGCCTCTTACTTAGTGGGAAGAGGATATTTTCTATTTGATTTTGAATCTAAAGCAAATTGAGATTTGGTCTTCAGAAATGGCCCATACTTCATGGGACCAGTGTTATCGAAACCGGACTGGAACCGGCAAAACTGGCTGGTCTGACCGGTTTACAGGGTTGGCCGGTCCGGTCAGCAAATTTTTTTTGAAAAACCAGATTTTTGTCCAGACCGGGTATGGAACCGGCCGGTCTGGACTGGGGACTCAGAAAACTCAATTTTATACTAACTGTGGAATTTCTTTTATATTGCTTTGAATTACTTTTAACCTGGCATGGAAGCAATATAAAGGTACATGATACATGACTGTGGAATTTCTAACAGGTTTGAAGCAACTCCATGCTATCATATGTTTATACAAGGGATGTTGTAGAAGTGAACGATAAAGTGTTGACTTTGGTGTAGCTACCTCTTTGAATGCTGATACAGGACTACAATGTATTTGCAGAATTAACTAACTGTTGATGTCCTTAAAGTGCTGATTTTATTGCTTACTATCAAACATTGGTGTCCTAGTTATACACAGTGGAATGCTACTCATCTGTGATATAAGTGTGATACAAAGTTGAATTGAAAAATCTTATTTTAGATGTTATGCATGGACTGATTTGAATGACAGTTGTTATATTCATTGGTATCGATAGCAGCATTATTGTTTGGCTAATAAATGATGATCCTTTTTATCATTATGTGCTGATATGAATGACTAAGGATTGATTACATGGGCTGCTAATACTACATGGCATGTATCATGTATCATGTACCTTATAATGCTGCTATATTCTTTTATGCTGACTGTGGAATTTCTTTTAACCTGTTAGAATTACTGCTTCCAGATATTGCTTTGATGTATCATGTACCTTTATACATGTATAGAAACCATGATATGATAGAAATAATAGATATCTGATGGAAAATCTAGGATCTTTAATAATAGGATCTGATGGAATCTAGGATCTTGAACATAAACTATATTATTGGAGTGACACTCATCCTTTGAATGTCATTGGGTTTTGGCTAAGGAATCACCATTATTGTTTTGAAAGGTTATCTTTGGATTGGTTGTTTTCCATTGTTCTATTGTTATATATGTTTTTTACAAAATATGAATATTTTATGTATTTTTTAGTCAGCCGGTTTTTTACCCGGTTTTTTGCCGGTTCCGGTCCGGTTTCCGGTCCGATTCACATTTTGGGCTTCACCAGTTCGATGACCGGTCCGGTTCCGATAACATTGCATGGGACCGCAGGGTCTATATCTGAACAAGTGGAATCTAGATTCGACCATGTTGCAAACATCCCTAAAGCTGTCCCAGTCTGGGTTCATTTTCCAAACTTTCCAATGCACTATTGGAACCCTGAAAGCCTGAAGTCAATAGGAAATTCCCTTAGCCAATTTATCGACATGGCAAGCCCGAAGGACCAGTATGCTTGTTCCCGAATATGTGTGGAAGTAGATCTGGAAGCCGACCTCCCATAAGCAGTAAATCTAACTGTTGGAACTTGGTCACACTTCCAAAAACTAGACTATGAGAAGTTGTCTTTCAAATGCAGAGGATGCCATGAATACAGGCACTTCCACATGAATTGTCCATAGAACCAAGAAGCTCATCTAGAAAAGGAAAAAACTAAAGGTTGGCAAGCTGTTAAGAAGTCCAAAACAAATCCCAAAGTTGTGCAAGGGCTAAGGAAAGAAACTAAAAAACCTATCCCCTACAAGATCACTCATGCCTCCTCCCAAAAAAAGAAATCATTGGTCAAACAAACTCCTCCACGATATAGCATGAACCGTTTTAGCCCTTTGGTGACTATTGAGGAGGCTAAGGATAAAGATGCCTCAGAGGAAGCAACATAGACTGCTTTGGTAGCCCATCAAGAGAAGAGAGAGGAAGGCACAGAGGAAACATAAACTCTAGAGGAAACAACGGATGAATCTGAACTGGAAGAGTCCGAAGAAGAAGAAGAAGAAGAAGGGGAAATATGAAAGAACGTGCCTGCAAAGAAAAAATCAACAAGAGGAAGGAAATTAGCAAAATAACATAGGGAGCAAGCCACTTATAAGGACAAGCTCCAAGGATTCCAACAAATGCTAGAAAGGCTTCTTTGGAACTCCAGAAATACCAGACAATAAGGGCTACCCTCTAAAGGGGCCCCTACCTTAATCAAAGGCAAGTAATGAATATTCTCTCCTGGAATCGTAGGGGAGTGGGTAGCAAGAATAAGGAAGAGTCTATAAAAGACTTGATTCGTATATCCCAACCAGACCTATTACTCATCCAGGAGACAAATATGGAGGAAAGAACATTCCTCCATACAAGTTTGAAATTTTAAGAAAAAGGAGGAGGACTAATAGTTAACTCTAGAGGAGCCTCAGGAGGAATCATCACCCTTTGGGACAGTTCAAAATTTGAGTTAGTGGACAGTAAGTCAATCTTACACTGTATTTTCACTCGGTTGCTACACAAAAACTCGGGTGTCTAGGTTTGTCTCTTTAATATTTATGTTCCTGTTTTTCTATATGAAAAAAAGGTTTGTTGGCATCTCCTCCGAGAAGTTGCCATTGGTACTTATCTGGATAATATTATCTTAACAAGAGATTTAATGCAACCTTGTACCAATTTGAAAAAAGAGGAGGTTCGGTGGTTCAGGATCCAATCCGAGAACAGGTTGATGAGCTCATCTTATATTGGGATGCAACCAATATTGTTCTGACCAATGGTAAATTCACCTGGACCAATAAGAGCCTTCCACATTACTACTAGATTAGACAGGTTTCTTATCCAGGACACCTTCCTCTTATTAGGTGTAAACCCCTCCTCTAAGATTCTGCCTTTTGGAGGGTCTGATCACAAATCATTTTTTCTCGATTTTAAAAAAGATTCTAAATTGGGACCCATACCCTTTCTCTTTAGTCCTCTTTGGACTGCCAAATCTGACTTCTTAGAGGTTGTCAAAAAAACTTGGTCAGCCTCAGTCTTAGGTTCTTCTTTCTTTGTCTGGGAAGAGAAGCTTTGTAGAACTAAAACGTCTCTCAAGGGTTGGTCAAAACTCTTTATTTCTCCCTCTCATGCCAGAACAGAGGCCCAACATTTGTTGGAAGATCATCAACATATTATGGAATAATCTCCTATTACCAAAGCACTCCTTGACAAAGAGGTAGTCTTACATCAAGCCTTGCCTACAACATGTCGGTAGGAAGAAGAACACTATAGAAAAAAGTCAAGAAGCCTTTGGCTTCAAGTAGGAGACTGTAACACTGCTTACTTTCATAAGCAAGCCGAAGCTTGTAAACATTTTAAAGATGTTAAAGAGATACAGGCCCAGGGTCATTTGATTTCTGATTTTAATAAAATCAAAGAAGGAGTGGTTAGGAATTTCAACCTACTTTACCTTGAGGACTATACTGATCAAGCCCACGAGAGTCAAAGCAGTATGGACTTAGTCCCAAACTCATTGCAAATACATGATAATCTTATTCTCACTAAGCCTATACCCTTAGAAGAATTAAAGACTATGGTGGAGGATATGGAAGAGGATAAAGCACTTGGACCAGACAGATTCACATCAAGATTTCTCAAAGTCTACTGGGATGTTGTATACAAATATCTGGACAAAATGGTGATGAAATCACAAAATCATAACAAGATTGGAGGAATCACTAATTCAGCCTTTCTAGCCCTCGTACCAAAAGAAAAAATCCTTTCTCCTTTGATAGATTTCAATTGATTTCTTTATGAAACATTACTTATATGATCATCACCAAAATAATGGCCAAAAGATTAAAAGACATCCTCACCACTCTCATTCCAGAAAATCAAGGAGGCGTCATTAAAGGAAGGAAAATTTGGGACATAATCATTTTGGTTCAGGAGAAAATCCATTCTAGCACGATAAAGTGAGATAAAGGTATGGTGGTAAAAATTTATTTAGCTAACGCATTTGACAGACGCTGACATGCTTTATTATTTCAGGTAATGAGGATATTTCTCTTTGATCCCACTTTCATTTGATGGGTTAACTCTTGCATCAATGAACCATGGATTGCCCCTCTGATCGATGGTAGAGCAACCTCCTTTTTTAAAGCTTCTGGAGGACTGCGCCAGGGATGTTTTCTCTCCCCTCTGCTCTATGTGATTCAAGCGACGATGCTTAGCTTTAAATTGGAATGATAGAGGCATGAACAAGATCTAATCGGTATATGAATGGCCCGCAGAACCAAGGACATCAATCATGCTCAATATGTTGATGATACTATCCTCATAGGAGGTGCAAGCCCAAATATATCCAAAAGATTTAAATTTGAGTTAGACTCCTATTGTAAATCTTCAGGAAGTAAGATACATTTGAGGAAAAGACAGATTTATAGTTGGAACATCAATCCGAGAGAGATGCCTGATATTTCTCGAATACTTGGGATCGAGGGTGTCACCAATTGGGAATCCTTGAAATATATTGGTGTCCCAATTTTTAAAGCTTCTCCAAAAGCAACAGACTAGAGCCCTTTGGTGGAAAAATTAAAAAAAATAGAATTATCTCTTGGGGACCAACCTAACTTAACTTGGCAGGGAAGTTGATATTAATCAAATCAGTTTTGAGCAGTCTTCATATTACCTAAGTTCCATTTTGCTAGCTCCCTCAAAAATTATGTGCACAATCGACAACCTGCTTCGAAAGTTTCTCTAGAAAGGAGGGAAAAGTAATGAGGGAAGGAGATTTGCTCTAGTAAGCTGGAAAAAGATTCAGAAGCTGATCCTAGAGGTGGGTCGTAGATTCGTGATCTCAAGTTCCAAAATCTGACCCTGGGTGCCAAGATTCTCTGGAACATAATAGGAAGCAAGAGTTTTTGGAGTAGACAGGTTATTACAGAAAAATACTTCTCTAGAACCAGATTGTGTTTTCTAGACAAAGATTCCACTATAAAAAAAGGGTCTCTTATTTTTACACTTTGTCAAAAAGCTCTCCCTCTGTATACTTCTCTAGAACCAGATTGTGTTTTCTAGACAAAGATTCCACTATAAAAAAAGGGTCTCTTATTTTTACACTTTGTCAAAAAGCTCTCCCTCTGTTCGGAGAGGAATCGACCTGGATCCCTGGAAATGGGAAACTAATTGGCATATGGAAAGACTCTATCCTCATAAATACTCCACTCGGCGTCGCTCCTAGAACTCAAAATCTCCCTGCTTGGATGGAAAACTATGGCCTCAAAAACATCTGGGACATTTCAAGCTGGAACAATGATCCCTCCTTTTCTTGGAAAACCTGGAACATACCCAACTTCCCTCCTCTTCTGGAAGGAGAAAAAATTTGAATTCTTTCTTATCTGCATGGACTTGTGCCCATCACAAGAGAAACAAAAGATAAACAATGTTGGGGCACATCAGGATCTTATTCCTTGGCTAAAGGTTACAAAATCTTCTTTGCCCTCCCTAATGTTCCTAGAAATCCTGTTGGTTTGGAAGTGTATCTAGAGCTACAAAAGTTTACCCAAAGTCAATATGTTTGTGTGGACTATTGTTCATAAAAGCATACTCACATGTGAAAACTTGGAAAAAGAGGGTTTACAGGCCCCTTCTAGTGCCCCCTTTGTCATGAGAGCAAAGAGACGATTGATCACGTGTTCATGGATTGTCTCTTCACTCGGGAAGTCTAGGAATGGGTGATAGCTCCATGGTTTGGAAACTTCGATCTCCCAAAGTGTATCACATAGCTCTTCAGCATATAGGACTAGAAATCACCACGTTCACTAATTCAAAAACCTGATCTCAAATACTACTGGTGTATTTTAGCAAAATTTATAGTTTGGCAGCTCTAGATGGAACATAATAACATAATCTTTAGAGAAATGGAACACACTCCAGCGCAAGTTGTCTCCAAAGCTCAAGCCCTTATGGGGGACTATCTCCGGATCCTCTCCCTTCCTAAAAACATAGTTCCTTTGAGCCCAGAAGAATCAGATTGGATAAATTGCTTTAATATTTTGAGAGATTGTATTGTCCTTGTGATCCATCATCATGAAGTTTGGGAGATAAGGCTCGACCAATCTCAGTTCGACAATTGGAGAAAAGAGAGGAAGATTTACAAATTGTTCTTCGATGAAACTTTGAAAGATAACCTAGGGGAAGTAGAAGGGGGAGGGGTTATCTACAATCTCGAAGAAAACATTGAAATAGATTACCCCTTGAGCATTGGGTTTTATACAAACAACATGGATGGATCCTATGGCCTATGGAAAGGACTGAAGCAACTGGAAAACCTTAGTGTGGATGAAGCCATGGTTTTTAGGGACTCTCGCATAATAATTCAATCTATGAATGTTCCTAGCCAACTCAAAATTTTGAAATTAGATAGACTTCTACAACGAATCAAGGCTCTTACTCGCTCCTTTCGATCTATCAATTTCCATCATATATTGTGAGCATTGAATCAAAAGGTAGATCAGGCTGCCCACAAGGCTACCCATCTCAATAGAAATGAGCTTTATGTTAATCATGCTATCCAAGGTGCCAATCTACCTTAAGGGCTTCGTTCTAGTGATGAGTTGCATGAATGTTAATTTCACCAGCTTGATCCAACATGATTCGTTAGGAGGTAGGAAGTGATGCCATTATTCGAAGAAGTTAACCAGTCTATTGGAGGGTACATGTGACATTTTTGGTAGAGAAACTGAGAAGTTTAATGAAGTGTTTTAGTAGGAGAAGGTCGTCATTCAGGTCTTGGAGGTTATATGTCTGGTTTTATGAAATTTGGAATTCTGAACAATGAATCCAAAGGATTGTCTGGCATAGTTATAAGACAGATTTGTTGTATCAGCACCAGTGACTCATTCATTGTTTTTATAATCTAACCGCATAACCGTTTTGGTCCCAAAAAATTGTATGAACTCTAATCAAGGCAGTAAAAGTGTGAAAGATACCTCACAACATTTCTATTTAAACAAGGGAAGCCTCAAAACACAATCCAAATAGAAGTGGCAACCATAACAGCCCTTAAACAATGCAATGGTGGTCACCTTTAGGTAATAACACACGTCAAGTGAACAACAACATACTTGTAATCTATGTTGAAGGGATAGTGCATAATCTGTTACCTCCCATGGCTAAGGAGAAGGTATCGAGGAATTATCTTTCACTGCAGAGGTTGATGGAATTATCCATCACTATGCATTTCTCTTCATTTTCTATTGGGCATATTGAATTCGGTTTCTTGACTTCCATTTTCAGGTGGGTTGTCATCCTCTTCAAGCTCCCCAATGTTTTTTATGATGTAAGTTTGCTTGTTAGAAGGGTTATCATAATTTTTTCATTCTCTTATCTTTGCTTATTCAACATGGATTCATTTATGTGAGAGATTTTTATTTATTGTGTTGGATTTTGAGAATGATTTAAGTGATGGTGTGGGGTTTTTTATTTACTAGCAGTAGAAGGATGAGTACAACAACAACCCTAGAGGGCGCCAGGATCTTTGCGATAAGAGATCAACTGTTAAAATTACAGAGGGATGAGTAGAAGTGAATTGCGTTGACTTTATAAGAAGGTGAAGGAGTATGTTTATGAAAGTGTGGAGCGAGGGCCTATTGAAATGATTGGTACTATGGAGCAGAATTTCTGTGCAGGCTTATCTGTTGTGCATGAGCAATTAAACTACATTTGCATTTAAGTCCAAGATCATTCAAAAAGCTATAGACTATTCTCAAGGGGCTATTGTTGAAGAAGGTGGAGAGTTTATGGCCCCATCATATTCTATGATGTGTGACAAAGGTGAGATTGAAGAACTAGATGATATGTTGGTGGATATTATTAGGGTTTCCTAGGTGCATTTATCTCATGATCATAAATCATAGAAATAATGGTTTGTTCTTATGAATGGAGCCTTAGCGGCACATGCTCATCTCTATAGAATCCCTTGTTGGACAGAAAAGCAGAGGCCTTACCATGCTGAAAGGTTTCTACAATTATAACTGGTAAGTTGTTTCTTTGAGTGAGATTTCTTGAACGACCACTAATTCATTTTTTCCTAGGGAAATTTGATACTACTTTATGTCATATGTGGTTGCATTTGTTACAGAAACAACATGTGAGGATACTCATGTACAACCTAAAACACATACCCTTTTTTGCATTTTCAATTTTCTCAAGTAGGGATGTGTCTTTGGATTATTGTGGTGCAACAAATGTGAAGGAGATAGATACTAAAATGAAAAGTGACCTCTCATTTTCATCAATTGGATTATGTCTAATGAGGATAACTTATGGGTTTCTTCAAATGCATAAGCATCATTGGACTTATTCATTTAAATTATGTTCCATCGATGTGATGGATGTGGTTAATTGTTTAAGCCACAAGTTTAGAGTATTTTTTTATGTGCAATGATATATATACAATTTGCATACCAATAATTATCAATTTGAATTAAATGATGAAATATAAAAATATACTTGTTTATGATTATAAGTAATTAACCATGCATATGGTTGTAGTTAATTGGTCAAATGCACATGCACAGGTCATGGTCAAAGATTTGTTTGTTAACGGAGAAGGGTCTTGTTGCAGCTACAACTATTTCCCAAAATTCAAAAATTTTGGGACCCTCCTTTAATTCGTTTTTGCTCGGTTTTTGGTTTTGTTTGATGCTTGAATGAAGATTACTTTTATACAGGAAATGTTTTAATGTTTGAATTGATTTTTGTTTTGCCATCGGAAGTGTTTTGGACGGTGAGTTGTAAGCCTAGTCATCTGCGCGTCCGCCATTGCGGAGAAGAACCAGACATCAAGTCCAAAGTTAAATGTTTTTGGTCTCCAATGTATTTTTCCTTTATCAGCAATTGTTTTGAAATCCCATCGGAGCCTTTGTCTATTCATCTTCCATTGTTGCAGAAGAGGTTATGCGAGGAGGTTTGAGAGTTGTTTCATACTCTTTCGATCCTCGCCATTTTGCTTAACCGTTCTTTGGTTCTTGTCAACTCTCGCCGTTGCGGCTCTAGAAGGAACTGTGCTTCCGATAGTTTGACTTATTTGTTCCGCTTGGTCAATATTTTCGCTTGATTCATCTTTATTTTTGGACTCCGATTTTACTGGTCTGTGGAACTCGTTTCTTTTACGAGTTCACCGTTGCGGCTCTCTAATCATCTTTTGACCCGAGCCCTAGTCTCACAAGCTTCGATGCAAGTTTGTTTCTCCCACCAACACCATTGCGGGCACTCCGCTGTTTTCATCATCCGCCATTGCGGAGGCGTTATTGACATGATCACCGACCCCTTAGCCTTTTGCCGCTCGATGACTTTTTTTTTTCCCGCCGATTGTAGTTGACTGGAGCGTATATATAGTGGAGTTTGGGGGTTTCATTTTTTATTATTATTTTGGACTTTTTTCTGTGCTGTCATTTTCACTCGAGCAAACCGAGAATTTCACTGTCGGCACCTTTGCTCCTAGGTGGCTCCGCCGTGGAAGTTACGATTTTTCTCCACTAGTCGCGCAGCAGTGCCAGGTAGGCCCTTATGCTCGTTTTCCCGTTCCTTTCAATTGGGGGAGCTGTTTTGTTGTCTCCGCGGTTAGTGGTTACTTTGGTTTTTTTCATCCTGGCATGTATATATTCTGAGGTAAATGGTCCAGCCATCAGTTGGGAAGGGGTGTTTGTGGTTTTGCTTGATATTTTCTCTCGCGGCAGTTATGGTTTTGCAGCCTGCACTCGATTGTTGGGGAAACCGGCGCAGACGGCCGTTACGCTATCCGCACCAGTTTCCCCTAATTTGTGTTTGGCCATCTAGGGAGGGGTTTCATGGCTTTCTAATGAGATGCTGCGTTTGTTTCCACTATATTGTCACCCTCTTTTTTATGAACCAGGGTCGTAGCGGTAAATTTGTTTCGCTCGAATATGAACCCCGAACTGGTCTAGGTTAGAATTGCATTACCCAGTCAGAGTGTGAAGTGAGCATTTACAACAAGTAGTTTCCTCTTGTCTTCTAGTGTGCTATCACTTGCAGCATCCTAGCTTGAGCTGGTTTTAGTTTAGGCGCCTTTTTTGTCTTTCGCATAGAGTGTAGGTCATGGCGCCAAGAAGGGGGCTCGGGACTGTGTTCATATTAACAAAGACCGTGATTTTCTAATTCCGAATTTTGTTAGGTTTGAGCTGGTTTTAGTTCTTGGGTAGGAGCATTTGGTTTTGAACATTGTTTGCTTATTTTTCATAGCTGCACTCATGTTTAGCACAGATGAGGTAAATGCTTATACTGTTGTCTTTATCTTTAAATATTATCTGGAAATGACCTAACAGAACCTAAAATACATTTATGTACATGACAGGGAAATCCCGTAGATTTCAAGATGTCTAAACGTCAGAAGAAGAAGACTCCAGTAGTTGAAGAGGAACCCGAAGTCAAAATCGTTACTAGATTTGAATACACTTACGAAGACACCAAATGCATAATTGGTGTAGAACACGAATATCAATGGGGAGAAATCTACAGATTAATTATGCGTCGAGAAGTACCTGATATAGGTTTTGAAGAAGAAACCATCTATGCCAACATAGAGAAATATTCCTTGATGAAAATTGCTACTAGACCTGAGCTCTTTCCATGCTCAGAGGTGATTGGGTGGATTCTGCCCAGGGCAGATGTAACCACCATCATTTTGGAAAATGTTGATAAACAGGGTTATGCTGCTTATAGCCCTGGATATGTGGCTCTGGCTTACCACTTACCAGAAGCACAAGTATATCTGACTGAAGACTGGCTGAAGGCCATCAGGATGGACCTAGTTGTGAAGAGGATGCTCATGCGTGGAAAAAACTTTAGAACTAGGCCGACTGGAGAGTATGCCACTGCAAGCCTAAGAACCCCTTACAGATTCATCGCCCTGATGCTGAACAGGATTTTCGGGAGGGCCCACGGTAAAAGCTTCAAATTAGAGTGGGTGCCTATCATTTTCTATGTTGCAACATAGGGGACTATGTTCAACTGGGCCAACATTGTGTCCAAAAGTCTCTTGGCCTGCATGCCATCAGCATTAGGAGGGGTGTCCAAAAGAGATCAGAGTTATACATGAGCTCTACACTGATTGATTGCATATTGTGCAACCGACCCTTCCCCAATCTGAGGTGTATCTAGGACCTGGAAAGGACTCCAGTCTACTTGGCATACAAGCCATTGTGTGCTCACAAATATCATAGCAACTATAGGCAAGTGTGTGAGCACTTCATTATGCCACTATATACCTTAATTTTCTTGAAAGAATGCAACTGCATGTCAGAGGAGGCATTGCAGGTGATTGAAGAGTATGCCGATTATTACTTGACTGAGGATGGACTATATTTCAGAATGTTTGGCTACTCTAGAGCACCTTCACTACTGCCTAAGTATGCCACTGACTATGTAGTCCACAAAGAGGCAGTTAGACAAGTCTTTTTAGATGGCATAGGGAGTTTTCTGTTTGAACATAAGAAAGCAGCATACCCTCCTTTGCCATTCAGATTGGGAAGCTACAAGTTTACCAGGGTAAAGAAAGCTGATGAATTTGTGGAGGAGTTGGAGAAATTCCATTTTGGGGAAATGTGTTTGCACAGGAATGACTCCCGGAATAAGGTTGCAGAGCACTGCAAAGAGGCAAATGTACATTTTGAATACACTAGCCACTGGGACAGAGAGGATTCCATTTTCTGCAGTGCACAAAACATGACGGCCTTAAGAAGAAGGTTTAAAAAGAAAATCATCACCAAAGGTGGAAAAGGACAGGATGAGCAGGCAAAGGCCGAGGAGGAGGAAACTAGGAAAAGAAATGAAGAGGCTAGGAGACTAGCTCAAGAGGCTGAAGGCTGGCTAAAAGGCGAAAAGGAGGAAAAGAGAAGAGCTGCACAAGAGGTAGCGAGAAAGGCAGAAGAAGCTGCCAAGAGCGAAGAAGAAGAAAGGAAAAGAAAGATGGATGAGGAAATGAAGAAGCAGGAAGCAGAGAAGATAAAGTTGACACATACAGTGACAGAGCAATCAACTTCTGATGCAGTAGGCAGTCAGGCTCAGGACTTGGAAAACCTTGGCATTCAAGATCCTGAAGCGGCTGCTGCCAGCACACCAGGATAGGCTATGGTCCCCACCCTTAGGCTAATCCCCTTTGAGCATAAGAAAGGGGAGGAGGTACCAGATTTTAATACTATCTTTTATGATAAAGAAAGGAAAAGGATAGTAAAGAGGACCGAGAGGAAGGTTGAAACTGGGGGGCTGTCTGGTAAAATGATAAATGATACAACTGTTGTATACAGGACAGACAGAGACCCCAAGTTCACTATTAGAGCGGGGGCTGCATTGATCCATGCTTCCGAGGACAATGTAGATAAAATAATGATGGATCTTTAGCAGTCAAAGAAGTCCTCTTCTCAGCTCAAAGATACCCTAAGAAAGGAAAGAGAAGAAAATAATATGTCAAAGATAAAGTTTGAAGACATACGAAAGGAAATCAAGTCTTCAAAAGCTGAGCTTCAGGTCCTTCAGATAGAGAAGAGATCTATGGAGACCGCCCAAGAATGCCTGGAGAAGGTGCAATAGGAATATCAAGAGTTGAGGGCAGAAAAGGAGCAATTGCTAAGCAGGATAGGGGAATTGGAGCTACAAAAGGCTACCTTGGAAGCAGATGAGAGGCAATCTCAAGGGCAGAAGGTAGATCTTAAAGAGCAGATTACCTCGTTGACAACAGCTTTAGAAGAAGCCAAGGAACAGCAGGTCAGCCTTCAACCGTTCAAGGAGCATGTCCTAGCATAGAGAAGCAAGATGCACCAGCTGCAAGTGGCCATAGAAGAAGAGAGGTGAAAGGTCTTGCGGGTGGACAGTCAACTGGAAGAGATTTTGGAAACCTCTTCATATTTTGTTGACAGATCACAAGACATCTTAGAAGTCCTATCAGGAAGGATGGCGAGATTAGAAGCGAATGAAGAAACTCCTGCCGATCTCCCTTCAAAAGATCAACAAGCCCTAAGACAAGACTATGATTTACTGGAATTTTCCATCAACACAGCCAAGGAATTCAAGAAGGCTGTTAAGAAGACAAAAGGGGCTTGTGCAGAATTCTTCAGAAGACTTCTGATCACGTATAATTGATGTCAGGTAGAGGCTGAGCAAAGAATGGATAATTTTCCAGAACATAGCCTGTTTTTGGAAATTTTGCAAAGAAGGTATCATGAAGATGAAAAAAGGATACAACACATTAAAGCTTTAGATGAACAGACCCTGAGGAATGAAGTAGATCATTCCACGGTTAGTGTGCAGCTGTTAGAAGACCAACTTCGCTTGAGCACAGCCAGAATAGAAGTCATCAGAAACCAGGCTGCTAAATTCGAATTAAATATTCGATTCCTGGAACCTTCTGAATTCGAAAGTATTGCTTCAGAAGCTTTAGCATGGAAGAAATTTTTAAATAATCAGGCGGGACCCTCCTCATGAGCATCTTATTCATTTTGTTGTAATATATTGTAATTTTCATAAACACTTAATGAAAGAAAATATGGGAGATGAAGAGTTGGGGAAGCCCAAGAGTCATTGCGTGGGTAGCCCAACAGTTTTGCTCTTTTGTATAAATATAGAGAATCTAGACAAGCATAAGGACTTTTTCCCAGTGATATTGGAAGACATATTGTAAGAAGAACTATTTCCTTTTGCAATAGAAAATTACAGTTTGCCTGTTGGAGAAAGCTTGGTGGAATATTCAAATGTTATGCTATGGATTTGTTGAAGAGGAACTATTTCATTTTCAGCCTTTTGTCCATTAACTGTGAGATCGTTCTAACTCTTTGAACCTAAGTTCTTGTCTGAATGATCCCTGGTTTATTTTATGGAATTTTCCACTATGAGTGATGAATGTTGTTCATAAGCAATTGGCTATCTGGTTGTTAAATATCTTTAAAGGTTTGTGTGTTTTGGAAAGATGTATCAGCTATCTGTTATTTCTTTTACAATGCATGCACAAAATACATTACTCATAAATAAGTAATAAGCTCGCTCCCTAGGGATAGGTTAGGTAGTAAGTTTTAATTTCTTGATGTGTGTGTGATTTAGATGCATGAGAGTTTAAGACGAGAGGTAAGAACCTGCGCATCACATTGTGAATACTCCTTGCATTCTCTATCAATCTGCATCTTAGGTAGGCACGTGCATATCATACTTAAAGTCAAAAAATACAAAAATATATACGGTGGACTGGGCCGCAACAGGTAAAACCTTTTATTTTTGTTACTTGACCTACGGTAGCCGGACCGCAAGCCGGATGGATTCCCTACACCAAACAGTCATGAGCTATTTGGGAACGTTGACTGGGGAGAATCCCTTGCTGTTGTTGCCTGTGAATTTCCAGGCCTCAACAGTTTCTGGCGCTAGAAGGAGGGCCACCAGTGAATTACTGGCCAAGGAAACCCGTTTTCCTGAGATTAACCCACCAGTGATATTTTGAAAGCAGTTTGTGTCCTGATCCAAATACTTAAGAGAATATAAAAGGAAATACATCCTATAGTGGAAGATTCAGTGTTGGTTGGAGACTTGGAAACGCTAGTAGAAAGAGTATTACAGGAGGTTGTTCAGCCTTTGAATCAAGTAGGCTCAAACACACCTTATGATCCACCTATTAATACTCCTGTTCCTTCACCTCCTTACACTCCACCCTGACTCATGTCAGGTATAAATGCAAATCAGCCAAATCCACCACTGGCTTGGAAAGCCAGATCACCCCTGAACCTAACACCTCCGTTGCATAACTTACCTCAAGATTTTGAGAAGTTGTTGCCTAAGTTTGATCCTAATGAGAAGGTTGTAGTAGATGACCACTTGCAAAGTTTCTATTTGGCAATATAAGGATTAAGGGCTGGGGAATATGAGGATGTTGTTTGTAGGCTTTTCCCACATACCCTTAAAGGAGCAGCAACATCCTGGTACTTTGGTTTGCCTGCAAACTCTATCCCAGATTGGGATGCCTTTGGAAGGATTTTCAGAAGCAAATATGCAGCCCAAAAGACACATGCAGCACTAATGAAAGGTTTAGGCGCTTTAAAAAAAGGAAGGAATGAGAAGGTACACAATTTCACTCAAAGATTTTCATCTTAGCTCAAGAACTTCTCTGCAACTGATAAGCCTTCCGATAAAGTTCTGATTGAGTATTATACCTCAGCTTTAGGCCTTGACTTGGCTATGTTCGCAAAAGCTCAAATTAAGCCTACGTTAGCTGAGACTTACGAAGAGGCAGAAAGAGTAGAGGTTGAAAAGGAAAGTATAGAGGATTATCCCGAGCAATCTGGAGAAAAAACTACCGGGAAAAGAGCCTTGATGCTATCTAAACCTAAAGAGGAGCAATCACATAATTTTGAGGGAATGTTAAAGATGATGTAGATACTCTCCAACAGAATAATAGATTTGGAGAAAGAAAAAGAAGCTCAGAAAATTTATAAGCCTTACTACACAAAAAAGGAAGATAACAACCAATTCAAGACCCCGTCACACAATTCAGCATCAATGAATCTGACAGAGGTAGGGATGGACAATTTCTGCACTTTTCACCAGCAACCCCATTCTGAAAAGAATTGTCCTCAATGGTTAAATTCAATGACATTGGTAATGAATCAACTTCTGGACTCTAAATTAACTGAGGACAGTGAGGAAGAGGAAAAAGGAAATCAGACCATAGAAAAGCAGGAAAATGATAGCATGTTTTTATGGGATTGTGTCTCGCTGTTTGACACAGAAAAAAATATTTTTAAATATGAGAATATGCCAATGACAATGAAAAATGTGAGCTTGGTAAATAAAGACAATTCCATAATTTCAAAAATTAAAAAGTTGCAAGAGAATGTCAAGAGACAACCAAAGGACAACATTGAAGATAAAGTACCTGAAATTACCATTTTCAGCCAAGAGACAGAACAAATAAACAAGCATGCTAAACTTATGGAAGAACAAGTAGGCGTTAACAACAGGAACACTAAAGAGCCTAAAGAGCCAGAAGAAGAGATGCCCATTGAAAACCAACCTGTAGAAGAAGAGGTCGAATCGAGTGGGGAAGAGAAAGCTAGAACACCACCTTTCCTTTTGACTCTGGAAATGCTGAATCACAAGGTGCATAATTGTTTGGTAGATTTTGGATCATTAGTGAATGTTATGCTACTTGCAGTGTGCAAACAAATTAATGGAAAACCACAACCTACTACTTGGGAAGTCACTCAACTAGACAAAACTAATGTCAAAGTAGTGGGAGAAATGGAGAATGTTCTCATTCGTTTATCGGCAAATAACAAGATATATCAATTTATTGATATTGTGGTGGCTGACATACCGGATGGATATGGACTTATCTGAACCGGGACTGGTCTGCAAGGTTAAAAGGGTATTTTGCTTCAGATTGGTCACATTTGTGGTTGCCTCATAAGGGGATCCCAAATCGGATCAAAATTTTGAGAGAACCTTACATGAAACACAATGTCACCAAGTTGGAAGAAGGTAACGAATCTGCTAGTTCTGTTTTCGGGAATTATCTAACAGAGCTTGAACTAAGATATCATGCCTCAGAAAAAGCCAGCAATATGACTGACACTCAGCCTGATCTCCTTCAACTTTCTCAGGCTGATGAGATTGATTGTAAATCGGTAGACATGATTTCGGTTTCAAAAATAGCAGAATTAGACCATGGTTAGGTATCTCATGTCTGCAATCTAGCCTAGCCCCTTGACTTATTAGATTGAAGGATTTTTAGGGGTGGGCACAAGTTTATTTTTTGTCGATTTAATGATTTTGTACATAAATAATTTGATGCAGTTTTGCTTTGATTTACTGCTTTGTTTATGGTTACTTTTGTTTTCGAATAAAAGAGGCAAACTTTTGGTTGCATGGAAGACATCAGGGTTCTTGATTAACTAAAATCTTTGGGAAAAGACTATGCGTTTATTTTGAAATGATAGAATGTCTTCTACTAGATAGTTTTCCTAAATGGCTATGCACTCATTGAAGTCCTGTTTAACCCCTAAAAATAACTTAGAATTAAGAGGTCCGAAATACTATTTTGAGGCTCCATCCATTTCACATCTAAGATGTCTTAGGGGGTGATGGCGAAGGACCCACAGAAAGAAAGCAAGGTAAATAGTTTATTATATATAAATGATCCCATGCCATGATTTCAAAAGCCTAAAGGCTGTTAAGAGTCAAGACTCCTAAAAGAAACAATACATTTCAAAGCAAAGTATCACAAATATGAATATCTGCTAACAGTTCTTCTCCATCTGTGAGCTGAAAAGTAAATACATCTCTCACACAAAAGGACACTATGGATGGAAGAGCTTGAAAAAAAAATTCAGAAAGAAAAGCAGATGGAGGACTCATAAGAACAAAAGTTTAAAAGGGCACAAAAGTGCAAGTGGCATGGGAATGAGGAACAAATGAATAGTTCTATTTGCCATATGTTACGATCCTGTGATGTCCAAGCTATGATCCTGTGATGAATCAAGCAGAAAGAAGAAGAGGAGGTTCGGTCCCATGAACCATCCTTAATTGAAGGGTATTTGAATATGAGTGAAAGGGATATACATGAGGCCCTTTGCATAATCCATGACACTCAAGCATTGGTATCAAATTCTTGTTGGAAATTTTCTTCATTGGAGGAGTCATCCTTCCTTGAAGACATGAAGAATATTCAAAGAGCAATGTGCAACATTGAAGGTAATTTCATGTCTTTGAATTTTGATAGAAACAATTTGGTTGATCTTAATGAATGGTTACATGAATCTTACTTGAATAATAATGAGGATATTCATAATCTCAAAATTCAAAATGAGCAACTTCTTGAGAGCTTGCAAGATACTTGTTCTTCCTCCTATGTTCCATATTGTCATATGGTAGATTTCTTGGAGGATTATCATGACATTATGGATCATGAGAAACATGAAAAATTGTAGGTTCTTGATGTGTTTTATTATGATCGTGATGAGATCCAATCACTAGTTGTGGTGGAAGAGGAACTTGAGTTGCCTCTTGAAAATTGTTACACACTTTTTGGAGAAGTGCATGATTCCACCACCTTGGAACCAACCCATGAGGAACGTTTTGCATTTTTACAGGAGGTGCATAATCCTACCCCTATGGATCCTTCACATGATGAAAATTTTGCACTTTCTGATCATTTGGGTGAGTTGGTTCTTTCTCCTACATCCTACACTTCCAATTTTTTCAGCATTCATCCTAATGAAGTATGGGTGAAAAGTTTATTTTTTATAGTTCCACATGAAGAGTATAGAATTTATATCTCTCCTTTTGACGATGACATGATTATAGAACCATCTTATTTAAATTTGCAGCAGCAACCTTTGTTACATTATGATGATACAAATCTACAGAGGTGCACCTATGATCACTTGGAGACTCATGATTTTCCTTGCTCCTTGCCTAGTCCATTTGATGTTGGAGGAACTTCATCCCACACTTGGGTGAAGAGATATATGATTGAGGAACATTATTATTAGCAGCAACATCCTTTGTTATTTCATGATGATATACATATTCATGGGTGTATTGATGAGACTTCCTTGAGCCACTTGAAGTCTTCATGTTTTCTTTGCTCCTTACTTGGTTAAGGTTTTGGTGGAGGTTCTTCATTCACTTCTTGGATGAAAGAACACATGGTTGTTATGCAACCAAGTCCCAGATATAGCATAAGAAGAGCAAAAATAGACAATAAGAGAGTAATCCATGCTTAAAAGATGAATAACAGAGATAAATATCAATCATCCTCGAGGGAGGAACCTCCTTACACAATGTATTGAGTACACAAGACAATATACTATGATATGAAGACTAAAATGAGAATATCTCCTTCCTATATATAGGAGTTAAAGGTGTACAATAACAACTAATAAACCCACTAATAGATCCAAGCCTACATAAATAATATGTAATGCACCACAATATAGGGGGTAATGCGCCACACTATATGGTGTAATGTGTCATCATTAAGGGCTTAACATGCCCCTCCCCTTCAAAAAGTGTTGTCCTCAATGTTGAAGTAGTTATGGATGTTGTTGTATAAAGGAATCATCTTCCCATGTTGAATCTTCTATGGGTAAGTTCTTCCATTTAATGAGATACTCTAAAATCGATCGATTTCAAAGTTGTCTAGTTCATATTTTAGTAATTTCTTCAGGCTCCAAGATGATTTTTCCTTCCTCATCTAGTTCCAGTAACATCGTTTGAACTGGTAACTTGTCACTGATTACCTTCTTTAAACAGGAAACATGGAAAACTAGATGGACTCGTGAAGATGCAAGTAGTTCCACTTTATAGGCCATACTGCCAATCTTTTTGTAACACCTTGTAGGGACCGTAGTATTTAGGTGATAATTCATTATCCTTCTTGGTGTTCTTCAGGGACATCTGTTTGTATGGTTGTAGTCTTAAAAACACCCAATCCCCAACATTAAAGCTCTGTTCACTACGGTGTTGATATGCTTGTTGTTTCATTCGATTTTGTGCTAGATTTAGGTTGTCCTTTAAGAGTTGAATAACTTGTTGTTGATGCTCCATGTGGTATTCCATTGCTTGAACCTTAGAGTCTCTTAGTGAATATGTGATGGATGGTGGATGGTAGTCATACAGTGCCATAAATGGGGTAATTTTTGATGATGTATGGAAGGAAGTATTATACCACCATTGTGCCATGGGTAACCATTTGACCCATTCTGTTTGTTTATCAGCTGCAAAACATCGAAGATACCCTTCCAAACATTTGTTTACTATCTCAGTTTGTCCATTAGATTGAGGGTGATAAGCTGAGCTATGATCCAGTTGAGTACCCAAACAAGAAGATAATTCGGTCCAAAAAATTCCAGTGAAAATGGGATCCCAACCACTTACTATAATATTTGGAGTACCATGTAGTTTTTGTACTGTCTCCATAAAATAATTTGTGACCATGCTTGCTTTGAAGGGGTGAGATAGTGCATAGAAGTATGCATATTTAGTAAGTCTATCAACAACCACCATGACGACACTCTTTCCTTCAGACTTTGGTAAACCTATGATAAAATCTATCGAGACCTCTGTCCACCTTTGGCTTGGAATGGAAAGTGGTTGTAGAAGACCAGGGGTCTTAATTGTTTCCACTTTATTTTGTTGGCAAACCAAACATTCTACCACAAATTTTTGAACGTCAGTTTTAATACCACCCCCCAAAAAAACTTTCTTTACCCTGTGGTCAGTTTTTAAGAAACCTGAGTGCCCTCCTATTGGTAAAAAGTGGAATTCAGAAAGTACCTTTTGCTTGAGTTGGGAACTCTTAACAAGATATAAGCGATCCTTGTACCATAGCAAGTCATATTTCCACCTAAATTTATTAGAGGCACTGGGATCCTACTGCAACTTTTGAATAAATGTCCATATTTTTTCATCATTTTTTCATTCGTCCATTGCTTCGGCTATCCAATCTGGTTGGATGATAGAAATAACATAGAGCAATGCTTCAACATCCTCATCTTTCCTGGAGAGTGCATCTGCGACAAAATTTTGCTTCCCCTTTTTGTAGATGGTTTCAAAGTCATATCCCAACATATTTGTTACCCATTTTTGTTGCTCTTCTAAAGATAGCCTTTGTTCCAAGAAGTATTTAAGGCTATCATGATCAGTTTTAACCTTGAAATGTCTCCCTATAAGGTAGGGGCGCCATTGCTTCAAGTCATGTAGTATTGCCAACATTTCCTTCTCATAAATGGGCTTTTTAAAGTTCTTTCCCTTAATTGGATGACTTGTGAAGGCAATAGGGTGTCCTTGCATTAGTACAGCTCCAATTCCATCCTGAAGCATCACATTCCACAATAATTTTTTTTTGTGAAGTATGGTGTTTCCAAAACATGAGCTTTACACATGGTCTCTTTGAGTTGTTGAAAGGCTTGAGTTGCCTCTGGAGTCCAAAAAAATGCATCTTTCTCCAGTAACGATGTTATAGGAGCTGCTATTCTTCCATAGTTTTGAACAAACTCGTGGTAGTACCCTGTCAGACCTAAGAATCCTCGAAATTTCTTCAAGGTTTTGAGAATTGACTAGTCCATCATGGATTTAATTTTTTTAGGGTCTACCTTGACACCTTCATGGGATACAATATGACCCAAATACTCTACCTCCTTTATCTCACAGAAAATTTTTGAGGGTTTTGCATGCAGTTCTTTCTCCTTTAGTAGTTGTAGTACCATGTCAATATGTTGAACATGTTCTTCCCAATACTTGCTATAGATTAGTATATCATCAAAGAATACCAACTCAAATTTTCTAAGGAAATGCTTGAAAATAGAATTCATCAAACCTTGAAATGTGGAAGGTGCATTTGTTAGACCAAATGGAAAGACCAAAAATTCATAGTGACCTTCATGAGTTCTGAATGTTGTTTTGGGGATGTCTTCATCCTTCATTCGAATCTGATGATATCCGAAACGAATATCCAACTTTGTGAAGACAACTTCTCCATGTAATGCGTCTAACAATTCATCAATGACGAGAATGGGAAACTTATATTTAATGGTGATCTTGTTTAGATATCTATAATCATGACACATATGCCATGATCCATCTGGCTTGCGTACCATTGCCATTGGTGTAGAGTAAGAACTTTGGCTAGGCCTAATTATGCTAGCTTCTAACATTTCATCCACCATACACTCAATTTCACTCTTTTGGCCATAGGGATATCGGTAAGGTCTGATGTTAGGAGGAACACTGCCTGAAATTAAGTGGATAGCATGATCAAAATCACGAATAGGTGGAAGACCTTTGGGAATATCTTCAAATACTTTGGAACGCTTATTAATGACCCTTTAGAGATCTGGGGAGATAGGGAATTTTGAGGTTTGAACATCCAATGAGCATAATTGTGCAACTATACCTTGATGTCCCCCTTTTAACAACATTGTCATACCATTAGAGCTTATCATCTTGCTTGGTTTTCCTATGATACCTTTTAACTCATATTCTTTACCTTCCCATGAAAAGTTTTTGAAAATTAAAAGCCACTGTTCCCAATGATTGTAACCATTCGACACCCAAGACAACATCAACACCACCCATTGGGATAGAAATCATTGGACTATTCAATACATATTCCCCCATAGCTATATTGATATTATGACATTTCCCTGAGCAATTTATAGTTCCTCCATATGCAATCATTACTTGAAATTCTGGTGCTGGATAAACAAAGCAATTAAGAACTTTGGCTAATTTACAATGAATGAAATTATGAGTACTACCATAATCAATCAACACTATTACCTTCTTATTTTTTATGTATCCTTCTATCTTGAGAGTTTGAGGAGTGCTAAGTCCAGCCAACGCATGACAAGATATGGTGGGAGTAATTTCTTCTGAAGTAGCCTCTTCTATTTCTTTTGAAGTTGCCTCTTCTTGAGATGCTTCCTCTTCTTTTGGTTCTTCCTCTTCACAATATATGTAGAATAATGTCTTCTTGTTGCACTTATGTCCCTTATTATACTTGCTGTCACAATTAAAGCATAATCCTTTTGCTCTTCTTTCATCTAGTTGTTGGGGTGTCAACCTTTGTGGTGGTTTAGAAGAAGGAACATTATTTTCTCTATATGTGTTGAAGAAGGCCTTTCTAGTAGCCATTGCCATATTTTATTTTCAACCTTCCTTGCCATCATGAAAGCCTTCTCTAGCGATGATGGTTCAAAAAGACACACCTCATGTTGAATGTTATCATTCAAGGTTCCAATAAATAGATCTAACAAATTATCTTCTGAAATATTCTTCACTTTGAGACTTAGTTGCCGAAATTGCTTGATGTGATCTGTAACTGAACCTTTTTGCTTGAGATTTACCAACTGACTAAAGAAGGTGTGTTGTAATCTCACAGATCACAGAGGGTTACCAATAACACACATGGAATCATACAGACATAACAGACACAAGAGACAAGAACATAGATAAGGGAATAACATATTATATTATAACATGAGGGTCCATACATACATAGAATTGAACCGAGTTCTCATCTGGCTCAACAGCCTAATATATATGATTTACAAACGGTTACATATAATTGCTTGTCGGTTCGGTCAACCGACACGACCTTATGCGGTCGACCTAATCTCCAATTAGTCGGCTATTCGACTAGTCAGCTCACCGACTAGCTCCTCCAACATCTCTCCCAGGAACAAAATCTTTCTTCGTTCGAAAGAAACAGGGGAGGTACATCAACAATGTACTATCTGAGGTAGTTGCTTCTGGTATTGTTTGTCTTCATGGACTGTGTAGTCGGATAGTTGGTCGTTTCTTCACACATAATTCCACAATTGCTTCGGATGTAATAGCCAGTTGATGTTGGAATTCTGTCCAAATCTGTAGTACTTTCTGGATGTCGATAGTCAATGTTATGATGCTTGATAGGGTCAACATCTTTTCTTGGATGGAAAGGTCTGCAATGCTTTCCATGTCTGGTCCCATGAATTGAGCTTTTTCCTCTACTGCATCAAGTAGTCTTTTCATATGTGGGAAAATTGTATCCAGTTTGTCGAGGCTTGGTAGTGCTTGCTGTACCCACCGGTGTGCTTGTCTCTCAAGTTACTGTAGTCTGGATGTTTCCAATACAATTTGTTCTTGTATTTTATTTCTAATTGTTTCTTCTATTCCTCGTCTCTTTTCTAACACTTGAATTTGTTCACGGGTCTTACGAGTTTGCTGAAATACTTGTCCGTAATAGGTAGGCCAATCACGGAGCACTTCATCTGTGATGATAAATTCCTCTAAATAGTCTTGTAATACTTTGTGAGCCTCCAAGAATGCTGTATACTGCTACCTGAGTAGTCTATATGTTTCCTCTATTTGATCTTCCTTTTTATTTTGTAGATATGATTGTAGACTTGACACCATGCTTTCAAATAGCTGGTATGCCTTTTCAAGTGACTTGTCGGTGTCGGCCTCTAGAGGCCTCGGTATGACTGTTTGGATCAAATTCCTGCATTTTGTTAGCAACTCAATTTCCTCTTTATTAGTGTTGTCGATCCACTCTCATTTAGTCTAGTTTCTTACTGTTGCTTCTATGGCGAGAGTTTCTAAGAGTTGACCCAACTCTCCATCTCTGAGTTTCTTTGTGTCGATTGCACTAGTCGATCCGAGCTGGGTGATGTGGATCACTATCGGCTTTGATTCTTTATGGTTTTCTTTCTTCTTTTTATCTTTTCTTTTTCTTTTGTGTCTATGTTGGTTTGTCTACTCTTGTGCCTATGATTCTGCAAGTGGTTGATTTCCCTGTGGCTGGTTTTCTGGCTGCTGATCTTTATTGGTCGGTGGAATTTCCGGTTGAGTTTCTTGGGTGGAACTTGTGGCTCAGTGTGTATCTGGGGGATTTGAAACAGATGGTACAGGGTTTGGTAAAGGTTTTGGATTGGGAAGTGGTGGTGGAGATGGTGAATGGTTTGGTGTAATTGGTGTAGTGGGGATATTTTCAGTTGATGGCGGGTCTTCAAATTTTGGTGGTGAAATGTTTGGATCATCAGAGAATAGGTTGTCAATCACTTGGTTGATATCTTACTAGTTATCTTCTTTTGCATATGTTGCTGGTTCATTAGCTGGTGGAGGTTGTGAGATGTCTAAAGGGATAATGGATGAGGTGCGTCTTGCAGTGATTTGGGAAGTCTTGTCGGGGTTCCTCACAAATGTGGATTTGATAATTCCCACAGATCTTGGTTTCTAGGGTATCTGGCCAATTTGCTGAGAGAGGATATGGCGTGGTGCACTAGCTTCAATTAGTGGGCATTTGGTGGTAATTCTATGAACATAAGTGAGTAGTTCGGGTAATTTTTCGATGTATGCATGGAAATCACCGTCCTGGTCGAACCGTTCTTTTAGCGTCTCTGGCATAGCATTCTTACAAATGTCAACTGGGCTTATGGTGGGTATCTGTGTGATATCTTCTTGTGTGATCTAGGTTGGAGATGGGGTTAGGGGTGTAGAAACTAAATCAACAATGTTCTCATCAACAATGTTCTCATTGATTGAAGTGGTTGCAGTTTTTACCTTTTTCGGTCTCCCTTGCTTTGCTCCCGCATTGACGAACTGCTTGAATTGTGTTTTGATCGAGATTTTATTTGTTGCTACATCTTCTATGACGTCGACAGCAGTAGCCAACTTTTCTTCTTCATCTTCTGACAAAGATAGGAGAAGCCTACGCTTCCCCTTCCCTTTTTCTTGAATTGCCTTCTTTTTCCTTGAGGCTGCTATTTCTTTTGCTATTTTCCTTAAGTTTTCTTTTGTCATAGCATATTCTGGATTATCTGATTCAATGTCTTCTTCTATTTGCTCTTCTCCTTCTTCCCGTCGATGAGCCGGAATGATACTTTTCTCTGTTGGTCTAGCTACCTGATGTTCAGTTGGTGTGCTTCCCGCTTGGATAGGTTGTGGGACAATTGTCAGTTGAAGTTTGCTAGTGTACTCTACTGGTATATCATCCGACATGAAGGTACTAATATGCAAGCGGAGTTCGTAGTCCTCCTCTTTTTATTAGTCGGTCAATGATTCCTTGATTGGTTGATTTATTTCTTTGGCTTTTGCTGGTATTGATAGCTTTGTATTGGATTGTCGAGCTAGCTGTCAGAAAATCTCTTCGACTATTGGGTAATAGTTGAGAGGTTTCACTGTTGCTTTTTCCCCCTACATGTACCAGACTGCCGTGTGGTCGAGCTCGAGTTGAATATGTGCTATTTTCGGTAGACTTCTTCGAATGTTCTGAGGCACCCTCCATCTAGTTGTCTGGAGTTTTAGGTTTTGGAACCAGTTTTCCAGCATTACTTTGCCATTTTCCAATTCTTTCAGTGTTCCATTTCATTAAAATGGCTTGAACCTCCACATGTGCTACTTGTGTGGTTCTTGGAACTGCTTGTCCCCAACTGGGCACAAGTGGTACATTGCTATCCAAAGTATTAGAGATGGGAACCTTATAATCCCGACCGACTCCTGACATTTCTCACATATAGTCTTGAGCATGTCGGCAACATGCTGAGCCCAACGATAAATTTTCCTTGTGCATGCTATTGTGTCGACTGCTTCCAACATGTCTAGTTTCAGATCACTCACTCGACCTGTAGGAGTGATTCCTGTTGCTATGATTTTGGCCACAATTTGTGGTGTCCGGGCTTGTATTTGACTGATCATTAGCCCTTTCAAGTTCTTCCCTGTTAGTGTTCTAGTCAGTTGTTCTACCAGTCCTTTTATAGCAATAGGGACAGGGTCACCCTAATTTGAGAGATCGGTAAGTTTGTATATAACTTCACTAGAAATTTCTACTAGTCTGTTGAAGTAAAATTTTCCATTGTGATACCGACTGATGATAAATTTCACTGTTGTTTCCTTCGTTCCTCCAAAGCTCGCCATGAATGGTGTGTTCATGTAACTCATGATGGTATTGTGGCTTATCTTCTCTGTTGCTTGTGTCATTTTCTTGTCCACATAGGCCCATTCTTTGATTTTTGCCCAGGTTTTCGCTCATGAGGTTTCCTGTACCTTAGCATTTTTAATGTTTGTTAATATTCGCATGAGTGGGGTTTCAGCGGATTGCAGTTCTCTTGTTTTTGCAGCTACGACTCTGGTTTTCTTCGGGGCCATCTTGTCGGTCTCTTGGTCAGTTTTTCTTACAGGGTCTCGGCTCTCAAATTTCTGAATACTTGGTTTCTCTATCTCTTCGAAATACGGTAATTGATCTATTTATGGCATGGTATTTATAGGTGGAGCGGGTGATGATTCTGTCGATGGATGTATTAATGGCGGAAGTGATGGTCCAGTGCGGTCTATCGAGATTGCGTTAAATGCGATTTGATTTTGGCGCTTCTTCTGTCCGTAGTCATGAAGGCGTGATTTGACTTTCGAGGTCGTTGGTCAATGTTGATTATGTGAATGGTTGATGGCGATGTGTCGATGGGGTTGGTGTTAGTTGTTGAAGTGCAGTTTGGTAAATCTTCCAAAGTTTCCTATCATTTTTACGGTTGATGGATCTGTTTGATGTTTTTGGGAATTTTATACTTTTTTTTTTGTTTTTTTGTTTTTTTCTGACAGTTATGGTCGTTATATGTATGTCTCTTTTTTATTTTATTATATATATAT